>CM060466.1:5051591-5424091 GCA_030544235.1 Lepturacanthus savala | reverse complement strand
AACAGTGTCTAAGAGTAGTTAATAGTAGCTAACAGTAACTAACAGTAACTTAGAGTAACTAACAGCGGCTAACGGTAACTAACAGTTGCTAACAGCGGCTAACAGTAACTAACAGTAACTAACAGTTGCTAACAGCGGCTAACAGTAACTAACAGTAACTAACAGTTGCTAACAGCGGCTAACAGTAACTAACAGTAGCTAACAGTAACTAACTGTAGCTAACAGTAACTAACAGTATCTAAGAGTAGCTAATAGTAGCTAACAGTAAGAGTAACTAACAGTTGCTAACAGTTGCCAACAGAATTATTTATTTTTTAACTTTTAGCTGTTTTTCTGTATGTTAACGTTCAATAAATGTAATAACTGGGGCAGCACATTTTAAAATAAATAAAAAAACATAAGTATGATTCAATAACACGTTAAAATCTATTAAATAAACCACATAAGAACATGTTTTTCAGTGACTTTCAGCTGCATTTTGGGTGGAAGCCGCCTTTAATCCGCCTGTATATCACCTGCGGGTCCTGCAGGGGGCGGGGCACCGAGACAGAAGGGGGCGTGGTGTTGAGGCTGTAGGGGGCGTGGCCCCAAGCCTGGAGGGGGCGTGTCCTGCTGCTCAGCATCAATCAGCAGCAGCTGAGCTCCGCTCATTTAGCGTCAAAAGGCCGCTGGAACAGACGCAGCTCCAAACCCAGCATCATGTTCTGCAGACGGGCCTGGTTGAGGGTCGGGCCGCTGGCCAAGAGCATCCTCAAACCCGCACCTGTGGCCGGTGAGTCTCCCGCACGCTTTAACACGCGTGACCGACTGATTAAAGACGTTAATTAAGAGCAATTAAACGACCTCTGCGTGGTGCGTTCACGGCCCGGTCTGCAGCATCTGAACAAAGTGTCCAAAGCTGCGCACAAGGTTTTTTTTATTTTATTTTATACAACTACGCGTGATTCCTTCACATTTTGACATTATGTACTTGCGTGTGCACTCGGTTTGCGTGTGTGTGCGCGCGCGTGTGTTTGCGTGTGTGTGTGTGTGCGTGCATGTCTGCAGCCGGAGGGAGGGGGTGTGTCCTGCAGCTTTGGGAACATTCAGTTCTGCACAGGATGCTCTTGTCTCTTGTTATGAAAGCGCGCGTCGCACTTGACTAAAACCGACTGATTTCAGCGTTTTCTCATTAAAGTTCAGTCTTTTTGATGCAAATATTCGTCTCTCAGGAGGAAAATTGATGAATTTGCGGATAAATGTCGTTATTTTTACCCTATTGTTGTTCCAAGACAGAAACACGTGGACTCAGTCAAACATCTCAAAATATCTATATTCTGTTGTATGTTCTATATTTTAACTTTAATGCCTTTGATTACTACTTTTATTCTTATTGATGCAGCGTTCATGTGGTTGTTTCTACACTAAACACGACAAACACTTTAAATCTTGACTCAAAATGACAAGAACTGCATGTATATATTATATATCATAACAGCATATGTTGTATAAAGCACATTCCAGCTCTCTAATGGTGATTCTTCATGTTTAGGCCTTTTTCTCCTGGATCAGCTTTTCTATTTTGTGGAATTCAGCCTGAGGGTAAAGCTGCTGCTGCTGCTTTTAGTTTCCTGTTGGACAAAGATGCAGGTTAAAATAACCTGGAGGGGGAAGCTGCTGCTGCAACAACACACACAGACACAGGGTGGTGTGTCCTTCAGTCATCACTGAGCACATGGCAGCTGACCCCAACATGCATGTCCACATGTGTCCCTGGCACCACGGCGGCCATCTTGTGTGTTTTTGCCTGACACGCGTGTCCGTGTTTACCGGCCCGGCTGCAGATTAACTGATTAACATGTATAAATAACCTGGACCAGGCTGCTGTGTCATGGTATTACAGGAGGAGGAGACCAGGTTCAGGTTCCTCTGGTCAGACCTGAGGTCACACAAATGAATATCACTTTAATCACCAGTTATTTTGATGATCAATTGATGGGAGCCATTTTTTTAAAGTAGAAAATGTCTGTGGTTTACACTTATTACATTAATCACCAGTTATTCCAATCGATTATTGGATTAATGGGTATTAGAGTCCAGGTTCTTCTGTCTGGTCACAAAATGACCTGTAGTGTCAATCATATGATTGATTGATTTGAATCATTATTTATGAAGAAAATGTCTGGAAAAAATCCAAAATCAAGCAAAAAACTTGATTAACTGACTAGTTAATCTACTACAGCTGTGTTGAATCCTCAGCTTTGGAAACACTGATCCACATTTTAAACCCTTTATAAACTTAATAATTTTAAATATATTTTAAATGGGTATTATATGTGATCAATGGCACCATTTAGTTTCTATCCATCACTGATTCTGTGATTAATCAGGAAGCACAAAGATCCTCTATTGATATAAAAAGGACTATGTTCAGCTCTGATTTGGATTTCTTGTCACTTTAATGAATTTATTATTTTAGTATTAAAACCCTGAAAAATGTCACTTTCTACATGAACAAGTGTAAAAAGTCTTTATCGGGTGAAACATGGTTTAGTTTTAACATAACAGTTGAGCAGGAAGTTTCTGCTCCAGCAAAGAAATGAGTTTAGTTCTTAGCGAAGAAGATGCTAAGCTAACGGCTTTGACGCTAAGCTAACGTTTGCTAGTTTCTCCTCTAAAATAAATAACTTGACTTTTTCTCCACATGAAATTTAACTCGTGAAACTTTAAACCTGTAGAGAAACCTTTTGTAAACTCCAACCCTTTATTGTAGTAAAGGTCTTAACGACCTTTGACCTTAATATTTCTGGACATTTTTAACAATCCTGAGCAGTTAAACATTTCTGACACGTGACCTTTTACCCAGAGGTGGTTTAAACCCCAGAATGATTCACTTTGAACATGTTGACTGAAAACATGCGAGGCATCGTATGTTGCTGTGAACACGCTACATGTGTGTGAGCAGGTAGAAGCGTGTGTGTGTGTGTGTGTTCTGGAGATTAAACTGAGCCAGTGTTTGGATGCAGGTGATTTTTATTTCTGGCCTCATGCAAACACGCTGCAATCCGCTAAAGAAGATCTCAGCCGCTGTCAGAACTGTGACCTGAATCTAAAGCATAAATAAAACGGATGTATAATGTCTTTATTTATATATATATATATATGAGCTGTCATTTAACGCGTTAATTCGATTAATTACGCCATAATTTAACGCGTTAAAAACTTAACGCAATTAATTATGAGTATTATGAGTAGCGAGCTCTGGGGTGAAAGTGAACCGGAACTACATTCCGTTAAAAGATTCACGACCGGAACGGCGTTGCGTTTAGAAAATAAAAAGCTCCCTGTCAACATCCATGTTAAATAAAGAAAACGATGAACTAAAGTCACATTAGTTCCATTATCCGAGTGCTGCAACAATTCCAGGGGCTCGTTTCAGTGTAATTACGCTGTTTCGGTGTCTGTCTGTGCCGTTTGGCACGGAGCGACAAGTCTGAGCACGTCTCTGGTTGCTATGCAACGCGAGGCGTTTCTGATTGGCCGATGGTCACGTTATCAGCATCGCTAATTCTGATTGGTTCAAACACGCGTTCGCTATCACCGAGCAAAACGATGACAAAATGCGGCGCAAAATATAGGACTTCTATTATTTAACTGCTATATTGAGCTTAAGTGCCTATTTGAGACAGCCTTATTTAATTTAACTGTATTGCTGTATTTTACATTTGTGAATAATGCACGTGGCCTAACTGGTTTAATGTGCTGGACCTTTACTTTTGGATTTAATTCATGAAGTTAACCAATAATAAAAAAATGGATTTCAGATCTTCTCTTCTTACCGTATTCAATTGGTTATTCATGCACTATTTTATTTAATATCCTATAATTCAAATTCTTTATAGGAGACCTTTAGCAGATATGACATTAAAATGTGATTTTGATTGATTTTTTTTTAAATCGACTACCAGCACTAATATATGGCAGCCGTATGGCCATAAACACCAATGCCTCAAGACGCAGTTAAATTAAAAATGTTTGAAGTCGTACATCTTTTAAATTCTAACAAATTAGAAAAACTCAAGTGATGGAACAAAATGTCTCTTGTCATATTTAAATCATTTGCTTGGGGAGAGGATATAATCATTAAATTGCAATACTGGAGGGGAAAAAAATCACATTTTTCCAAACTGTTCCAGCCCTAGTTTTAATGTTTTAACTCTGCTGCTGCTGAATCGTCTCCTCTGCTGCGAATGACCACGTCTGCTAAGTGGATTAAAGGATGGAGACGTTCTCAGAATCCTCTGAATAAAATGATCCACTTTAACCGACTTTTCCTGATTAAAAATGTCCAGAAAACAGCAGCTAGTCTGAGAAGCTGTGAATGATCACTTTCTGCCTCTTTAATAAACAGTGTCTGGTAGCAGGAATCTGCAGGAATGTGTCTGTTGAAGCCTCTTTGACTCTTTTTCGTTTATTTTCCCAGCCTCTCCGGTGAGACACATGGCGTTCGGCGTTCCCGGCGGCTCCAGCAACACGGCCTACGTGGTCCTGTGCGGTGGCGGCCTCACCGCTGCTGCTGTCTATGTGAGTATCTGAGGATTCAGAGGAACTTAATCTGTTATTACCCTTATTTAGATTTGAAGTATTGTCTCACCAACCATAGAAAGTATAAGACTGAACCAGAAATGTGCAGGTGACTAGACCTATTTTACCTGCTCATGCAAAAGAGGCACAGCAGATATTTAAAGATTTAAGGCCTAAATGATCAGAAACTGCAATTATTGATCATAAATATACATGGAAAAGTGATATTTGGTGTTGTCCCATGTGATTTACCTGATATCACACTATTTAATATAGATTCCCCCAAATCTGCAGTGAGTTAATGTAGATTTTATCACATAAGACAAATCAACAAGGCACAATTCAATTAAAAACTCATTAGAATTTCAGAGGATGCATCATGTAAATGCTCAATGTTTCTATTTGGTTTATTTAATAGATTTTAACAGGTTATTTTAAAATGTGCTGCCCTTAAAACATTGTGCAGACAAGTACAATATTTGATTTATTATCTAAATGTTGTTAGTTTTTAATTAGAATGGATTTAACTGGAATATGTAGGAGTTAAACTACTGCATTGACTGAATCTAATAATGAATTAATACCATTTAAATAAGTAGAAGTGCATTCATCGTAATGGATTTCAGTAGAAATCTCTTGGAAAAGTTGTATAGAGGATAAATTGAGTTTCTTCTGCACCAACATGTATAAAACCTGAGATCCAGAGACACTAGTTTCCAGCCTTTTTCCTCTTTTCTGTCCTGATTCTTCTATATTTCTGCCTTGGATGAGGTAGATTCTGTGTCAAACACTGAAACTCTTGGTGTTTCCTGACCCGTTCCTGTGTCTTATCAGCGTTTTATTCCTGTCAGACAGAACCAGGCTGGTTGAGTAATGCAGTTTTATTATTAACTGTGTTTTATTGTGTTAATCTGTGTGTGTGCTGGAATGTAATCTGATATCTGTCCTGTTTGTCTCAGGCCTACAAGACGGTCACTGGTGAAAAGCCTCAGGACGCAGTTTCTACAGAGAAGGGTCAGACACACACACACTTTATTTATATACACACACACACAGTCGCCTTAGGCTGTTTTACCTCCAATTTTCCCATTTTTTTTTTTTTTTAGAGATGCAATGAATTTAGTTTCCACCCATCACATTAATCACAAACTATTCTGATTATTCTTAGTTTTACAGCATTTTTTGTATCTTATTAAAGTTATTGAAGTAGGACACAGACCAGGAGTTTCTCTACATGATGATTTCGTAAGTTTCAGTATAATAAATTTTAACATTTCTAATTATCACTTCATATTAAACTAGCTAATAAAGTTTTAGGTGACGTCTAGAACTCTATGAACAGAGTGCTAATGTTAGTATCTGAACCAATTAACACGTTTTAAGTTGAATCTTCACCGTTTTATGAACCAACCCATTACTTCAATGACTTTAATTTATTTGCAGCTATAATTTCTCATGAAAAACAAACAAAACGTCCAGAAAACCTCAGAATGTTTGTTCTGCTGCTGCTGACCTCAGTAGGAAAACACTCTGGAACACGAATATATTATGACTCGTTAGACATGGAGCAACCTGATTGGTTTGGTTCTAACGAGCTGTTCTAAATGGAACGACTGGTTCTAACGAGCTGTTCTAAATGGAACGACTGGTTCTAACGAGCTGTTCTAAATGGAACGACTGGCTCTAACGAGCTGTTCTAAATGGAACGACTGGTTCTAACGAGCTGTTCTAAATGGAACGACTGGTTCTAACGAGCTGTTCTAAATGGAACGACTGGTTCTAACGAGCTGTTCTAAATGGAACGACTGGTTCTAACGAGCTGTTCTAAATGGAACGGACTGGTTCTAACGAGCTGTTCTAAATGGAACGGACTGGTTCTAACGAGCTGTTCTAAATGGAACGACTGGTTCTAACGAGCTGTTCTAAATGGAACACCCCGACTCTAACGAGCTGTTCTAAATGTAATGACTGGTGCTAACGAGCTGTTAATGGAACGACTGACTCTAACGAGCTGTTCTAAATGGAACGACTGACTCTAACGAGCTGTTCTAAATGGAACACCCTGACTGGTTTGGTTCTAAATGGAACGGACGGGCTCTAACGAGCTGTTCTAAATGTAATGACTGGTGCTAACGAGCTGTTCTAAATGGAACATGTTTGGTTCTAAATGGAACACCCTGGTTCTAACGAGCGGTTCTAAATGGAACACCCTGACTGGCTTGGTTCTAAATGGAACACCCTGACTGGTTTGGTTCTAAATGGAACACCCTGACTGGCTTGGTTCTAAATGGAACACCCTGACTGGCTTGGTTCTAAATGGAACACCCTGACTGGTTTGGTTCTAAATGGAACACCCTGACTGGCTTGGTTCTAAATGGAACACCCTGACTGGTTTGGTTCTAAATGGAACACCCTGACTGGTTTGGTTCTAAATGGAACACCCTGACTGGTTTGGTTCTAAATGGAACACCCTGACTGGTTTGGTTCTAAATGGAACACCCTGACTGGTTTGGTTCTAAATGGAACACCCTGACTGGTTTGGTTCTAAATGGAACACCCTGACTCTAACGAGCTGTTGTAAATGGAACGTGACTCTAACGAGCCGTTTCCCCAGAGCAGCAGCAGCAGATCCTGTATTTCTGACTCTCTGCCATCCACACATCACCATGGTAGACTGCCCCGTCTGAATAGCTGGATCTGACCTGTCGCCTGCGTTTTCTGTCACTGTTTTCCGTCCATTCAGCCGATCGGAGGTCTGGTCCGTGGCTCCGACCCCAGAGCAGCGAGCTGCTGTTTGAGGGATAAACTGCTTCAGAGCCGAAGTTGTTTTTAGTCGCGGCTCAAAGCCGCTGCAGCTTCGTCGTTATGTAACCGCAGCATGTTCTGTCCCGGGATCACTTTCACTTTTACTTTAACAGGTTTATTCTGATCTGGGAGCAGGAATCCCTTCCAGCGAGTTTCTCCCCGTTTTTTTTAATCTGGTCCCAACAGTTAAAGTTGGTCTAAAAGCAGCGACTCTGGTGGGACTCGAACCCACAACCTTTGAATCCCTCCTGCTGCTGCACTAGAAGTCCAATGCGCTGTCCATTGCGCCACAGAGCCATTCCAATAAAAGCTGCAGCAGGAAGAACCTTTAAATGTAGTGACTGTAATGGTGTGTGGAACATGTTAAACTAAACTTAAAGCGTTAAAATAAGCTGTTGAATTCAACTCGGACATAAAACTGGTGGAAAAACAGTTTTACATTGAGTTTGTGCAGCTTTTTTAATGTCAAATTTAGTTGTTAAACTGAGATTTATTTCAATAATTTGACTTTTTTCTTCAAAAGTTAATAGTTTCCACTAGGATTTTTTTTAATGAGTCATACATGTTTTCATGTTTACAAGTTCACTCATTGAAACATAAACAGACATTAAAACACAAACTGCTTAACTCAATGTTTAATTATCATAATTATATTTGATCAGCTTTTTTTTTTAAAACCTACATGTTGTGAGTTTGTACAAACCTTCACATCGACAATTTTTTCTTTTTACCAACTGATAACAAGCAGATTTTTAAAATATAAAATGTATATTAATGTTAATATCAAACCCCAAACTCTGATTCTAATGTATATTTTCTATTTAACTAGAAGAACAGTTCCTCTTATATTAAATGAGGCTCAGTGAGGACACGTTTCTGTCTCACATGTTGGGATTAAGGATTATCGTCTCTTTACTTTTATTATGTTGACAGTTTTAACAGCAGCTGCTTCACCTCTTAAAACCTAAGCTGCTGGCCTCTGACCTTTGACCCCACATCAGACTGAAGTTTGAGACACTTTAACATATTTTTTTAAGCTGTTGACTATATTTAAATTAAGTTTTTAAATATAATCTATACACGACTAACTGTATAATATAATCAGTAGCTGTTTTATCACCTTCAATGTTTTTATAGCTATTTAAATATAGCTGATATCTGAGTTCACTGGATAATTAAATGCATTTTATATGAAGATTGTTGAATTTTAAAAATCAATTTGTCTAATTGATAAAAATCATGATTTTTCTGCCTTTTTTTTTTTTTACAAGAAATGTCAAATGGTTTGAAAAATAAAACAAACCTAGAATATAACTATATAATTTCAGTCCAAACATTTTTTTCACCATAATCAGTCATAATATCTTAATTTAAAAGTAAAACTCAAAGTTTGATAAGCAACTTTTTTCTCATGTCAAATGTTTTCTGGTTTAGTTTATTTTTTTTCTTCACTCCTGTTTCTCTCCAGCTCCTACAGCTGAACCGGTGGCGGTAGAGGCGGCGGCGCCCGCTGTCGAGGTTGTCATGGAAACGGTCTCCGCTCCCGTAGAACCGGCGGCGGAGACGGCTGCTGAACCCGTCGTCGAGGAAGCAGCACCCGAGGTGGTCGTAGTCACCGAGGCGGCGGCTGTAGAGGAAGAAGCTGCTCCTGCTGCAGCGGTGGAGGCGGAGCCTGCTGCAGTAGAGGCGGAGCCTGCATCTGTGGAGGCGGAGCCTGTGGCAGTAGAGGCGGAGCCTGCTGCAGCAGTGGAGCCTGCCGTTGTGGAGGCGGAGCCTGCTGCAGCGGTGGAGGAGGCGGCTCCTGAAGTCGTTCCCGTAGCAGCGGAAGTCGCTGTCGTGGAGGATGCTCCGGCGTCGGAGAGCGTTGGTACGGCAACCGTAGATGAAGCCCCTCCCACTCCCCCCGCTGAGCCAGAGACTGTCCCTGAGGCTGAGGCCCCACCCCCCGCCGCCGAGGCAGCGGCGGCGTAAAACGCTCCAGTAGCGAGGAGTTAGCCGTGTTCTGACCCCAGGAAAAACGCACTCATGAACTCCTGGTGTTGCCTGAACCGGGTCAAAGGAAAACCACCACCAGGGGTCCATCAGTCCGGTTTTCAGTCCCCGCCCCCCCCCCACCCCGAGCTCCACCCACACCCCCTCACGATGGCGTCGATGGCGTCCGGTTAGAGTCGGTCTGTCAGGTGTTAGTCGATGGATCAGCTGATGTTAGAAGGTTCTGCAGAATCTTATCGAAGTGTCCTTAAAACAGTCCTGCTCCATCCTGGTCTGGACTCGTCTCCATGGCGACGCTTCCTCCTCCTCCACTCGTCTGCTGCTAGATGTTTGATCCTCGTTTTAATTCACTATGCAAACTGTAAAGATGAAACCTGACGTCAGTCTGCTTCACGTTAAACTTTCCTCTGTGACCAAAAATCAGTCGTTTCTCTTCTTCCTGGCTGCAGATCTCTAGTTTTTTTTTTTTTCTTTTTTATTTCCTCCCTCACAAAATTCCTGTTCCCTTCTGATAGATTTCTCTACATCATCATAAAACATCTTACAAAGACTTGATAAACCACATCTTCCATAGTTCTCCTCCAGTCTTAAAGATCCAAATCAAAGCCATTTCCCTCTTTATTCCATGTGTCTTTAACCTGTTAAACTAATATTTCAGGGAACCTTCACCTCTGTCTGGGCATCAAACTGATTCAATAGTGTTTAAAGGATTAAAACTTCACTGGATTTATTTTTTTTGTTTCAATAAAGACGATGTTTCTCTTTATCTTCAGATTGTTCGGTTGTCTGCTTGTAAACTGACGTCCTGCAGATCTTAAATAGTTTTAGTTGTAGAATCAACCACTTCCTGTAGGAAGAAGAAGAATCTGCTGCTGCCACGTCCATGCTCCTCTGTAGGAAACTAACGATATTCTACATGTGTTCGTCTGTAAAACTGAGCTATAATCAACTTATTTAGTAGTTTAAATGTTTTTACACTAAACACAACTCTTCCTTCATCCTGTCTATTGTCTCTAGTTCTAAAAATAACTTTCCAGCTTTCAACATTAGTTCTGAACCTTTTTTTCTCTCTTCCCCCTTTAGAATTACTCTGTCAATGTTTTAATTCTGGTTCCAAACGGTTTTAATTGATCACTATGATCAAATATCAAGCCGTAAATATCAAAGAACAAAGGATATTGGATATTTCGTGTTTATGAACTGGTTGAACTGCTTAATAAACTTAAACATGAGGAAATGAAAGATGCAGATAAAGGTGAAATATCACAACCCCTCAAATATAAAAAAACTAAATGAACAGGATCTAAATTAGTTACACTGCAACAATTAAATCTAAACAAGTGTAAATGGCTGTTTAATCCAATATTGAGTAGGATTTAATTGAAATATCTTATTATAGTGGCAGATAATTTAGCTTATTTCAATTATCTTTTAATCTTAATATTTTTTTTATTAAATATTTAATATATTTTTTATTTTTAGAAATTGAAAAAGCCAAATTTACCTGCCAATGGAATAAGATAATTCTCATTATTGGATGAATTAATTTTTTTGCAGTGTAGTATATTTAGAAACTAAATTAGATATTTGTGAATATTAACATGATGGTGTTTATTTTTGATTTAATTATAATAAATCAAATTAATAATAGCTGAGCTACAAAATCATAATTTAAAAATAAAACAATCAAATTCAACAAAAGTGATAAAAAAAAATCAAAAAATGACTAAATAATAAAAATAAATAGAATCCACTACACTGAAAAGTATAAATTCTTACATGAAAATATAATTTTGGTGTAATTAATCCACTATTAAGTAGAATTTTTATTTTATTTTTCCTTATTTTCATTAATTAAATTTTATTTGACTTATTTTAATGTCATTTATCTCATATTCTGGATATTCTTTATATTTTATTTTTGCAAAAATTAAAAAAACACAATTATTTGCCAATTTTTTTGCAGCAAATTAAAATAGATATTTGTGAATATTTAGATGTTTCAGGAATAACAAGACTTTTACTTCAACAATCTTTACAAAATAAGAGTCTTTTTTTTATTTAACAACTTTATAAATATGTTTTTATTTTAGTAAAAGATGAGGGTTTTATTTTCAGGCTTTATTCAAACTCCATGAGACTCTTTTCCTCTGAAGTTAAACCATGAATCACCTTTTTCTAGAAGGTTCAGCAGCAGCAGGAGCATGAACTGGCCAGTTTAGTTTCCTGTAGAACCCTGAACCCTCCTGTGATGCAGGTGAGTCGATTTAATGCATCATAAAGTCTGTTTTATGCTCTAAATGTGTAAATTACATCAGATTAATGATGAAACAACTTTTAAATGTAAAAAAGCAGCTTCACAGCTTTGGTGTTGAGTTAAATCAGTGAAATTAAAACTCTAACGTGTGTTTTTTCTCCTCCAGGGTCGATGCCAGATCTTCTGGCGGCCGTGAAGCTGCTGAGCACCTCCTCCACGCTGGAGATGGCAGCAGCGTCTGTGGAGGAGTCCAGGCAGGAGGAGATCAGGGTGGAGGAGGCCAGGCAGGAGGAGGTCAGGCTGGTGGGAGGTGAAGATGTGGTGAAGGAGGAGAAGGAGGAGATGAAAGCTGCAGAGGAACCTGAAGGTTCAGAAGATGCTGCTGCTGCTGCTGAGGAGGAGGTGACGTCTGCTCCTGCTGCTGAGGAGGAGGTGACGCCTGCTCCTGCTGCTGAGGAGGAGAAGGAGAAGGTTGCGGCTCTCCCTGAAGAACCTGCAGCTCCTTCAGTGGAGGAGGAGCAGGCTCCTGCTGCTGAAGATGCTGCTCCTGCTGGAGAGGAGGCTCCAGTGGAGGAGGACACTCCTGCTGTGGAGGAGGTGCCAGCTCCAGTAGAGGAGGCGGAGGAGGTGCCAGCTCCGGTGGAGGAGGCTGAAGCTCCCGCAGAGGAGGTGGAGGAGTCGCCAGCTCCATCGGAGGAGGTGGAGGAGATGCCAGCTCCATCGGAGGAGGTGGAGGAGGTGCCAGCTCCATCAGAGGAGGTGGAGGAGGTTCCTGCAGCTGCTGCAGAAGCAGAAGCTGCAGTAGAGGAGGCCCAGCACTGCCACTCCTGCTGCTCTGCTCCTGCAGCTGAGGAGGAGAAGGAGGAGAAGGAGGAGGCGCCACCTGCTGCTGGAGACGTGGATACACCACATGAAGCCAAGGAGGAGGCGTCAGGGGAGGAAGCAGAAGGTAAAAATCTATTATATATCGAGGTCATAAGACAATTATTTAATTATCTTCATGTTTTCTCAAGAAAAGTAAATTTATCAGCTGCAGTGAAGCCAACCTGTCCTTTCAAAATAAAACACAACTGAAACATCTCGTCGACATTTAAATTCTGAGGTGATGGATTTTACATATTTTTAATGTTTGTTTTACAACCAAAACTTTATTTGTAAGACATCTTTCATACACAATGCAGCACAAATGGATTTTCAGAATAAAAGCAAGATATAGACAGAAATAATTGAATAGAATACTGACACACACACACGAACAAACAGAATAAAGGTTTATGAACTGAAAACGCTTTTATTTTGACACTAGCACCAGTTCAGAACATTAGATAATTAATTAATGATGTAGAGATAATGGCATTAAAACATTCATTCATATTCATTAGTCCAATTAAATGTGGATAATTCAGCTCTAACTTTTAAATTGACAGTTTTTATGTATTAATCCAATAATAAATCAGGAGGGAACATGAGTAACAACCTGAGAGCTGAAGTTAGTCTGAGATATAATTATTAAAATAAAATAAATCCATATCATCACCCTGTTAAAATAAAGACATTTATTCCAATTTTTAGGAAAACGCAGAAATTTTTTTTTTCTAATTTTGTTCCATTTTTAATAATTTCATTTTCTCTTGATTTTATTTTAAAATTTGAATTATTCATTTTATTATATTAGTTTTTATTAGTATTTATTATTATTATTCATAATTAATTTGAACTTTTTCCTCATATTTTTTTTTTATTTTTCATGATTAGTTTTTATTTTATACCATGAATGTTTAACTTTTTCATATTTTTTTTAATTTATAGTTTTCATAATTTTTATTTCATTTAATATTTTTGTATTGTGTTAATTATGATCTTTTTTATATAAATAAAATAAAATAATTAATTTTAAATCATGATTTCATTTTTTTTAACTTGTTTTTTATCCTAAAGAATAAAAATGTTGATTTAGTCAACAAATAAAATGTCCTCAGTAAAGATTCTGATCCTTTAACTCAGGATTAAGGTGATTTTACATCATCAACAGATGATTTAGGACTAAAATCACATTATTTAAATAGAGTCTGTTATTATAATAGGGTGATGTTTTATTTATTTCTGGACATATTTCTGCTGTTATTCACAGAGCCAAAGGTGGATAACTGGAGTGTAAAAGGCTGTTCAGTGATGTAATAAACAGTTGAGAAGGTAAAACTCATGTTCCTCCTCAGGTTTAACAACAAACTACACACACGAGTCCATTCTACTGATTTAAGGTGAGACAAAACAGCAAATATGAGGTTTTTAGACGTCTCATCACTGTAAATCTATTAAAAATTACTGTAAATAACTGACAACAATTATCCAGAAAGTTACTGTCATTAGTTTTTACAGTAGAAATACTACACATGTTTTACTGTACAATAAAAACCAGTTAAATACTGTGATTTCAGTTGTATTTACAGTATTAGATCATTAATTGTAAAATAAACCAGTTAAATAAATTAATAAATTAAATCAATTAAATTTAAGTGTATTTACAGTATTAGATGATCATTAAATACTGTGATTTCAGTTGTATTTACAGTATTAGGTGATTAATTCTAAAATAAAATCAATTAAACACTGTGATTTTAGTTGTATTTACATTATTATGTTATATTAAAAATCAATTAAACTGTGATTTCAGTTGTATTTACAGTCTTAGATGATTAATTGTAAAATAAAGCCAGTTAAATACTGTGATTTCAAGTGTATTTACAGTTTTGGGTATTTAATTGTAAAATAAAATCAATTAAACACTGATTTTAGTTGTATTTACAATATTATATGATTATTAAATACTGTGATTTCAAGTGTATTTACAATATTAGATGATTAATTGTAAAATAAAACCAGTTAAACACTGTGATTTCAGTTGTATTTACAGTATTAGATGATTAACTGTAAAACAGAATCAAATAAATGCTGTGATTTTAGTTGTATTTACAGTTTTAGGTATTTAATTGTAAAATAAAATCATTTAAACTATGATTTCAGTTGTATTTACAATATTAGATCATTAATTGTAAAATAAAATCAAATAAATACTGTGATTTTAGTTGCATCTACATTATTAGATCATTAATTGTAAAATACACCAATTAAATACTGTGATTTTAAGTGTATTTACAGTTTTGCGTAATTAATTGTAAAATAAAATCAATTAAACTGTGATTTCAAGTGTATTTACATTATTAGATGATTAATTGTAAAATAAAATCAATTAAACACTGATTTTAGTTGTATTTACAATATTATATGATTATTAAATACTGTGATTTCAGTTGTATTTACAGTTTTAGGTGATTAACTGCATTATAATACAGAAACTACTGTGATTTATGTTAAATATACACATCTACATTATATATAAATATCTACAGTAATAATAGTTAACAGTATCTAGTAGAATGGAGAGTATCTGTGCGTGTGTGTGTGTGTGTGTGTGTGTGTGCGCGTGTGCGCGCGTGTGTGCGTGTGTTTAGTTAAATCAACTAGTTTTCTATAGTAAATCCGTGTGTTCCCACCATTAAAAACTACCGCCGTGTTCCTTCGTTGCAGCTACAGAGACGTTGGTGCTGGCGACCGCCCAGGTGTGACATCACAAACGCGTGCCTTCCACATCGACCCGTCAATCAAACCCCGGACGACCAATCAGAAGCAGCGTGAGGACGTGACTGAGGTGTCTTTCCTGATATCAGAGTTCCTGCAGCAGCGACGAGTCTCCAGCTCCTCTAGGTGCCAGCGTTCATCAGCTTTTAATGTCGTAGGAGGATAAAACGCGTTGCTATGGTTACCGGTTCATTATAAGGAGGATATTCCCTTCATCTGGTCATTTAGCGTGAAGTTTTCTTAGAGTGTGGATCCATGTTTTATTAATAGATCGTCACCCTGGTAAAATAAAGGCCTTTTATCAAGGAAAACACTAAAAGTCAGAGAATGTTGTATGACACATGTTTAATGGACTGAAGATGCTGGAACTTCCTTTATTTCTTTATGTTTAGCAGCATATTTATTGAATTTATTGATATCCACAGCACTTTATATTCAATTATTATTAAAGTCCATAACATGAAATAAAAGGTGAAACAATCTAATCTCATTTTAAGAACTAAACTGATCAGTATTTAGTGTTGCAAACTGCAAAAAATCTAATCTTATTAGGGGGAAACTTCTTATATTTAGTACAATTAGTCCAATATTGATTAAAATTATCTTTATTTATCTTATTACATTGGCAGATAATTTAATTTCTTTCAAGTTTTTTAAAGAATTTGAACAATAAAGTCCGTGATATGAGAAATGCACTGCACTTTATATTAAATTCATATTAAAATCCATATAAAATCCAATAAAAAAGTTAAACAATTTTATTTTATTTTAATAAAATAAGACTAAATTTGTTTTGCAAACCATTTACTAATCTCACAATTGAATTAGAATAGAATTATCTTGATTTATCTTATTCCAGATAAAGAGATATGCACAGCACTTTATATTAAATTAATATTAAATAAATTTAGATTAAATTCCTATAAATCATTATAGCCTAAAGCCTTTATCACTCACCAGTAGAAATTTATTCTAGAATCATGTTTAGAGCTTCTTCTTGATTAATTAAATTGTCATTTTATCCTAAAGAATAAAAAACTTTGACTTAGTCAATAAATAAAATGTCCATTGAACTAAAACTCACTTTAGTCATTATTTTAATAGGGTGACGATGTTATTATCATATTAATATTAATAATAATAACATAACACTGTCTCCACTCATATCAGCTGATATATTCTACCCATGTGCTTTGTTATAGTATAAATAAAGTTTTTTCAGACCTTTAAAACATCACAATATGAGAGAAATGTTGCACTGAAGCTGATATTTTCTTCTTAAAGTCAAGTGATATTATAATGATAGAATTTTCCTATTTTGGATATTATTATTATATTGTACATTCTACAAAAAGATGATTTTAGAAACGTATAATAATAAGAATTGATTGATGACTGTATTAAAGGGTAACGTTCCAGTTATTAAATATGTGTTAAAACATGTGCTGCTGTGTTAAAAGTTGTAAAATCTACCAGTAACAGCATCGATGTGATTCTATGATACAACTGCACTAATAAAGTGTTGACCTGTATAAATTATCCTTGTTGTGTGTTATTTATTTCAACTCTGATCAACATCATAATTAAAGTACATTTACTTCATTTCTCCTTCATAATCTCCTTTTTAATCATCTTACAGAATATATTCTTCATGGTCTGGAATGATCCTCAGTGTGATTTCTATAAATAATTGATCGTTGTACTGTTATTTTATTAATCATTGAAATTTGCATTGCAGATAATTTATATTAGTTCAACATTTTTTACACTAATTTGAGGAAGGTCTTGTTAAGTTTTAAATATATATATTTTTTATCTGTAGTATAACACAATGTTAGATTTTTTTAAATATTGTGCTGGTTTCTTTAGTGACCATTGGATTATACTAATAAATAAATTGAACTAATAAATTAATTGCTTTAGTAATTGATATATATATAATATTAGTAGTAGGGCTGCATTTTTAAAAATATTTTTACATTTTAATATTTAATTTAGATTTGAGCCGTTTGTGTGATTATTTATATATTTGTTCCTTTATAATCTCCTTTTTAAACATCTAACATAATATATTCTTCATGTTCTGTGATGATGCTCATTATGATTTCTATGATTTTATGGGCAAATAATTGACCTTTGAACTCTTATCTTATTAATCATTGAACTTTGCGTTGCAGTTTGGTCTTATTTAAATTTTAAATAAAGATTTTCAATTTATATCTAATATATATAATATATATATATATATATATATATATATATATATATATATATATAGAGAGAGAGAGAGAGAGAGAGAGAGAGATGTTTTGCACTCATACTAGTTTATTTTGTCACGCTTCGGTTTGTTTGTTGTGCGTCGTGACGTCACCAGTGTACTTTTCCTGAACCTGCGTCAGTCTCCATTAGCGGAGAGCGGCTGCGTGGCCGTGCGTTCAACCGTCCCGCATTCAGCACCGGGAGCCCCCCCCCTCCTCCCTCCCCCTCACCCCCCGCGGTCCCTGAACGCACCTGCCCGGAGGAGGAGGAGGAGGAGGCGCTGAGCAACAAAAACGGCTAACGGTTATTAGCCGTTAGCGGCAGGAGAGCAGGAGGAGGAGGAGAGAGGAGCAGGAGGAGCAGGAGGAGGTTACTACATGTCACAAACTGTCATTAGCTGACAGTTAACGACCAGCTGCTGCCGGAGAACTTCATCATCATCATCATCAGAAGAAGAAGAAGAAGACGGAGCAGCAACAGATAAAGAAGAAGAAGAAGAAGTAACAACAGGAAAAGAAGAAGAAGAAGAAGAAGCAGCCGCTAACGGTGAGCGGACATTAGCAGCATTAGCATCATTAGCTCTGATCCGTTGTGTATCTAGGCTGACAGCTGGTTTTATGTAAACAATGCTAACTTAGCCGGCTAGCGTTAGCCAAGTCTACGTAGTTCTTATGTGTGTGTATATATAATGACATATATATTTTAATCGTAAAATAATATATAGATATGACATAAAAGGACAACATTGTGAGACAGCATATATGAAAAATTATATATTTTTATTCATAAAATACTATATAAAAAAATCTATAAATGTATGCTTCATTACCTCTTAGTGTATGAAGATATTCCTGTGAGTAGACAGGATAAGAGTCACACTGAAAGTGTGTGTGTGTGTGTGTGTGTGTGCGCGCGCGCATTTTGTTGTGAAGGTGCAGCTTTAGTAACTAATGGTAATAAAGAGGCTATTGATCCTAAGTATAATGAGACTTGACAACCTTTTTCCATTTTCTCAAAATACGCACAAATACATATAATCAGTGGTGGAAGAAGATCAGATCCTTTACTGAAGTAAAAATATATTCTATTATAATATAAGCTGAGTATATACAGTAATAAAGTCTGTTTAAATTAGTCTGTTTCAGCAGTAATCAAGGCGTGTTTGAGGTGTGCAGACATTCTTTTCAACATGTGATTCTGGCTCAAGATGAAACTTGTGAATTCTTTTTAATGGGTGAAAGTCGTCATCCTGTCATGTCCTGGTGCTGCAGCAGGTTCCTGTGTTGAGTCGCTGGTGTTTGGTTGGTTTCGTGGCTGATGGAGGTTTTGATTGTGTGTTTGGTCCAGAGTCCTGAGGCCTGGAGTCCAGACAGAGCCCAGTTAATGATTGACGAGTCCACGTTGTGTCCTGTGGTACGAGCCAACAGATGAACCGCAGCTGGAGCTTCTGCCTGGAATCTTTGCTGTGTGATCTGTGTCGGCTCTAAACCTGATTCTAGAATCAGTTTCTACTGGTGGGTGATAAAGGCTTTAGGCTGTAATGTTTCATAGGAATTTAATCTAAATTTATTAAGTTATACTTTAATAATTTAATATAAAGTGCTGTGCATATCTCATATTGTGGACTTTATATCTCAAATTCCTTGAAAAACTTGAAAGAAGTGAAATTATCTGCCAATGGAATAAAATAAATCAAGATCATTCTATTGATTTTTCTATTGATAATTCTATTCTAATTCAATTGTGAGATTAGTAAATGGTTTGTAAAACAAATTTAGTCTTATTTTCTTAAAATAAGATGAAATTGTTTCACTTTTTATTGGATTTTATATGGACTTTAATATTAATTTAATATGAAGTGCTGTGCATTTCTCATATCATGGACTTTATATTTCAAATTCTTTGAAAAACCTGAAATTATCTGCCAATGTAATAAGATAAGTTAAGATAATTTAATCAATATTGGACTAATTGTACTAAATATAAGATGATAAGATTCGATTTTTTGCAGTTTGTGACAAATAAATGTTCCAATTCCTGTTTGTTGGATTGTAAAACAGGAGATAACTTCACCTGCTGCTAAAAAAAACACTAAATACTGATCAGTTTAGTTCTTAAAATGAGATTAGATTGTTTCACCTTTTATTTCATATAATGGACTTTAATAATAATTGAATATAAAGTGCTGTGGATATCAAATTCAATAAATATGCAGCTAAATATAAAGAAATAAAGGAAGTTCCAGCGTCTTCAGTCCATTAAACATGTGTCATCACTTCATTAATAATTCACCACATCTCAGGTTTCTAAAAGTCGTCAAAACTGGACGTTGGAGACGAGTTACGATCAATAAAAAACAGGAGTTTCACTATATAATGAAAGGAGAGTTTAAAGTTGACTAAAGTCTCACTAGAACGTTCACAAACTGGCCTGAAGAGTCACTTTATTCTTTAATGTGACATTAGTGACATCACAACATTCTCTGTATGTCCACAGTCATCAACAGGATTCACTTAGTGTTTTCTTTGAAAAAAGGCCTTTATTTTACCAGAGTGACGATCTATTAATAAAACATGAATCCACACTCAAAGAAAACTCCACATTAGTTCACACTAAATGACAAAATAAAGTAAATATCTTCCTTATAATGAAGGTGTCGACCTCATCTGTAACATAGCAAACCATGGAAAACAGGACAAGAAGAGCTGGGAAAGTGTGTGTGTGTGTGTGGGCGTGTGTCTATGAAGTAAATACTTGCCTTGTATTAGCTCATTGTGTGTGTGTGTGTTTATATATATATATATATATATATAAATATGTGTGTGTGTGTTTATGTATATGTGTGTGTGTGTGTGTGTAGGGCACAAGGCAGGGCGTTGTATCTCTACCAGCAGCCCCAGTTACTTGTTGGAACAAAAGCTCAGTTGTTGAGCGATCATGTGACCGTGTGTGTGTGTGTGTGTGTGTGAGAGAGAGAGAGAGATAGAGTGTGTGTGTGTGTGTGTGTGTGTGTGTGTGTGTGTGTGTGTGTGTGTGAGAGAGAGAGATAGAGTGTGTGTGTGTGTTCCACCCTCGTCATGTGATCTGAGCTCAGGGCTGAGTCTGAGAAGTGCTGAGTCGCTCTGAGAGGTTCCTTCCACCAGAGAAACAACAGATTCTGAGGTGGATGGATGATGGATGGATGGATGATGAATGGAGGGATGATGGAGGGATGGATGGATGATAGCAGACAGACAGAGAAGACGAGTATCAGGAAGTGGGGAGAGTTTCTTCCTCTCTCTCTCTTTCTCTCCATGTGGAAACAGCATCTTTCTTCCTCTTCCTCCCTGAGTGGATTTCTACTGGTGAAGAGGACTCTCCATGGCTGGTGGATCTGGTTTATCTGGTGGACTTGTTAAGTCCAGGTGACTGTGCTGCATCCTGACGTCTCCAGGAGGTTCTGCTCAGTGCCGGTACCACTACAGAATCCTCCTAGAACCCGGGCTGCTGTCATAGCCGTTCTAGTCTATTAGAGACCAGACCTGCTGCTGTTCATTACTACAGGAATACCTCCAGTTGTACTCATTACTACAGGAATACATCCAGTTGTACTCATTACTACAGGAATACCTCCAGTTGTACTCATTACTACAGGAATACCTCCAGTTGTACTCATTACTACAGGAATACCTCCAGTTCTCTGCTGCCAGCGTGGAGCAGAGAACTGACAGCATGGCTGATTCTGGTCCTCCTCCAGCTGGTTCTGGTCCTCCTCCAGCTGTTTCTGGTCTTCCTATAGCTGGTTCTGGTCCTCCTCCAGCTGTTTCTGGTCCTCCTCCAGCTGGTTCTGGTCTTCCTATAGCTGGTTCTGGTCCTCCTCTGGCTGGTTCTGGTCCTCCTCCGGCTGGTTCTGGTCCAGTTTCAGGTGGATTATTAATGTTCTTCTGTATAAATGAACAAAAACGACAGCAGCAGCTCCTGAAAACACAGATTCATCCATTCAGCTAAAAACCAGAACCAAACACATCATGGTGAGTGTGTGTGTGTGTCTGTTCTGTGTGTGTGTGTGTGTTGTTTGTGTGTGTGTGTAATTTTGGATCTTCTAAGTTTCAGTTTTTTATTAATTGTGAAGTTTCATCTGAACTTTTTTGTTTTTTTAATCTAGTTTCACTTATATCTAAAATTTTAAAATGTATTTCTTGATTTTGGTTCATTTAAACATGTTTTAAGGGAAAAAGGTTTAATTATCTTCTATAATATTCTTATCTAATAGTCTTTTATAATAGTAAAGGGATCATATTTAGCTTTTGGACTGTTGGTCTGGACAAAAAAAGACTTTTAAGTTTGAATATTCAGTTTAAAAAAAACAACCGATCCACATTTGACACCATTTAATGAACCAAACTACTAATCGCTTACTGGTTTTAATAATCAATAGATGAATCAACGATCAGAATCATCAGTTGCAGCTCTGACACTTTGACTCCGACTTTTTTCTTTATATTTTTCGGACTTTTCTTCAGTCGATGAGGCTGAAGAACAGAGAAAAACACAAACGTCCAGTCTCACACACAATAACCTGTGTGAGTTTCACAGTATCAGTGTCACACACACACACACACACACACACACACACACACACACACACACACACACACACACACACACACACACACACACACCTTTCTTTGCTTAGTGTTTCTGTGCCAGTCAGAGCAGCAGTTTTCCTCCTGTGGATAAAAACCTTATCACCAACAATAAATATGAGTCTTCCAGCATCTTAACGAGCTCCGTTAACGAGCTCCGTTAACGAGCTCCGTTAACGAGCCTCTGCTCTGCTGCTGAATCATTGATTAGATGATTTCCATCTGATCCATGTTGGACTCATCCATTATTGATCAGGAACAGGACGACTTCTCCCAGTTTGATATTCATATTCTTCACAACAAACACTATCATATTAAATCCTCATGATAATCTGATAATAATCTAATACAGACGTTAATAAACAATAACCATCTTATTCTTATAAAATGACTATTTTCATTTAATTACAACTATATTCTCATTAAATAACGACTTTATTCTTATAAAATAATTCTATTATTCTCATAAAACAACAACTTTATTCTCATGAAATGATTCTTCTTATAAAATAATGATTTGATTTTATTAATTTAAAAATGACTTTATTCTTATAAACTTTATTCTCACTAAATGATTATTCTTATTAAATAATGATTTTATTCTTATAACTATTTTCATTAAATTATAACTGTATTCTCATTTTTATTCTTATAACGTAACTTTATTCTCATAAAAAGACTTAATTCTTATTAAATAAAATAAAAAATTATATTCATTCAAATAATAATTTTATTCTCACAAAATAAAGACTTTATTGAATTATTTATTCAACTTTATTCTCATAAAATATCCAAGTAATGACATTATTTTTTATAGTTATATATACAGTATGTGTATATATAAGATTATAAGTTATTTATTATACTTATTCTTATAAAAAGACTTTTTCTCATAAAATATTGACTTTATTCTCATTAAATATTGACTTTATTCTCATAAAACTATGACTTTATTCTTTAATTATTTTCTTGAATTAATGACTTTATTCTTATAAAGTTATTATTTATTATACTTATTCTTATAAAAAGACTTTATTGTCATAAAATTACAACTTTATTCTTATAAAATTACAACTTCATTGGGGTCATTAATGATAAAGTTCCCTTCGTTGCAGCTGAACACTTTGAGTGTTTCTTCATAATTTGACGTAATAATAAATGAACGTTATTATTATTTTAATAATAATAATATTATTTTAATAACTGCAGCACTAACTCATATATACATTAAATACAGTTATTTTACATGTAAAAGAAAGTTGATTCAACAACAAAATAACAGGACTAATTTATTTATTTATTTAATATAAAGCTGTTTTATTTGTAGGGTTTTTGTGGCAGATATTACTTCATGTCATTCAGCGTTTTCCCTCCATTCGTCTTTGTGCTCTGAGGAATTTGAGGACATGGATGTGGATTATTTTCAGGAGGAAGCGGAAAGCGTTAAAACGTTAAAGGCTTCGGTGCACGTTAAACAAAACCTGCCGATTGTCTCACATCTGCACATCTGGACACAGCTGCTTCCATCCACCACTTTAGTGAAGCTGTGAAAGAATCGATTAATCGATCGGTTTCCAATTATCACGTTAATCAGGAAGTTAATCCTCCAACACACACTTCCTGCTGCCTGGAGTCAGAGGGAGGAGATCTGAGGAGGAGCATGAAGAACATAAGGAGGAACGTGAGGAGATCTGAGGAGGAACGTGAGGAGATTTGAGGAGGAACATGAGGAACGTGAGGAGATCTGAGGAGGAACGTGAGGAGATCTGAGGAGGAACATGAGGAACGTGAGGAGATCTGAGGAGGAACGTGAGGAGATCTGAGGAGGAACGTGAGGAGATCTGAGGAGGAGCATGAGGAGATCTGAGGAGGAGCATGAGGAGGACGTGAGGAGATCTGAGGAGGAACATGAGGAGATCTGAGGAGGAGCATGAGGAGGACGTGAGGAGATCTGAGGAGGAACATGAGGAGATCTGAGGAGGAACATGAGGAGATCTGAGGAGGAACGTGAGGAGATCTGAGGAGGAGCATGAGGAGGACGTGAGGAGATCTGAGGAGGAAGATGAGGAGCATGAGGAGGAAGATGAGGAGATCTGAGGAGGAACATGAGGAGGAACGTGAGGAGATCTGAGGAGGAACGTGAGGAGATCTGAGGAGGAACGTGAGGAGATCTGAGGAGGAACGTGAGGAGATCTGAGGAGGAAGATGAGGAGGGGGAGATATGAGGAGGAGATATGAGGAGGAGCATGAGGAAGAGCGTGAGGAGGCTTCAGTTCATTAATGTTCATGGTGTGTTTTTTAATCTCCAGCAGCAGGAGCTGTGACCTCTGACCTCTGAGGAGATGAACCATGACCTCGGTGCTGCTGGTCGACACCGGAGGAACGGTGGTGGAGTACGTCACCGCTGTGGAGGATCCTCAGCAGGTCAGTGTGTGTATGTGAATATAAATAAATAAAAATAATTTTTAAAAATATTAAAAATATTCGATTAATGAATTAGATTCATTTTTAAGAAGAAAATGTCCAAATTCTCTGGTTCCAGCTTCTCTTCTCTTATTATTTCCTGGTTTCTTTAATCTCTATAATAATAAACTGATGATCTTTGGGACCTAAATATCTTGTTAATCAGAAGTTTTGATCATTTTTGCTTATTTCCTTTTTTTCGTGTCATGTTTATTGTTTCCTGGGTTCTGTCTGTGGCAGCAGGACTGTGGCGACTATGAGGAGGAGCTGGAGCTGGAAGGAGAGGTGGAGGGAGAGTGTGAAGCCGAGGAGGAGGAGGAGGTGCAGGAGGAGGCGGGGGAGTACCCGGCAGTCGTGGTGGAGGAGGTTCCTGGTGCCGGTCTGTCTGAGGAGCAGAGCTACTCCGCTCAGGTGATGGTGTACGACGAGGAGGCCGCATACCTGATGCAGGAGGTGGCAGAGGAGCAGGAGGTGGAGACAGAGGAGGAGACAGGTGGGTGGGATTTATACTGACAGGAAGTGACACGTTGATACAGGAAGTAACGGTGCAGGAAGTAACGATGCAGGAAGTAACAATAGAGGAAGTAACGGTGCAGGAAGTAACAATAGAGGAAGTAACGATGCAGGAAGTAACGATGCAGGAAGTAACGATGCAGGAAGTAACGATGCAGGAAGTAACGATGCAGGAAGTAACGATACAGGAAGTAATGATACAGGAAGTAACGATACAGGAAGTAACGATGCAGGAAGTAACGATACAGGAAGTAACGATGCAGGAAGTAACGATACAGGAAGTAATGATACAGGAAGTAACGATACAGGAAGTAACGATGCAGGAAGTAATGATACAGGAAGTAACGATGCAGGAAGTAACGATGCAGGAAGTAATGATGCAGGAAGTGACACCTCAATACAGGAAGTAACGATGCAGGAAGTAACGATGCAGGAAGTAACGATGCAGGAAGTAACGATACAGGAAGTAACGATACAGGAAGTGACACCTCAATACAGGAAGTAACGATGCAGGAAGTAACGATGCAGGAAGTAACGATGCAGGAAGTAACGATGCAGGAGGTAACGATGCAGGAAGTAACGATGCAGGAAGTAACGATGCAGGAAGTACCGATGCAGGAGGTAACGATGCAGGAGGTAACGATGCAGGAAGTAACAATACAGGAAGTAACGATGCAGGAAGTGACACGTCAATACAGGACAGGTCAATACATTTAGTATTTTTATCATATTTTGGGGATTTATGTATAATAATTCTGACTTTTTGTTGTTTGGCCTGAACATTTTACTTTTTTCCTTGAATTTGGTCAATTTAAACTTGTTTTAAGGAAACAATATAGTTTTTTATTATAGATTCATTTTGTTTCTTGTTTTTTTACCTTTTAATCTCATATTTTTCCATATTTGATGAAAATTGAAGGCGATAAAGTCGATTAGTCAGTATTTTGATAATCAATTCATGTTTTTAAATGTCCAAATCTGCAGCTTTGGGAAACACCGATTCAGATTTTATGAAAGAAATCAAATAATTTTTTCAATAATCAATAGATTAATCAAATAGTGAATTATTTATTTATTCCAATAATATTTTTGACTTTTTGTCTTGACTTTAAATTAAAAATATTAGATAATGAGTAAAAATTTTGAGATTAAAAGTTAAAAATGGATGTAAAGTCAAACCTTAGATAATTAATCGATCATTTGTCAACTATCACATTAATCTGCAACTATTCTAATAATCAATTATTGGATTTGAGTCATTTTTTAAGTAGAAAACATCTAAATTCTCTGGTTCCAGCTTCTCTTCTCTGATTATTTCCTGGTTTCTTTAGTCTCTATAATAGTAAACTGGTGATATTTGGGTTGTGACTGTTGGTCTGGACAAAAAAAGACATTTTAGGTTGAATCTTCATCTTTGGAAACACTGATCGACGACTGATTGATCGATCGTTTCAGTAGATTAATCAGTAGAGTCGTTAGTAGCAGCTCTAGCTGCTAATGTTGGAACGACTCTGCTTCACTAAATGTAAACGTAGAGGAGGATTTCTGGATTCTATCTTCTTAAAGTGCATCATAATGGAGCTGCTTTGGATTCTAGAACCAGGATTTATCCACCTCACATTGTTCTTATAAAGAGTATAAAGTCTCGTGGTGTTTGGGAACCATGTTTCACACACTCAGAATAAACCGGTAGAGTCACCAGATGAAACGAAGCTGCTCTAGTTTATCTGGAACTTTTGGATTTTCCTCTTCTCTTTGTCTTTTGTTCTGTTCCTCGCTGCTTACGTTTGGTTAAATTCCAAAAGGACTTCACATGAATCTAATCCCAGGTTAAATGGTTTATTACAACCGAGAATAGCAGCTTCTGTTTCAATCAATCTTTATTTATATAGAACTTTTCATACATTTAAAGACATAAACACATGATGCTTCAAAAAACAGGCAGACGGATAAACTACAGTACCCCCACCCCTTTATACACACACACACATATGCACAAATACACACACACATACACATAAACACACACACACACACATATGCACAAATACACACACACATACACATAAACACACATATGCACAAATACACATACACACACACACACACACGCACACGTACACATACATACATGCATACACACACACAAACACGTACACACATACAAACACACACACACATAGAAACACATACACACACACACACACGCACACACATATACACACATACACACACACGCACACATGCTGCCCCCTTCTGGACAGCGACGGCGTCTAATATTAACTCACTAATCCTCCATTAATCCCTTTATTAACCCGTTTAAACCCAGATTTTTAAAAGATTTCATCAGTTGAGTCATAAACAAAAAAACATTCGTCCTCTATACAAATTATTCTTTGGGGCATTATTCTAGAGATTTGGGTTATTAAATAGATAAATACATGTCAGGGTTAAAAATCAGAATAATTAAATAAAATGACTATTTATGGGAGTTTGTTCAGTATAAAACGAGTCATAGACTTAAAGGCTCATAGGCCAGTGATGTGGTTCAGTCTGGAACAGACAGGAGATTTATTGCCACTGTCCTAAATTTGATATTTAAATGATAATTACTTAATCTGATTTTCACACAATCATTTTCTTTTTAGAAAACAGTGAATTACTCGTGCAGTTTATTTAAAATCCATGTGTCCCTGAGCTAAAGTAGAACCTCTAAACCAGTTATATACCAGTATTTATTTCAAGGATTATGATGTGTTGGATTAATCTAATAGAGGGGGAAAAAAAGTAGTTTTGTATTTATTTAAGGGGTAAAAACTTGTTTTTAGTCGTTCCAGTAAAGAAAAGGGCATTATTCTGACTTTAATCTTAGATTTCTGAGAAAAAAAGTCAGAATTTCCAGGTTTTTCAGACTTTTATTTTAGAAAAAAATCCTAAATCTCTGCACATTTATTGAATTTCATATTCAATTAAAGTATTGATAAATTTATACTAAATTCCTATAAAACATTATAGCCTAAATCCTTTATCACTCACCAGTAGAAATTTCTTGATTCTTAAATTGTCATTTTATCCTAAATAATAAAAAACTTTGACTTAGTCAATAAATAAAATGTCTATTGTCCTATAAACATAAAGAGTCTGATCCTTTAACTCAGGATTAAGGTGATTTTACAGATTTATAGTACAACAAACATTTATAGTTACAATAAATAAATCACAGAATAAATATCTATCAGAAATTGACTCTTATTTGATTTACAAACTGATAAACATGAACAAATAATCAATATTTTAATAATGAGAATCAGAACAACGCTGCAGCTTTATGTGACGTAGGCGTTACGTCAGAGGGGGGCGGGCAGAGGAAGGATTTCCTGTTTCGGCGGCGGAGGGATACCTTTCTGCCGCCGCGCTGTGAACGTTGAAGCCGAGGAGATTTTCCCCCATTAAGCGGCGGAGTGATCTGAGCCAGTAGCTTCCCATTACAATTCAGCGAGAAGTCAATGTGAATCTGCAGCAAAGGGGGCGAAAAAACATGGCGACTTCACAGCATGAGGGGCACGCGAATCAACTCGATCTACTCATCAGAGCCGGTAACGTATCGATGAGGGCCCGCGGAGCTCGACGCGGGAGTTGCGGGGTGATGCGGGGATGTGTTGTGTAAAGCGGGGCCGCTGAGCGGTGTGCGGGAGTAATGGAGGCAGGAAGTGATCACCTTGGTAGCCCCATGCATGGCGTTTTTTTTTTTTTTTGAAAATCAAACCCGCTTTTACGGGATAAAACCTCCCGCAGAGTCCCCCAGTTTGCACGTGCCGGTCGCTCCCTGCACCGGGCTCGGTGTGCATGTAGCGGCGGGACGTGGAGATCTAACGGTGCTGCACGAGCCGCTCGTGCATAGAACCAGGAAGTGTACCGATGTTGTCTTTCCTACGTCTTTGCCACGCTGTCTGAGTCGGAAGGACATGTGGGTTTATTTTTACTCGCGGTAATCTGGCCCACGGCGGCGGATAAATACACGAGTCTGCGATGGTGTGTTGCGTGGATTTGCGGGTGTTTTGTACCAATATTCTAAACTAATTCTATTGTTTGTGACTAGTTTCCGTCGCGGTGTGCAGCCTCTTGGGGGAAGCGGGCGCGCGCCACCTCTGCGCGCGCACACATTATTTAATAAATTAATTGTCGTTTCCAGTTTGTTCACACTTCCTGTTTAATAACCCACCACGTCCATTCCGTCTGTCTTTAATTTTCAAACTGTTTTTTTTGTCCCGTCTCGATGGCGGAAGCATTGTGTATGTGGGGAGGCGGGGCTTGTGTTTGATTGACGTGCCCTTTGATCAAATGATAACGCGCGCTGCGCCCCGACGTCATCACGGCGCCCAGCCTGTATTAACCGAGGGGCGGGGCCCGAGACTGAGAACTGGCCAATAGCGGGCGAGGCGGGTGTTGATTGACAGGAGGATTTGTGTGCTCCTTCGCGGAGAAGTGGAGGGAAAGGATGAGGAGTGTAAACACGGAAGTCACCGCAGCGGCACTACTTTCTGTCGGACTCGCTGCTATTCTTGGCGCCGTTATCTAGTAGATGAGTTTATAATAGACATTTTATTAACTTAAAAAATGCATTTGTTGTTCATTACTCACACATACTGCAAACTAGTTCTCATTTTTTTTTTTATATAAATATATATACTTTCATAATTTAAGATAAATCCATCTGGTCAGTTTTGACTTGAAACAGCCTAATAATAACAATAACAACAATAATAATAATAAATATGAATATGTGTTGTGGGTCAGGCCGAGCTGCAGATTTGTGACCTCACAGCTGCTGTTCTTGTTGCAGCCCAGCTGCCTGTTAGTGTGAATGAGTGTTTAATCTAAAGATAGTAGTAGTTGGTCAGATGTCCTAACATGGACAGGGTGGACTCTGGCTCGAGTTTCTCAGCCTGATTGACGGCAGCAGCAGGTGAAGCTGCTTCCTCCTCCGGCTGTTTACCCACAACACGCTAAACTACACGTTCTGTTGGATTTCTGCACTTATTTTACATAGTTTTTATTTTGTTATTGTATAGATGTATTTAGTCACGCTTTATTTAGTTATTTTACAGATTTATATGTTATTATACATTTTTTGTGTCGTTATATTTTTATTTATTTATTTTACAGATTTTTCATTGATTTATTTGACTTATTTTTATTTTAGTTATGGTACAGATTTTTTTTACATGGTCATTTTTTATTTAGTTGGAATCCACATGTTTTAGTCACATATTTGACAGATTTTGTTCAGTCATTTTATTTAGTTAGCTTTTATTTAGTTATTTTACAGATTTTTATTGATTTGTTTTACAGATTTAAATTTAGTTATTGTACATTTTTTGTCATTTTATTTATATTTAAATTTAATTATTTCACAGATTTTTTTATTGATTTACTTTACAGGTTTTTTCAGTAATTGTATTTTTTTATTTGGTTATTTTACATATTTTTTATTGATTTATTTTACAGATTTAAATTTAGTTATAGTAAATTTTTTTTGGCCATTTTATGTATATTTTATTTAGTTATTTTACAAATTTAAATTTAATTATTGTACATTTTTGTCATTTAATTATTGTTTTGTTGTTTTACAGATTTTTAACATGTAGTTAATACAGATTTTTTTTTATTTAGTTGGAATTTTTTTTGTCATTTTACATGTTTTAACCAGTTATTTCACAGATTTTCTATTCAGTTATTTTATTTTTTTTTAAAAAATGTAGATATTGCACAGATTTTTTTATTTAGTTTACACATTTTTTAAAATAATTTTACATGTTTTAGTCACTTATTCTACATCTGTTTATTTTTTGTATTTTATGTCACAGTATTATCAGAGCTTTACTACACCTAATATGATCTTTCTTCTTTAATTTACATTTTTTTTATTTAAACTTCAATATTTTTTTCTGTTTTTCTCTAAACAATCTAAATTTTAAGAAATATTCCCTTTTACTAAAACAATTAAAAATAGCTGATTATTAAACAATAATCACCACTCGTCACTGTGCAAAGATTAAGAATTAAACTGGAATTTTATACATAACAAATACATATTTATGCTTCTTAATAAATTGGTGCTTTTTTAATTACTGAGGGAACATTTTAATATCATCTGGACTCTTTCACTGTTTTCTGAGGTCATGTGTTATTGTACTAAAGTAAATGTTGTGACTCCATTATTTAAAAAAAAAAAATGGAATATATGAATAAAATAAATCTCCCACTCATGAACTGCAGCCAAACCACTGTCATTAATTAAATTAACACTTATGAATGTCATCAACCTGTTAAAATAAGACATTTATTCAAGTTGTTAAAACACTAAAACCTCAATGAAGGTCAGAGAATGTTGTATCAGTGAATATAAGATAGTTAAGATATATACTTTAATTACATTAGCAGGAGATTAATAATCAGATGATGAAAAAAACACATTTTCATCGTATTGTAATTATTTGAGCTTTATTTGCAGCTGTAAATAAGTTGATATGTTACGCTTGTTTTTTCCTATTATCAATGTGCCTGTTTTAATAAATATATGAATTATTTTTTAAACTATTCTCTGAATGTCTTCTCTTTCAGTGGAGGCGTCCGTCCACGGCAGCAGCGTCCACTGCTCTGATAAAACCATCGAGGCTGCAGAGGCTCTGCTCCGCATGGATTCACCCTCCAGCCTCAGAGAGGATCGCAGCCCAGGTACGAATAAATTAATAAATTAAAATAATTAATAATAACTTTAAGGCCCCAGATACAACGGATGGATTTTAGTTTTTATTGACAAATATCTACAGAGTCATTTTATATAGTGTAGACTTTTTATTCAGTTATTTTAGTTTTTTAATTATTTATTTTACAGCTCTTTAAATGTATGTGTACAGGTTTTTGTTTAGATAGTTTTAGATTTATTTAGTTATTTTACATTTTTTTTTAAATTTTACAGATTAGTTTAGTTATTGTACAGATTTGTATTTAGTCATTTCATGTGTTTTTATTTAGTCAGATTTCTTTATTTATTTTTCAGATGTGTTTATTATTTTACACGTTTTATAAACTTATTTATACAGATTTTTAGTAATAATTTTATATATTGTTTTTAAATTATTTTACAGATTTTTATTTTGTCGTTTCATATATTTTTTTATTTAGGTATTTTACAGTTGTTATGTTTCAGATTTTATAAATTAAGTTTAATTTAAATTAATAAATTAATAAATTTAGGTAATACAGATTTTTATAGACATTTATAGTAATTTAAAGTCATTTTATATATTTTTATTTACCACATTTTTTTAAGTTATTTTAAATATTGAATTTATTGTATCAATTTTAATTTAGTTATTATATATATTATTTTAATAATAATAATTTTAGTTTTTTAAATTAGTTATTTTACTATTTTTTATTTGATATTTCACAGCTTTTTAAAAAAAGTTATTTTACATGTTTTTATTTTTTCATTATATATATATTTTTATTTAGTTATTTTATATACATATTCACATATTTTTATATTTTAAGTTTATTTTTTAATTAAGTTATTTTACAGCTTTTTAATTTTTCATTTTATATATATTTTTATTTAGTTATTTTACAGATTTTTATACATATTCACATATTTAATTTGATATTTTACAGATTTTTTTTTTAGTTACTGTATATATATTTTTATTTGGTTAAATTTACATATTTTTTTATTTAGTTCTTTTACGTCACATCCAGTGATTCCTGCTCAGCCAGAGTTTCCCTCCATCCAGGACAGAAGTCTAGTTTCTCTTCTAGTTCTGGTGGTTCGACATATATCGATATAACATCTGGACCAGGTGTTGCTGTAGTTGGACAGGAAAGTGTGTGGATCAGTGGATTCTGATCCTGAATCTCCTCCTTCTAGAAGCGTTTGTTCCGCCCTACGCGGCCACGCCCGTCTTCCTCCACGCCGCCATGCGTCCAGACATGATCGCTGAGACCGAGGTGGAGATCACGACGGAGGATTGCTGCGAGGAGGAGGACGAGGAGGAAGAGGAGGAGGAGGAGGACGAGGAGGAGATGGTCACCCTGCTGGAGGAGCCGGAGCCGCAGCCCGTCAGGAAGAGGAGAGGTGAGTTCTCACCAGAATTAAATGGAGAAACATCTGGAGCAGCAGCGTCCAGGACTCAAACCAAACCCTTTAGACACATAAAGTCCGAATAAACTAATCTCCTGTCCAACATCTGTCTGCAGCTGGACGCAAACCCAAGACTCACCAGACCACGTTCTCTAACGGATCCCCTGACCTTGGCATCAAGAAGAAACCCAGAGAAGGAAAAGGTACTCACACATTACTTAGTAGTAGTAGAAGTAGTATATGTATTATTATAGAGAGAGAAGGAAAAGGTACTCACACATTACTTAGTAGTAGTAGAAGTAGTATATGTATTATTATAGAGAGAGAAGGAAAAGGTACTCACACATTACTTAGTAGTAGTAGCAGTAGTAGTAGCAGTAGTAGTACCAGTAGTAGTATTATATGTATTATTATAGAGATAGAGAGAAGGAAAAGGTACACATCACATTACTTAGTAGTAGTAGTAGTAGTAGTAGTAGTAGTAGTAGTAGTAGTAGTATTATAGAGAGAGAGAGAAGGAACAGGTACTCACACATTACTTAGTAGTAGTAGTAGTAGTAGTATATGTAGTATTATAGAGATAGAGAGAAGGAAAAGGTACTCACACATTACTTAGTAGTAGTAGCAGTAGTAGTAGTAGTAGTAGTATTATATGTATTATTATAGAGATAGAGAGAAGGAAAAGGTACACATCACATTACTTAGTAGTAGTAGTAGTAGTAGTAGTAGTAGTAGTATTATAGAGAGAGAGAGAAGGAACAGGTACTCACACATTACTTAGTAGTAGTAGTAGTAGTAGTAGTATTATAGAGAGAGAGAGAGAAGGAAAAGGTACTCACACATTAGTTAGTAGTACTAGTAGTAGTAGTAGTAGTATTAGTAGTAGTAGTATATGTATTATTATAGAGAGAGAAGGAAAAGGTACCCACACATTACGTAGTAGTAGTACTAGTAGTAGTAGTAGTACTATTTGTATTATTATAGAGAGAGAGAGAAATAAAAGGTACAGACACATAAAAAAACTATTATACATAGAATGTTATTATAGATAGATGGAGAGAGGAGGAATAGGGAGCAACCCTTCAAATGCACACATGTATATATGTATATGTGTGTGTGCGTATATGTGTGTGTGTGTGTGTAAATGGACGTTTTAAATAACAAGACACCAACATGAACACATAATGTACATTAAGACCTGATGAATCTATTTTACAATGTTTTTTACTTTCTTATTATCTGTTTCTAACTCAGTCAGACACACTCACGTAATCACTGTCAGAAACTGTGTGTTGGAAAAACGTCAAAATATCATTTCAACTCGATTATATGATCGCAAATCAAAATCACAAATAAAATGAAAGTAATTGCACAGCCTTACTAATTAATTATATGACTAAAACTTAAAAAAAAAACAGAGTTCCACTGATTAAATCTGGACTGTGTGTGTTTCTGTGTGTGTGTTTGTTTCTGTGTGTGTGTGTGTGTGTGTTCCCAGCAGGCAGCACCACCTACCTGTGGGAGTTCCTGCTGGACCTGCTGCAGGACAAGAACACCTGTCCCAGGTACATCAAGTGGACCCAGAGGGAGAAGGGCATCTTCAAGCTGGTGGACTCTAAGGCCGTGTCCAAGCTGTGGGGGAAGCACAAGAATAAACCCGACATGAACTATGAGACCATGGGCCGAGCTCTCAGGTAGGTCTGACATAAATATATTAGATGAGTCAAATAAATAAAATAACAGACATAAATATATTAGATGAGTCAAATAAATAAAATAACAGACATAAATATATTAGATGAGTCAAATAAATAAAATAACAGACATAAATATATTAGATGAGTCAAATAAATAAAATAACAAGACATAAATATATTAGATGAGTCAAATAAATAAAATAAAAAGACATAAATATATTAAATGAGTCAAATAAATAAAATAAAAAGACATAAATATATTACATGAGTCAAATAAATAAAATAACAAGACATAAATATATTAGATGAGTCAAATAAATAAAATAACAGACATAAATATATTAGATGAGTCAAATAAATAAAATAACAGACATAAATATATTAGATGAGTCAAATAAATAAAATAAGACATAAATATATTAGATGAGTCCAATAAATAAAATAACAGACAAATATATTAGATGAGTCAAATAAATAACAGACATAAATATATTAGATGAGTCAAATAAATAAAATAACAGACAAATATATTAGATGAGTCAAATAAATAACAGACATAAATATATTAGATGAGTCAAATAAATAAAATAACAAGACATAAATATATTAGATGAGTCAAATAAATAAAATAACAGACATAAATATATTAGATGAGTCAAATAAATAAAATAAGACATAAATATATTAGATGAGTCCAATAAATAAAATAACAGACATAAATATATTAGATGAGTCAAATAAATAAAATAACAGACATAAATATATTAGATGAGTCAAATAAATAAAATAACAGACATAAATATATTAGATGAGTCAAATAAATAAAATAACAGACATAAATATATTAGATGAGTCAAATAAATAAAATAAAACACAAATATATTAGATGAGACAAATAAATAAAATAACAGACATAAATATATTAGATGAGTCAAATAAATAAAATAACAGACATAAATATATTAGATGAGTCAAATAAATAAAATAACAGACATAAATATATTAGATGAGTCAAATAAATAAAATAACAGACATAAATATATTAGATGAGTCAAATAAATAAAATAAAACACAAATATATTAGATGAGACAAATAAATAAAATAACAGACATAAATATATTAGATGAGTCAAATAAATAAAATAAAAAGACATAAATATATTAGATGAGTCAAATAAATAAAATAAAACATAAATATATTAGATGAGTCCAATAAATAAAATAACAGACATAAATATATTAGATGAGTCAAATAAATAAAATAACAGACATAAATATATTAGATGAGTCAAATAAATAAAATAACAGACATAAATATATTAGATGAGTCAAATAAATAAAATAACAGACATAAATATATTAGATGAGTCAAATAAATAAAATAAAACACAAATATATTAGATGAGACAAATAAATAAAATAACAGACATAAATATATTAGATGAGTCAAATAAATAAAATAAAAAGACATAAATATATTAGATGAGTCAAATAAATAAAATAAAACATAAATATATTAGATGAGTCAAATAAATAAAATAAAAAGACATAAATATATTAGATGAGTCAAATAAATAAAATAAAAAGACATAAATATATTGGATGAGTCAAATAAATAAAATAACAAGACATAAATATATTAGATGAGTCAAATAAATAAAATAACAGACATAAATATATTAGATGAGTCAAATAAATAAAATAACAGACATAAATATATTAGATGAGTCAAATAAATAAAATAACAAGACATAAATATATTAGATGAGTCAAATAAATAAAATAACAGACATAAATATATTAGATGAGTCAAATAAATAAAATAAAAAGACATAAATATATTAGATGAGTCAAATAAATAAAATAAAACATAAATATATTAGATGAGTCAAATAAATAAAATAAAAAGACATAAATATATTAGATGAGTCAAATAAATAAAATAAAAAGACATAAATATATTGGATGAGTCAAATAAATAAAATAACAAGACATAAATATATTAGATGAGTCAAATAAATAAAATAACAGACAAATATATTAGATGAGTCAAATAAATAAAATAACAAGACATAAATATATTAGATGAGTCAAATAAATAAAATAACAGACATAAATATATTAGATGAGTCAAATAAATAAAATAACAAGACATAAATATATTAGATGAGTCAAATAAATAAAATAACAGACATAAATATATTAGATGAGTCAAATAAATAAAATAACAAGACATAAATATATTAGATGAGTCAAATAAATAAAATAAGACATAAATATATTAGATGAGTCAAATAAATAAAATAACAGACATAAATATATTAGATGAGTCAAATAAATAAAATAAAACACAAATATATTAGATGAGACAAATAAATAAAATAACAGACATAAATATATTAGATGAGTCAAATAAATAAAATAAAAAGACATAAATATATTAGATGAGTCAAATAAATAAAATAAAACATAAATATATTAGATGAGTCAAATAAATAAAATAAAAAGACATAAATATATTAGATGAGTCAAATAAATAAAATAAAAAGACATAAATATATTGGATGAGTCAAATAAATAAAATAACAAGACATAAATATATTAGATGAGTCAAATAAATAAAATAACAGACAAATATATTAGATGAGTCAAATAAATAAAATAACAAGACATAAATATATTAGATGAGTCAAATAAATAAAATAACAGACATAAATATATTAGATGAGTCAAATAAATAAAATAAGACATAAATATATTAGATGAGTCAAATAAATAAAATAACAGACATAAATATATTAGATGAGTCAAATAAATAAAATAAAAAGACATAAATATATTAGATGAGTCAAATAAATAAAATAAAACATAAATATATTAGATGAGTCAAATAAATAAAATAAAAAGACATAAATATATTAGATGAGTCAAATAAATAAAATAAAAAGACATAAATATATTGGATGAGTCAAATAAATAAAATAACAAGACATAAATATATTAGATGAGTCAAATAAATAAAATAACAGACAAATATATTAGATGAGTCAAATAAATAAAATAACAAGACATAAATATATTAGATGAGTCAAATAAATAAAATAACAGACATAAATATATTAGATGAGTCAAATAAATAAAATAACAAGACATAAATATATTAGATGAGTCAAATAAATAAAATAACAGACATAAATATATTAGATGAGTCAAATAAATAAAATAACAAGACATAAATATATTAGATGAGTCAAATAAATAAAATAAGACATAAATATATTAGATGAGTCAAATAAATAAAATAACAGACATAAATATATTAGATGAGTCAAATAAATAAAATAACAAGACATAAATATATTAGATGAGTCAAATAAATAAAATAACAGACATAAATATATTAGATGAGTCAAATAAATAAAATAACAAGACATAAATATATTAGATGAGTCAAATAAATAAAATAACAGACATAAATATATTAGATGAGTCAAATAAATAAAATAACAGACATAAATATATTAGATGAGTCAAATAAATAAAATAACAAGACATAAATATATTAGATGAGTCAAATAAATAAAATAACAGACATAAATATATTAGGTGAGTCAAATAAATAAAATAACAAGACATAAATATATTAGATGAGTCAAATAAATAACAGACATAAATATATTAGATGAGTCAAATAAATAAAATAACAAGACATAAATATATTAGATGAGTCAAATAAATAAAATAACAAGACATAAATATATTAGATGAGTCAAATAAATAAAATAACAGACATAAATATATTAAATGAGTCAAATAAATAAAATAACAGACATAAATATATTAGATGAGTCAAATAAATAAAATAACAGACATAAATATATTAGATGAGTCAAATAAATAACAGACATAAATATATTAGATGAGTCAAATAAATAAAATAACAAGACATAAATATATTAGATGAGTCAAATAAATAAAATAACAGACATAAATATATTAGATGAGTCAAATAAATAAAATAAAACACAAATATATTAGATGAGACAAATAAATAAAATAACAGACATAAATATATTAGATGAGTCAAATAAATAAAATAACAGACATAAATATATTAGATGAGTCAAATAAATAAAATAACAAGACATAAATATATTAAATGAGTCAAATAAATAAAATAACAGACATAAATATATTAGATGAGTCAAATAAATAAAATAAAACACAAATATATTAGATGAGACAAATAAATAAAATAACAGACATAAATATATTAGATGAGTCAAATAAATAAAATAACAGACATAAATATATTAGATGAGTCAAATAAATAAAATAAGACATAAATATATTAGATGAGACAAATAAAGCTGCAGCCGTTAGTCAATTAGTTGCCAACGAGCCCATTAATCAACATTTTATGAACCAAACTAATCAATTTATTGCTTCAATAACTGCTCAACTCTCAGAATATTCCTTAGTTTTATGTTGATCAATTGATTATTAAAATTAATAATTGATTAGTTTAATATAAAATGTTGTGAAATATAAATTATAGTAATAATAGTTGGGAACTAATCAACAAATCATTGACTTGACTAATATGTTTGAATTCTTTTTCTTTATTTCATGTTTTACAGTTTAGAGTAAAAACTATGAGACACTGATTTAATCAATGATCAATAACAGTTGGTTATTAATCGATTAATCGCTGCAGCTTAATTCAACTTTAATATATTTGACTTCACATCTTATTTTATCTTCTGAATGAAGGAATTCTGACAGAAAGTGAAAACATTTTAAACATTTTAGGTTTAAATCTTTTAGTTTTAGGAAACACTGATCCACATTTTACACCATTTTATGAACCAAACTACTAATTAATTCAATAATTAAAAGATAGCTGATAAAGTTTGGTTCATGTTTGTATAAAATGTCATTTTAAATGTAAAAATATTTTTAAAAAAAAATTATAAAATAAGAAAAAAACCCACTTCATCTACTAAAAATACAAAATTACCAAAAAATTAATCCTTTAAAAATAGAAAAAAGAACTATAAATAACAAATAAATAAAAATACTAAATATAATATATATATAATTTTTTAAATATAATAATTTATATAATAATTTAATAGAATAAAAAATAAAATATAAATATTAAACTACAAATACAAAAAAAATCCATAAAAAAATTGCAACGAATAATAATAATATAAAAATAATAAAATGTGTTTTTATCTAATATGTTTTACCTTTTTATAAGTTTCACTTTTATCATATAGTTTACTATCATTACTTTACAATTCTCACCTTTTAAAATTGTTTTTGATCTGAATCTTTGATCCAATTCTACTTTTTTCTAAAGTTTTATTCATTTAGTTAATTTAAACTTGTTTAAAAGAATTAAATCTTCACATTTAACATTTATCACACAGTTTCACGTTGCTGCACCAAACGAACTAATCGATCAATCATTTCAATAATCAATAGATAAATGTGTCTCTCTCGTCTCTGCAGGTATTACTACCAGCGCGGGATCCTGGCGAAGGTCGAGGGTCAGCGTCTTGTTTACCAGTTCAAGGAGATGCCTAAAAACATCGTGATCATTGATGACGACAAAGCTGAGCTGCCGGTGGATCTGATCGGCTCCGACGCCGCCGCCGCCGCCGTCTCCTACGAGCGCGTCCCGCCGCCGCCGGACATGCTGCTGCAGGCCAGCGAGCTGGCCGCCGCCAAGAGGCCCAACATCCTGCGGGGGGGCCACAAGGCTCCCGCCGTCGCCAAGACGACGGGGGCGGGGCCAGCGGCGGGGGCGGGGCCGAGGATAGTGACCGTGTCGTCCACGCCCGACGGGACCCAGCAGTCCCACGCCGCCATCTTCTCCAACGCCACCGGACCCAGGTCAGATTAGACCAATTAGATGATATTAATCACCAATTACTCTGATAATTATAATTTTCTAAGAAGACAATTTGGTTCCAGCTTCAACTATTTTGATTAAATATATAATTTATTTTCTTATGTTTGTTCTGTTTTTTTTTTTAATCTTATTTTCTTGAAACAAGGTTAAATTATTTGACTTTTCATTATAAAATTTAGTCTTTTTATCCCAAAATGTAATTTTATTTCTGCTTAATATTGGAGTAATTAACAAAAACAAGATATTATCACCTGATATTTATTTTTTTTTAAGTGTGTTCCACCTGTTATTCATCACTAAAGCTACAACTAATGATTATTCTAATAGATGATTAATCTATCACTTATTAAAACAATTGTTTGGTTCATAAAATTAAGTAAAACACATTAATCTCAAACTATTTAGAGTAGTGAAATACATTAGTTTTAACATGTGGTTAAGAATCAGTAAAGTTACCATATAGTATTTTTTTAAACTTACATTTTTGGCTTTTTATCTTATATTTGTTGCTTTCTAATCTCATATGTTTCACCTTTTTATCGTCTTTATTTCTAATAGTGAATAATTTGATCTTTTTATCTAATTCTACTTGTATTTTCTTCTTGATTTTCATCATTAAATTAAATTAAACTTGTTATAAATAAATCAGATTAACTATTTCGGACATAACGACGTCTCCATCCTTCCTCCCAGGACGGTGCGGGTTGCTATGCAGGTGCCGGTCGTCATGACGACGTCGCTGGGTCAGAAGATCTCCACGGTCGCCGTGCAGCAGGCGGCCGGCTCCACCGCGGCCGGAGGCCACGCCGCGCTCCTCGCCAACGCCGCGCCCATCGGCGCCGCTGCTGGCGGTGCCGGCTCCCAACAGAAGGTGATGGATGTGATGTCACTTCCTGTTAGTCATCACGCCAATCACGGCTGGAGGGAGGAAGAACGGGTTTAATTTAAGAAAACCTTTAAATTTTAAGATTAGATTAGTGGTGATTGTTTTAGTGTTTGCAGCTTCTGATGATGATGGATGTGACCGACCTGCAGCAACACATAGAAAAACTATATAAATATATTTATTATATATAATTTATAAAATGTTATTTATTCAGGTGGTGATCCAGACCATCCCGACCATGGTTCCGGCCACAGCAGAGAACGGGGACAAGATCACGGTCCAGCTGGCTAAGATCATCACCATCCCGGCCCACCACCTGGCCCAGTGTCAGCTGCAGGCGTCGGGGGGCGGGGCTAAGCACGGCGTGGGTTCGGCGGCGGGCCTCAGCCTCCTGGGCAGCCCCCTGACGGTCCGGACTCTGGCTCCCGTCAGCGTGGCGGCGGGGACGCAGGTGATGAGGCTCACGGTGCCGCCGCAGCAGCAGGTGGCGCCGCAGCCCGGCGGGGGGGGCGGGGCCGTCCCGGCGTCCGCGGCCAATCAGACGCTGACGCCGCAACCTCGCATCATCAGCGGCATCATCAACGGCTCCGAGCTGCTGATCGGAGGCACGGCGCCGCCGGTCCAGGTCCAGACGGCGCCTCAGCAGAACCAGGTCAACGCCAGAGCCGTCCAATCAGAGGCCGGCGACGCCAAACCGGAAACGGCCGACAGAAAGACAGAAGAGCCGGAGTGTTGAGGGGCGTACGGGTGTGATGTCACACCGACGCGTGACGACCAGCAGCAGCCGGAGAGACTAAAGACTCCTGAGGCTGCTTGGGTTCTTTTTAGTTGTTTTTTTTTTTTTTAGTCCCAAACCCGTCTTCACTTCCTCTTCCTGTTGCTGCCAGAACTGAAGCAGCAGCTCAGGAGGAAAAGAAAAAGGAGAAAAACACGAGTTTTACTGCTGGTTCTGACTCTGATTAATGATTTAGTGTGAAATACGAATAAATTCATCCAGAGACAAGTCTCATCAGCCTTTAGTTCACAGATTCACGGTTTTATTCCAACATTTCACTAAATCCCACAACTTTTCACATAAAATCCTGTTGATCACAAACATTTCTCAGTAATAAAACTTATAACTGTAAATATAGTTATGAATTGTCTCATCCAGTCTCATGTTACACATTCAGTTATTTCCTTTAAAAATCTCCAAAAATGTTTTTTTAATAAAAATTCACACAATTTGCTGCTAAAATTTTGGTACAGACAAAGCAAATGAATTTTATTATATTTTATATAATTTTTCTTCGGGTGGATTAATGGTAAAAGATAATAGATTATACAGTATATCACATGTTTGTTTAATAGAGTTTTGCACAAAGTGTAAACAGATTTAAACAGTAAGAATAATAAAAGATATTATTTCATGTCAAATAGTGAAAGTAATTAAATCACAGATAAATTCTGTTGTGTCCCGATACAACTGTAAATATAGTTATGAATCGTCTCATTCAAAATACTATTTTGCTGCTAAAATCTTTTTTATGGATAAATCAATTGACTTTTTAGATTCTTTGACCTTAATCATGTACAGTTACACACCAGCATTGTTATAGTTAGAACAGAAGAAGTGAAGTTGTGTGTTTTCTTATTTTTTATATATCTCTAAAAGGCTGATGCGACTTGTTTCTCTTATTTCTGAGTTTGTTTGACACTAAACCAGACGTTGGAGTCAGAAGCTGCATTAAAACCGTTATTACCAGCAGCAGCAGCATAGGAACTCTTAAAGGGACCAAACCTGGATCACTACAGCTCTGTGAACAGATCAGACTCAAACTGGCACCTTGAACAATAAAATAAAAAAAAGCTATAACACTACAAAACGAACAATCACACCATCACCATCCAAAATGTGAACTATCCAGTAACAGAGACGGTTCGGGGGCCTCTGCAGACGTTAAAACCAGCAACTTTTTTTTTTTAAACTTCTATCACTGTGCAGATGATGAACTGTAGGTGGCGCTACAGCACGAAGGGAGAGGAAGAGGAACAGATTATCAGACATGGATGTACATAGATATAAATATATACCTACTCTACAGTTTAAGGAGCTGAAGTTAACAGAACAGCCTTAGATTTAAGTTTGACTTTGTTTTTCATGTATTTGTCTGAACAGTAAAACTGAATTTTTCTTTGATACCAAACACAGTATTATTCAACCTGAGAAAAACTGATATTTCTCTGATTCTGCGTTTATCTGATCACAGCATCGTTCAGTTTCACCTTCATTTCATCTATGTGATTTTTATTTTTCTGTTTTTTTTTTTTTCTATTTGCTTCCACATCCTGGACGGAAAAATAAAAATCCAGATGAAAACGAGTGTGATCTGAGTCTAAAATGAAATGATGCAGATATTTTAATTAAAAAAACAACAACCAATCACACAGGTTGATGCTAAACAGCGGTTCACACTTTTTTGGCCCCGTCCCCTACATTTCATTTATTTTTTATCTAAGATGAGGGAAGATAGAGAGAAAGGCGTTTGTGTTCAGACTGAACTGTTTGTATATTCAACATTTGAAGTATATTCTATTTTGTTGTACTCTTGTTTCAAAGTGTATTAAAGTAGATTTTACTGAAATATAAAAAGACATTTGAAACCTTCCAGCTGTCGTTTTCCTCATGTTCATGCACAGATAATAGCTGAGTTATCTGGGTGGATTTGTGGCTATTATTGAATTTAAAAAAAGGCTGCTTCAATCAAAAATATATATTTTCAATTAAAAAAAAATTATCTTAAGAAAGAAAATTAATTTTGAGACTCAAAAAACATTTGTCTTTTATTATTCAATCCAAAAATAAGTTGCTTCAAACAAAAAATATATTTAAAATATATTTGAAACTCAAAAAATTGCATTTGAACACTTTTTTATTGAAAATGTTTTCTTTTGATTGAAGTATTTTTTTATTGAAGATATTTTTTGTCTATTATTTAGTCCCCAATAAAGTTGCTTCAATCAAAAGAAAAAATATTTCCAATTAAAGAAAAAACTGCAAATCGTCCCCCCACAAAAAACAATAATTTTAAATAATTTTTTTGAAGTACAAAGGTTTTGAAGTCTTTTGATTGAGTGGGCGGCTGCTTCCCTATTGGTCAGACACGTTTGAGTGACAGGTGTCTACACCAATGACGTTTTTCTGACAAGCTGTCATGGCAACGGTTGGTAAGTAGATAGAACCATGGATGTATTATAGACCTGGATAAGGCTGATTCCCCCAGTGGCCACTCGTGGTACTACAACACAAATGTACCCATAGACTTCAATAGTAAAAGAGAAGCTGGTAAAACGTATTCTTAAAAATGTATTCTTGAACGTTTTATTAATACAAGTAAGTGAATTAAACGACTCAAATGTGAGTTGGTTCGCAATTTACACGTTCTGACTGGAACCCGGAAGTCAGGTAAAACCAACCTTTATTGAAATAAATGGCGCCAGGCGAAATAAATGGCGGCTGTTTTTCTGTCCGTTATCCAGTTCTATAACACACCCGTTGATAAAAGATTAGTGGTGTCATGTTATTAGCTTACTCTGATATTTGATTAAACATAAACCTGCTAACTTAGTTCATGTTGACTAATTAGTGTGATGGAGTTAGATATCTAATGATGTCATATCGCCAGACAAGCTAGCAGGGTGTGCTAACGGCTAGCTGATAACGTTAGCCGATGGCTAACGGCTAGCTGATAACGTTAGCCAATGGCCCTGCAATTAATTGTTTATTTCACTTAAGTACAAACGCAGCTTGATATGTGCTAATGCTACGTTCTTTTCTCATAAGTAACACCATTATCATTATATTTTATAATTAGTACAGACTACAGACAGTCACATGCTTTTATTTTGAAAGCGTGGAATATATTTACATATAAATAAATCCCGTTTTTGAATAAATTAAACTCAGCATTTATTTAAAACCAGCAGTTATTTATTAAAATATAAAATACACATGCACCAGTATTTAAAGGTTTATTCAAAACCTTTATTATTTGGCTATTTATGGCAGTAGTTTTCAAAGTGTGGTCCAGGGACCCCCAGGGGTCCATGAAGAGGTGCCTGGGGTCACCAGAAAAAAAGAGAATAATTTATTTTCACTATAATTCCACAATAACAGAATATAGAACCATTTGTATAGAGGACTGCCATAATTTAAAATAAATAAATATATGTAATTTAGTAGTATTTATCTCTTATTTGTGAAATATTTTCCCTTTGCACATTCATTTATTTTCAAATTTTATATATTGAGGTTAAAATGAATGGGATGAGTGAATAAATAAATAAACACGTTTAAAAAATATTAAATTAATAAATAAAATGGAAAATCAAATAAAGGTGAACATTTTTTATTAAATGTAAAATTAAATAAATGGACATTTACTGGTAATTTAGGTGCTGAATCATTTATTTATTCTTGATTATGGCAGTTTCTATAATTTTGCCTTTTGGGTTTTTAACACTTTTATAAAACATCGTAAAACACAAATCTAATGAGATGGAGCCTGTGGTTTAAAGGTCTTTGATGTAAAAAAAGATTGAGAACCAGTGACTATCAGTAAGAAACTCATGTTTGTGTTGGATCAACCTTCAGAAATCAGAGTAAAAACAGAAAATCTACAGAAGAATAAAAAGTTTATTCAGTCAGTTTAAACATTTTCACTAATAACAAACAAGCTTCCGCCTGATTGGTCGGATCCAGGTTCAGTTTCAGAAGGTGCAGGACCTGCAGGTCCGGGAGGTGGATTTCAGCAGTCCGGTCTCCTCCTCTTGCTCCTCAGTCCTGCTCCTCCTCCTCCCTGAAGCTGAAGTCACAGACCAGCGACAGGTGGTCTGAGGGGTAGCTGAAGGAGGGCAGGCGGTCCGGTCCGATCTGGTCCTCTGTGGGCAGGTCCAGGACGGCGTCCACCCGGAGCCGACGGCGGCTGTACCAGATGTAGTCCAGCGTGCTGCGGCACTCCCCCGTGGGCCGGATCTTCCAGGTGGTCCAGCCCGGTTCCTCCAGCCCGTCCCGGCTCAGCTTCCTGTAGGCCGAGTCCAGCTCCAGGGGGGACGCCAGGAAGCGCCGGTACACCTCCTCGCTGGGGACGGCGTTGAAATCGCCGCAGACGAGGAGGGGCGCGTGGTCGTGTTTGTGCAGCAGGTTCTGGAGGTGCAGCAGCAGGTCCGAGCCCTGGCGGCTACGCAGCCACTCGCAGCCGGACCGGGCCTTCAGGTGGGTCACGGCCACGCAAACGCACCTCGCTGTGCGGCGGCACTGCAGGACCGTCGCCACGGCAACCTGAGGACAGACAAGGATTCATTAAACAAAATATAAAATATAATATAAAACATGTTTTCGGGTTATTTCATCTTTTTTTGTTAAGTAAATAACTCCATAAACATGTGTTCATTCATAGTTTTGATGCCTTCAGTGAGAATCTACACTATAAATAGTAAATATAATAAATATAAATAGTAAATATAAATAGTAACTATAAATATTTAAATATAAATAGTATGAAAATAAAGAAAAGACATTAAATGAGAAGGTGTGTCCAAACTTTTGGCCTGTAATGTACATTTTTTAAAAAGATTTTGACTTTCTCATCTTGCCAAACATTATTTGTCACTGACCCATACACGCTTAACAACAATAAGTTATGGATATTGTGAGAGACTCAGTGGATTTCATTAAATTTTTGGGCTAATATTCAGACCAAATAGGAAAACCACTTATGTAAATAACTTCCCTATAATTGTGAGTAGTGTCTATAGCTCTAGTGGGCGGTCCCAGGATAATCCTCCCACCTGATTGGTTGGGATCTTCATGGCCGACAGGCGGATGCTGACGCTGTCCAGGAAGTGGAACCTGTGGCGGTCGTAGAACAGGGCGCAGCCGTCCGGGCCGTTGTTTCCCTCCACGGCGAGGCACGGCGACCACGGCTTGGGGCAGAAGTGGGCGGCGTAGCCGAGGCGTTCGAGGACGGGGCGGAGGGTGTCGTGGTAGTGGTCGACCTCCTGGAGACACAACACGTCAGGACGGTACCGCAGGATCTCCTCCAGGATCAGGAACTTCCTGCTGGACCAGCTCAGAGCCTCCACAGGACAACGGATGAAGCTGTCCACACCCTCGGCTAGAGCTCACACCACAAAACACACACACATGCATAGATAAATATACATATAAAGTGATTGAAAAGTAAAATTCCATGTTTTGATATTAAAATGATTATTTGGTTTCCAGTTTTTTAGTTTCAGGTACATTTTTTCCTTAACCTTTGCCCCTTATTTTGCGTGTGGGGGTGTGGTTATAATGATTGACAGCCGTCAAGACTTCTGTGAAGCTGTGATGTCATAACTATACAGCCACATAATTGCAGAAGATGCTGTAAACCTGATTCTAGAATCAGTTTCTACTGCTGGGCGATAAAGGCTTTAGGCTATAATGTTATAATTTATCTTAAAAATGATTGAATATAAAGTGCTGTGAATATCAATGAATTCAATAAATATGCACACATGTAATTGTGTGCCCTAAAACAAGGTTAAACCAAAAATTAAGAAAATTATAATACTTTAAATTATACAAGTATTATTTTTATATTGAAAAAAATAAGAAATAAAAAACAAGTATGAAAACAAAATTATAAAAAAGGTACAAATTTATATATTAAAAATGTTCAAATTAAAATATGCTATAAAGAAAAAATGATGAAGACGGTAACATTGAAAAAATATTTTAAATTATGAAAAATGTTAAAAAAAAACATAAGATAAAATAATTTGACTTCCGGGTATGGCGGCGACCAGGTCAGTGGTGTAGTTCGAGAGCTTCCAGATCAGTCCGATATTTCCGCTGCTTTAGAGCGACTAATGCGATAATGATGCGATTATATCTGTGATTTCTGATGGGTGAATATCAACTAAGAAACGCTAAGAACACAATGAGTCAACACAATGAGGAAAACGAAGAAACGGCGACAAACGTTAGCTTCATACGGGTGAAGCTAACGTGGATTCCCTGCCAGCTAGCTTAGAAGCTATCCGCGCCTGGCCGTGAAAAAAGAGCTAATTAGTTTTTGTGAGACAATTAAAAATACCTAAAGGAAGAGCTCGGGAATTTTAAAGGAGAATTTAACCAGAAAACTGAGTGAGATCAGGGCAGAAGTCAACAACACGGGGGTTAGGATGGAGGATGGAGGAGCGGGACCGCGAAGGACTCGCTTCTCCTGGCCTTGAAGGAGCAAGGAACAGATCTAGAGACACGAAATAACATCCGCATTTTCGGGAAAACAGAGGGAGAAGATGGGGGAGAACACCTGTGAGTTTCTGGAGAAATGTATTAATAATAAATTCGCCTGTCGCGTCGAGTTAAAAATATCGAACTTTTCAGGCGAATTCGCAGGATGACGTAACGCGACAACCAATCAGCGTCGAGATTCGCTGCGCGTCTCCATGACAACGAGAAATTAACGTATCGTCAGTTACGTTTCAACGGACTTGGAGGCCGCGTCGTCCAGGCGGGAGCTCCGGTAGAAACCAGCCGAGCTCCGTGCACCTCCAGACGGTATCATGTACCCAGAAATGACGGCGGAGCTTCGGACTTTGAGACACGATGACTCAATCTGTCGAATTTTCGCAAAACGGTCAGGCGAAAAAAAAATTAAACAACGGATAAATCGCGTCCATCGCGCGAAAAAATCGCGTCAATTGAGTCCGGTGTGAACACCCCTTAATTTTCACCAGTTGATGATGTTTCTCCAAACCTCCATTCAGCAGAAATCTGCTCCTTTAGATCCTGGGTTGAGTCTCGGATCAGATACCTTGAGCCAGAATGTTCCACTGCATCACCCTGAAGCTGCTGGAGCCTTCAGAAGAATGGATGAACTTCCTGTGGAGGCGAGGAGGTCTGTCTCTGAGGACGTCTTCACACCGGTGGAGCAGCTGGTCTGGATCCAGAGGAGAGGAAGGGAACTCCTGCTGGACCACAGGTATTATTACTGGGATTATTATACTTTATAATAAAATAAAACCTGCTACTGGACCACAGGGATAATTACTGGGATTATTATACTTTATAATAAAATAAAACCTGCTGGACCACAGGGATTATTACTGGGATTATTATACTTTATAATAAAATAAAACCTGCTGCTGGACCACAGGTATTATTACTGGGATTATTATACTTTATAATAAAATAAAACCTGCTACTGGACCACAGGTATTATTACTGGGATTATTATACTTTATAATAAAATAAAACCTGCTACTGGACCACAGGGATTATTACTGGGATTATTATACTTTATAATAATATAAAACCTGCTGGACCACAGGGATTATTACTGGGATTATTATACTTTATAATAATATAAAACCTGCTGGACCACAGGTATTATTACTGGGATTATTATACTTTATAATAAAATAAAACCTGCTACTGGACCACAGGGATTATTACTGGGATTATTATACTATATAATAAAATAAAACCTGCTGGAACACAGGGATTATTACTGGGATTATTATACTATATAATAAAATAAAACCTGCCACTGGACCACAGGTATTATTACTGGGATTATTATACTTATAATACTTATACTTATACTTATTATAATAAAATAAAACCTTCTGCTGGAATACAGGAATTATTACTACTCTTATATGCTATAATAAAATAAAAAGTGCTGCTGGACCACAGTGATTATTACTGGGATTATTATACTTTATAATAAAATAAAACCTGCTACTGAGAAATAAAAACAGAGAACACCAATAGTCTGTTTAAATAAAGAAATCCTTAATTGTTGGTCATATATATAATCCCATTTTATCTGGATGGTAAAAAAAGTCTCCGTTCATATAAACTAAAACTAGATCAATAAATACTGTGTAAAGATTTGAATAAAAATATAAATAAATCAGTTTCACAGTAAAAACGTATATGAACATGTCCTGCTTCACCTTTTTTTAAATGCACATTAGTAAAGACTCACCTGGCAGAAATCTGGATCCAGGTTTGTGCCTGCAGGCTGCTGAGGGTCCTGGTGTGAGTCTTGGTGTGAGTCTACGTCTGGGTCCAGCTGTGGGTCCAGGTGGGGGTCCAGGTCTGGTTCCAGGTGTGGGTTCAGGTGTGAGTCCAGGTCTGGGTCCAGGTGGGGGTCCAGGTGCAGCCTGGTGGCTCCTCCACCCATCAGACACACTGAGAAATGAATTATATTTTATTCTAATTCCATCAAAGTGTGTGAGCAGCTGCTGTTACACTGATACTCACACACACATGGATTTAATACAAGAAAAACTTCTATTAAAAACACTTAAATAGATAAAAGGAAGAAGCGAAAACAAGAAAAATGTTACTCTATGAATATAAACCAAAACCAGATTAATGAATACTGTGTAAAAATGTGAGGTTGGTTAAAACCTCCACTTTAAAGAGATAAAAGACAGAAATGATCTGATTCAGAGAGAATTTAAAGTTGATGATAAAATCCCTATGACAAGTTCTTTAAATACAGAAATCTGTGACTTTTTCATGCACGTTTAGGAGGAAAAGGCTTCATGTAAAAAGAAAAAAGAACAAAAATGTCTGAGGAGACATGAGGGTTAAAATATCAGCTGTTCTGATCCCTGTCATTTACTGAAATGATGCAAAGATTCTGTAAAAATCCACATTTAGGTTTTATTTTACTTCATGTTGCCTCTGTCTTTAGAGAATTAACTCATTTCACATCATCAAACTATTAAAATAATGATCCGAGTCATTTATTTGTTTTGGAAAACAATAAAAACCTCTATGAAAGTCAGAGAATGTTGTATCATTAATAAATGAAATAAAGAAAAAATCTATTACTATTTTGCTCCATTTGTTTTTAGAGCTGCAACGATAAGTCAATTAATTGATTAGTTTCCAACTATCACATCAATCACCGACTGGTTTGATAGTTGATTATCTAAAAACTGATAAAATGATGATGAAAACTTTGGGTTGTGAACTAAAAATTAAAAATAGTAAAGAGTTAAACATATAAGATTAAAAGTTCAATTAAAACTGGATAACAAATCAAATAGAGCTACAACGATTAGTCGATTAATCGTCTTTATCAATTAATCAGCAGTTGACTTTAATAATGAATTAAAATCTTAAAGTAGAAAATGTCCAAATTCTCTGGTTCCAGCTTCTCTTCTCTGATTATTTCCTGGTTTCTTTATTCTTATATAATAGTAAACTGATGATCTTTTAAAAGACATTTTAGGTTGAATCTTCAACTTTCAACTTCCTGACACACACTCCAGTATTTATCATGTTTGTGGGACTTTGGACAGTCAAACTGAACCGGCTCATATTTACTTAAACATTCCAGTAATTCTTCATTTGCACCGACACGTTGTCCGGTTCAGATTCAGCCTTTAAACTAAGAAACAGTGAATTTCAGTGAGATTATTTGAAACAGACCAAAAAAGCAAAACCACTGAAGGACCCTTCTATAATAGTTTGTGTCCGTTTGTTTAATTCAGGTCTACAAATGTAAAACAAGCAGAGACTGATGTTTGCTGTCAAACACAAAGATACTCACACACTGTTAATAACCGTTAATAACTGTTAATAACTGTTAATAACTGTTAATAACTGTTAATAACTGTTAATAACTGTTATAACCAGCTGCTGAATCCACAGATGAAAACAACTAATCATAACCTGAATCAAGAAAGAAAAGCTGACTCTTACCCAGAGTTTCCATTGGGAAATAATTAATTATTCTTAATTAATTCTCCTCGTTACTCCAGCACGCGTTTGAAGTTTGTATATATTTTTATAGGTTTTATATCAGCGGAGGGAAGTTTCCTGGATAAAAACCTCAGAGTTTTAACTCTCAGGACAAAAAACTGTGACTGAAACGAGAGAGAGAGAGAGAGAGAGAGAGAGAGAGAGAGAGAGAGAGAGGAGAGAGAGAGAGAGAGAGAGAGAGAGGAGAGAGAGAGAGAGAGAGGAGAGAGAGGAGAGAGAGAGAGAGAGGAGAGATGAGAGAGAGAGAGAGAGAGAGAGAGAGAGAGAGAGAGAGGAGAGAGAGAGAGAAAGAGAGAAAGAGAGAAAGAGAGAAAGAGAGAAAGAGAGAAAGAGAAAGAGAGAGTATCAGGAAGTATTGACGTCATGTGGAAAAGTTCAGGTCATGAGCTGCTGAATATCTAATCAGTTTGTCAGTGGATTCAGAACATTTTCATGGTTCAGTGTGTTAATGATTTCTGATAATACGACACAGCTGTGTGTGTGTGTGTGTGTGTGTGTGCGCGTGTGTGTAACGATAACTTCCTGTTCATGTTGTAACAGCTTTAGTTCAGACACAAACATCACATCCATGTACAGTTATTTTCCATCGTTCACCTCCAGCAGCTTTAAAACCAAATTCCTCAATAATCTGAAATCACAGGCTGAGGATTCAACCTAAACTAAAGCTAATAAAATCGTCCAAAACCCAGTTTTTAACTCTCGTATCATGTTAGTGGATAAATCTGCTTCAAGTGTCTGTTTATGATTATTGGAACAATGAGAAATAGTTTCAATAACCAAAAAAAAACTCAGTTGCTTTCAAAATGATCAAAATAAAACTATCACAAACCAACATTTATCATCATTAATCATATTGATGCGTTAAATTTAACATTTGCTGAGTGAAATGAGTCCTACTCACACAACATAGAGTCCTACTGTAAATGCAGCGGTACTCAACCAGGACTCTGGACACATCTGGACACATCTGGACACATCTGGATGTTTCTACTCATGTTTCCCTGAGTTATAAATCATAAAATTCATCCAGTTTTCACTTCCACAACAACCAAAAGCAACTGATGACCAGGCTGAGAGAGGTGTGTGTGTGTGTGTGTGTGTGTGTGTGTGTGTGGTGTGTGTGTGTGTGTGTGTGTGTGTGTGTGTGTGTGTGTGTGTGTGTGTGTGTGTGTGTGTGTGTGTGTGTGTGTGTGTGTGTGTGTGTGTGTGTGTGTGTGTGTGTGTGTGTGTGTGTGTGTGTGAGTTTGCATGTCACTGTAACCTTTAGTGGCATAGTGACATTTCCAAATTAAAGGGCAGCTGCCTCATTACATTACAATACGTGTGTTTTGTGTGTGTGTGTGTATAAAGGGAGAGGGATTATATGACTAATAAAGAAATACAATAAATAGCTAACACCAAATAAAATGCTGTAAAATGTGGATCAGTGTTTCCAAAGATGAACTTTCAACCTATTTTTTTTTTGTCCAGACCAACAGTCCACAACAAAACTTTTCTGAGTTAACAGCGTTTTTGCAGAGTTTATACATTTTTAGCATTTTTGCAGCGTTTCTACATTTGCAGTGTTTCTGTTTTTGCCGCTTTTCTGTGTTTGCAGCGTTTTTCCAGTGTTTCTGTGTTTGCAGCCTTTTGACCCTGTCACAGGCCACCATACCAGAATAATCACCATGGATCAGCCCAGATGTCATGGGTCAGGGTGAAATTCACTCACTGAATGAGGCAGCAACAGGATTCTACTGGTTGTGACCTGAACGCACCATAAAAACACAGTGAACAGGAGCTCCAACCGATACCAGTTTAACCAGCTGCTGGAAAAAAAACCACAGATTTCACTCCTGAAACGTGTTTGTCTGTTAAACGCGGTTATGAAACGTCCTGAATTACATCATCATCTGTTTCTACAGGGCCAGAGCTCTGACCTCAGCACAAAGCTGCAACTACAAAAACATCACGGCACTTTTACACACTCTGGAAGTTCTGTTTTCCCAAACTGCAGGGAACACGTGACGGTTTGCTGACCAACGCTGCGTTTGTGACTCTGAATGTGGGAAGAATCGCAGCTGTTTCGGATCAGAGGCGTCACTCTGACCCACAGAAAGGCAGAAGTGATGCAGCTGCTACACGACACAGCACAAGTTCAGAAAAAGTTGAGGACTGACCTCCTTTACAGGAATAAACAGCTGAATTCCTCCAGCTCCGCGGGTGGTGGGGTGTTCTCCTCTCTGTGGCGAGTGTCTGTGTTTCTGCTGGTGACAGAAGTCACGCTGGGAGGGAGTTTGACCCCCTGGCTGCACAACAAGGTCACCAGCAGCAGGGGAAAAGCAGAAAACTGCTGCCACCTGCTGGTCAGAGCAGGACAACACACGGCACCACATCCAGCAGAGCTGAAAACAGCACAGATCACCAGGAAGAGAAGGAGAAAGCATCAGAACCTGAGTCCCATTCACAAAGAATCACCTGATTTACAATGAAGTTAAATTTAAAACACTTCAACAAATCAGGATGAAAAATACAACAGTGAGGTGAAGAAATAACACGGAAGATATTTAAGATGCAACTAATGACTATTTTGATAGTAAATTATTAATTTATTAGTTGTTTGGTTCATAAAATGGTGTAAAATGTGGTTCAGTGTTTCCCAAAATCTGAAGATTTAACCTAAAATGTCTTTTTCTGTCCAGACCAACAGTCACAACCCAAAGATCATCAGTTTATTATAGAAGAATAAAGAAACCAGAGAATAATCAGAGAAGCTGGAACCAGAGAATTTAGACATTTTCTACTTAAAAATGATTCAAACCAATTCAATTAATTAATCCAAATAGTTGGTGAATAAAGGTGAATAGTTGGTTGCAACTAACAGAAGGAGCTAAATAAAGGACAAAATGTTGCTTATTTCATAAAAGAAAAAATAAGATTTGAAACTGAAAAAAATTAAATCTGAAACCCATAAACCTCAAATATCAAAAATATATATGAAGTAAACAATTATAATATAATTCATACAAAATAACCTGATAGCATGTTTTCTTCTCTTATTTTTAGTTTGAATACAGTTCTATTTTTCAAAACTTCAGACTCAAAACTTGGATTTTTTGTTTAAAATTCAAATTTTTCAATTACGATTCTATTTCATTATCAGCAAAACTATTGGCCTTAATTTATCCCCGTAATCTTAATTAATGTGCTCTAAAACCTACTTTAAATTCTAATTTGTCAGTGAAGATTCCTCTGATCCGCTTAAAAAAAGTTAATATATTATTGGCAAAAACGTTATTTTATCAGTTCAGTGCTTTTATTGTGTTATTATCCTTTTACATTTTAAAGACGTTTTAAAAATGTTTTTTTTCTGTTATCAGCCGTCGTTTCATCCCGTTATCGGGTTTACAACCGTTTTATCTCCGAGTCTTTTACTGAATTCCATCATCTGCCGGTGCAGCATATCGTTAACGTCTTCCAGCCGCCGCCCCCGCGTCGTCAGGCGGTTCATGAGGCCGCTGACAGCCGCCAGCAGCGCGCCGCCGCTGCTCTGACTGTCCCGCGTCAGCGCCGCGTCCTGCCTCCAGGCGTCCCGTAAACTGTCCAGCAGGGCCCGCGTGTCGAGGTCGAGCTGCCGACGTTCCCGCCGGTACCGGTCCCGGTCCTCCGCGGCCTCGGCGACGTCGTCCGCCATCTGGCGGAGGCGGAGCCGCAGGCGGCTGTTCTCGGTGCCGACCTGTTCCAGCTTCCGGCGGCCGTCGCAAATGCGGAACTCCACGCGCCGCAGCGCTGCGGCGCGTCCGGTGAGAGCGGCGACGCGCCGCGCCCGCAGCTCCTCCAGCTCCGCCATCATCTCGCCGCGGGGCCGGAGAGCAGCGCCGGTTTTCTCCACCAGAGCCCGGATCTTTGCCTCCAGTTCAGTCCTCGTCCTTCTCAGCTCGGTGGTCCGTGTGTCCAGGACGCAGTACCGGTTTCGCTGTTCCTTGCATGCGGCTTCCGCCTCCTCCAGCGCCGCCAGTGCCTCCTCTGCCGCCCGCCGCTTCTCCTCCTCGCTCCTCTTGACGCTCTCCGCTTCCGCGGTGCGCTGCTGGATTTCTCGGCGGTACGTGGCCTCCGTTTCTCGGTACTCTGTCTCTGACCGGGTCACGTAACTAGCCAGGGAGTCAACATCGGCCCCGGCGGGCTGACGGTGCAGGAGCGCGGCCTCCTCTCGTCGCAGCTCCTCATACCTCCTCCTGGTGGCGCTGAGGTCAGAGGTCACCTTCGCCACATTCTCCCGCTGCGCCGCTTCGGCCTCCTTCAGGAGCCGTGCCAGCCGCGTCTTCTCCTCCTCCATGAGGCCGATGTTCCTCCTCTCCGTGTCCACGTGGCCGCTCAGCTCTTCCTGGTTCCGCTCGAACACACGTCTGTTGACGGTCTCCGCCTGCAGCAGCTCGCCGATCTGCCGGTCCATCTCACGGATCTCGCGGCTGCGTTTGACGATGGCGGCGATGCGCTCCTCCAGTTGCAGCTTGGAGCGCTCCAGCCGCCGTGTGACGCGGAGGTGATCGGCCCGCACATCCTTCTCCTCGTTGTGCTGCCGCATGAAGACCTCGTAGATCTGAGCGAGGGAGTGTTGACCTTTGACCCCCGCCACCCTCCCTTCCTCGATCTTCTCCTCCACCATGGCGGTTTCCTCCCCGAGACGCCGGACATGGTCTTGGAAGGCTTCCCGCGTCTCATGCATCTCCCCCTCCCACGCCTCCTTCCGTTCCCGCAGCTCGCGGCATTGCACCACTTCCGCGTCCAGCTGCTCCTCGAGCAGGCGCCGAGACGTCGTCAGCCGCCGCAGGCCGCTGTCTAGGGTCGCCGCGCGGGCCGCCACCACGCGCAGGCGGTCGTGGCTTTCCTGTTTCTTAGCGTTCGCCTCGTCCAAGTCGCACCTGCCGCTTCGGATCGCTTCCTTCTGCCACGCGATGTTCTCCTCTGCCGCGTCCGCATCGCCGGACGTCTTGTCTCTCTCCGCGGTGATGGCGTCTCTCTCCAGCGCCGCGTCCCGCTGCAGGATCGTTGTTTCCCGCTCCACGGCGGCAATGCAGCACTTTAGCTCCTCTATCCGCGCCTGCGTGTGGTCCAGCCGCGCTTGCAGCCCGACGTTCACCGAGATCTGGTCGTTCAGTGCGGCGGCGGCGTCCTCCTGCGCCGCCTTTGAACGGTGCCGCTCCAGGCGCAGCGCCTCGTTCTGACCGACCAGCGCTTCCCGCCGCGTCACGGCGGCTTCCTGCAGTTCAGCCGCCGAGCTCAGGTCCGCGCGTAGCCGCTCGATCTCCGCGGCGTTGGCGGCGCGGGCTGCCGCGACGTCGGCCATGATCTCCCGGCTCATCCGGTCGCTTATGCCGCCGAGTCGGTGCCGCAGCTTGCTGTTCTCGATGGTCTCCACCTCCAGGAGCTCGTGAGCGGCGCGTCTGTCCGCCTCCAGCTCGGTGACGGCGGTCGTGATCTCAGCCAGGTGGCGGCAGGCGGCGGGTGAGAAAGCCAACGCCGCCGCCTCCTCCCGCAGCAGCTGCTGCTCCAGCTCCTTCAGGTGCTCCACGGCCACCAGGACGGCGGGGAACTCCGGAACCAGGCAGGAAGACGCCATTTTTGATCGGTTCCGAAAGACGCGTCCAACCGATTCCTCAGTTACAAAGTGAGTGAGTGAGTTCCGTCGCCGTGGCAACGAACAGTTTCGACCTCAGTTGTGAAAGTGAGTGAGTTTCGTCACCATGGCAACGGACGGTTCCGACTTCAGTTATGTAGTGAGTGTGTGAGTTCCGTCCCCATCGCAACGAACAGTTCCGACCTTAGTTGTAGAGTTTCATCGCCATGGCAACGAACGTCCCACCACGAAGGAGGCGGCGTGTTACGCTGAGTCAGTGACGTCATGACGTTGTTAGCATACGGCCAGCCGCCTGTGTGGCCGTAGCTAGCTAGTTCGACTATAGCTATAACTAAGAGACTAAAGCATGAAAGGAATCGAAACGTGGACCTACGTAACGTCAGAGCGTGTAACGTCGCACTATCCACATATATACACACCTGGCACTAACGTTAACTGTCCGCTCCGCCTTCCGGAGTCTCAGATCCATCCCCAAACACGGAGAACGGCCGCGTTACATTTCGCCCCTACGTTTTCCTGCATGTACCAGTCACAACAAAACATAGTTCATCTGAAAGCCAATGCTGTTTTCGGAGTCTACGGTGCATTCGCTTTCTTAAATAATCCGTATTTGTTTGACACAACGAGTGTTTTCATCTCAGCTCGCCTCAAAATCGTGCTTTGGTTGTCGAATTTTAGAGTTTCGGCTGCTCCACAGCGCCCCCACCTCCCATTCACCGCGCAGCAGGTCAAACCCGAAATGACACAGAAAATCAGGATTCAGAGATACACGCGAGATCAAACACCCTTTGTATTACAAATACGCAATATTAATAAAAAAACGAACTCACCGTAGACTCGGATAACAACCTCCGCTTCCCGATAATAGCTGTTATTTGATGATTGGTTCATACAGGAGAAAGTAGGGGTGATTCACTCTCCCAGTGAGATACGGCTCTACAACAGCTGCTGCTTACCTGGAACGTCTAGCTGCTGAGAAGGTGTTAACATGGATGTATTATAACACATATACTATAAGTTATAATACACATCCATGGGTGGTAATGTACAACTTCCGCTTCCCAACGTGTGTGTGAGCTGAAAACACAAGCCACACACGCCCAGTAGGCATAGACATCTATAGATCACGAGAAAAACACTGCCCAGTGAACCGGCATCCCCACACGGCCGCCATCTTTTGTCGGGCCGCTCTTTCCCTAGAACATTAAACCTATGGTGGATAGATTAGATTATATAGGATTTTATTGATCCTTTGGGAAGTTCCTCAGGGAAAATGAAGCTCCAAAAAAATGAATTCCAAAGATTATGAATTATATAAATATAATAAACTATTAAATATAAATATGAAATTGGTAATAATAGGATAAACTTTTATAACCATATCTTAGTCAATTTCAACTGATTTTCAAACTACTTGTTTTTTTTATTATAAACGTAATTAACGTAGTTATGACAATAGATATCTCTAATTACGAATAGTTATAACTATGAACTTTCATACAAGTAATATTATAGCTAAGTAGTAATGCACACAATCACAATAGAACCTTCACATCAGCTAAATCAGATATACCATAAAGTGAAAACTCTATTACAATGAATTACTGCATTATTGCAAGTTTCAGCGAGTTCTGAATATTTGTTGTCTGCAGATATCTCACTTTTATTGCGGTTAGAGAAGCAGCTCACACCCGGAGCTGGCCCGACACAATATGGCCGCCGCTGAGGTACGTCAGCACGTAGCCTGGACAGCGACGCCCGTGTTGCCAGATTTGAAGATTTCACGAAAAGTCAGTGGCAGAGATGATGTGCGTTTCCGCTCATTTTCGAGGAAGGGAGGTTTTCATTTATTTATTTATTTTTAGATCGATTGAATCCCTAAAAAAGAAAGAAAAACCTCCCTTGATAGATGAAATACTCTGATCCTTTACTTGAGTAAAATTATAAATACTGCCATGTAAAAATACATTATGTACTCTAAATGTAACATAATCAATATTATCAGTAAAATGTATTTAAAGTTTCAATAGTAAAGGTACAGACAGTTATATTAGAGTATATTATATTATTTCTTTTTATCACTAACAAACTGAGATTTAATGTTGTAGATCATCAACATGGAGCCAATTTGAGAAACTTTGGGGAGATGAATAGAAAAAGTATTTCATCTTATTACATTATAGTGTATCACATGTTTGTTTAATACACTTTATATAGCAGCTTTTACACAAACTGCATAAGATATTTAGCAAAAGAAAGTGACATATCAAACATTTGACCTGGAGGTTTGTGCAGGTTTATCAAGGTCTGGACCTGGCAACCCTGGCAGGAGTCAGTGATTTCCCTTCACTCTTTATCTTCACCATTATTGTAATAGAGAATATTAATATTGGTGGTTATAGACAACGTTTATACACCTTTAAACTATTAAAACCACAATAACATTATGTTGTTAAAGTAAAAGTACTGCATTCAAAGCTGTAGCTTATATTAAACTGCTTTATTTGCTGCTGATTACTTTCAACTATCATAACACATAATTTTATATATTCTGTTTGTAAAATCTTAACCTGTAAAACAACCAGTAGAAAACTGTCAGGCAACTGTAGAATACTCAACTAACCCTTCAGTAGAAGTGGAATAGTTGCATGAAATGGAAATATTAGTTTAATATAATTTAAGTAAATGTATTTGGTTAATTTTCACCATATGGTATTAAAGGGACAGTTCACCCAAAATTGAAAATACATGTTTTCATCTCACCCGTAGAGCTGTTTTAACAGCTGTTTCACACTAACTAGAACTGGATTTGGAGGTGTTTGTCTTGAAAGGAATGAGACGTTGTTCTATGGAATTATTTTCTCTTTTTATCATCAATCAATCGGGTCATAATTTCAGGTTTTTCAAATGTACTTTATTGTCGCTTTGAGCACAAGTCAAGTGATTGAAGAGCAGATAAATCTAGATCTAGATCTCTATGGCCGACAGCTGCAAAACTCTGTAAACTCACACCAAATCCAGGGAAGAAGACACACATCATCACCCTGTTAAAATACAGATCAGAGATGACTATGTTTATTGTGAAAACAGCAAAACCTCAGTGAAAGTCAGAGAATGTTGTATCAGTGAATCCTGTTGATGAGCATGAGGCCCATTTTATCTTAGGGGTTAAGGTCAATTTGGCCACAAAGATAAACATCACTTTTCCATTAAAAAAGAAAAAAAACCTATTAATATATCAAACCATACCTTCATAACATAATATAGTTTATACGTGCATATCGTTATATTAGTTTAGTTAGATTTGTCACACCAGGCTACATTTCTGGTTCAGTCTAGATTTGGGACAATAACATAATACCAAATATGTCTTTTCCATGTATATTTATGAATAATAACTGTTTCTGAACATTTTGTGTTGGAATTATGCGATAATTCGGGTCCATGTAATGAAACCCACATCAGGATCCTCTTCCATTGGACTGTTCCATTATCCTGAAGAGAGCAGGGGGGGTCCTACCATCACACTGATGTATAAATGTGTGTATAAATAAACTGATATAATAAAATAAGAATACATAAAATGATAAGAAGAAAAGGAATAAGAAGAACAAACATGAGAAAAGGAGTAATAACCGTTTTAATAATAATAAGAAAAATAAAAATGAGAATAAAAAGAAGAAAAAAGAAATAAATACCTGTAGTACCCGGGTAGTGGAGTAACGTAATACCGATAATACCGCGCAGTGACGTACCATAGTATCTGTAGTACCCGGGCAGTGGAATACCGTAATACCTGTAGTACCCGGGTAGTGGAGTAACGTAATACCGGTAGTACCGCGCAGTGACGTACCATAGTACCTGTAGTACCCGGGCAGTGGAGTACCGTAATACATATAGTACCTCCCTTCCCGGCGCAGCGGGATTTCAGCCGTTACTCTCTATCCAGCCCAGCTCCGGCGGCTCGCTGCGGCTTAGGCTGCAGAGACGCAGAAGCAGCAGCAGCAACAACAGCAACAACATGGACCTGGTCAGTAAACCCAGGAGTAAATCTATCGTGTGGATGTATTTCGGCCTGAAGGCGGACGAACGCGGCCAGCCGCTGAACTCCGGGGAGGCCATCTGCCGCCTGTGCAGGAAGATCGTGTTAGCGAAAGGTGGAAACACCACGAACCTGCGGAGCCATCTGAGGCGGCGACACCGCGCCGATTTCTTCGAGTCGGCTTCCTCCACGACCCCCGGAGCTCTGTTCGAGACTCAAGGTGATTTTTTGAGGTTTTTATTTTCCGCTGCGGGGTTGTTGGGTGTCGGGAGCCCGGAACTGGAGCTGGGAGTCCGGCTGCAGCGAGCTCCGGTACCGACAGGCTGCAGCCGCCGCACTGCAACACTACTACTGCATGGTTTTATAAATCTACTTTATACAGTAACACTACTACTGCTTTTATAAAGGTACTTTATACTACTGCTTTTATAAAGCTACTTTATACTGCAACATCACTACTGCATGTTTTAGAAAGCTATTTTATACTACAATACTACTACTGTTTTCATAAATGTACTTTATACTACAACACCAGTACTGCTTTTATAAATCTACTTTATACTATAACACTAGTACTGGTTTTATAAAGCTACTTTACACTACTACAGCTTTTATAAAGATACTTTACACTACAACACTACTACTGCATGCTTTTATACAGCTATTTTACACTACTACAGGTACGGGAGCAGCACGTGCTTCAGGTGTTTTCACCTTGCAGACTCGGTGCATTTTACGGTGGTTTATGTCGTGTTTGCAAAACACGCATTGCGATCAAACTAAAAAAAAAGACCGGATATAAACAAGGTGGTGGGTGGTGTACGGGGCTATGTGCAGACGTCCCTCAGCGGCGGCCATATTGTGACGGTCCAAGCGCGCGCACATACACGCACACAAAAGATGTGATATACGAAACCTCCTCAGCCTCTTGAGGAAGTACAAGAGCTGCTGATCCTTCTTCACCAGCTGTGTGGTGTTTAATGTCCAGGTGGGGTTCCTCCCTGATGTGTATTCAAAGCTGCTCACCCTCTCTACTTCCTGACTTTGGATCCTCATGTCCACTACCATCTCCTTGGCCTTGTCCATGTTGAGGCTGAGGTTACTGTCCTCACATCATGTCACCAGACTGGCCACCTCCATCCTGTAAGCTGCTTCATCAATGCCAGTGATGGAACCTATCATGACGGTGTCATCTGCAAACTTCAGGATGATGTTGTCCTTGTGGGAGGCCACGCAGTTGAGGTGTAGAGGATGGGGCTGAGGACACACCCCTGTGGTGTTCCTGTGTTGGTCATGATGCTGGCTGAGGTCCTGTTCCCTATCCTGACAGACTGAGGCCTGCCAGTTAGAACGTCCTGCAGCCAGGAACAGGACTCACCAGAGCCAGGAACACCCTCTGGGGAGTCCTGTTCTGCAGCCAGGAACACCCTCACCAGAGGGTGAGGTGTAGTCCAATAGAGAGCAGTTTGGTAGTGAGTTTGTGGGGGATGACTGTATGAACGCAGAGATGTAGTCAATAAAGAGCATTGTGATGTCTTTATTATCCAGGTGTGTAAGGAAGACATGGAGTGATGGCATCTGCAGTGGACTGGTTGGATCTGTAGGCGTACTACAGGGGGTCCAGTGTGTCCGGTATGTTGCTCTGAATGTGGGTCAGCATCACTCTCTCGAAGCACTTCATAATGACTGGAGTGAGTGCTACAGGGTGGTAGTCATTCAGGCAGGTGGCGGGACTCTTCTTGGGGAGGGGCACGATGGTGGTATTGAAGCACGAAGTGGCCTTGAAGCAGGAGGGGACAGTTCTCTGGCTGAGGGAGTGATTGAATATGGAGGTGAGAATGTCTGTCACCTCATTAGCACAAGCTCTGAGGTATTTCCAGTGGTGTTATCTGGCCCTGCTGTTTTGCGGGGGTTGATTCTCCTCAGGGCTTTGTTGACTTGGGCTGATGTGATGACCAGTGTGGGGGAGGGAGGTGTGGTCCTCAAAGTGTCTGTCAGCCTCTTCTTTGTGTGGGGGCTGGAGGTCATGAATCGGGAGTAAAAAAACGTTGAAATGTTGGGCTGTGGCCCTGATGGTACTGGTGCTGCTCCTGTAGACCGTGATGTGCTGTACACCCTGCAACATGTGCCCTGGGTCAGCAGTGGAATAGAACCATCCAGCTTCTCCCTGTACTGCTTCTTGTGATGGCCTTTCTTGGTCTGTACTTTGCAGCTTTGTCCTCGGTCTCGCTGCCAGATGTAAATGCAGCGTACCTGACTGTTTATCCAGGGCTTCTGGTTAGGAAACTTCTTGACTTGTATAGAGGGCGTGATGTTCTCCACACGGGTACCGATGTACCCAGTCACACAGTCCGCATAGTCCTGTACAATAACAGGAGAATCCTCCAGAGTGGCTGCAGCTTTGAACACATCCCAGTCTTTGGTAGCAAAACATTCCTGCAGTATGTCTTCGACCTCTGGTGTCCAGAGGTTTGATGACTGGAGTGGATTGTTTGAGTCTGTCTATAGGCTGGCTACAAGATGTGGTCAGTGTCCGAAGTAGGGTCGGGGTGCTGCCCTGTATGCGACTTTTATGTTGGTGTAGACCTGATCCACAGTGTTCTTATCATGGGTGGGAATATCTACATGCTGGTGACTGGTGGCAGCATCACCTGCCTCCATTATTGCTGCTTCTGCTGCCAAGTTCCATTGCACTCGGAAATAGGAAAGATCTGACCTGGAATGGCCCTTGAACTCTGAATTCTGATTTGGGCAGGTTCAAAGAAGTCGAGTACAAGGCAATGGGAAAGAGTTGCAAATTATGGGACTAAATGCAGATAGTTAACACCTGCACAACTAGCAGGGTCCCCTTCGCCATGTTATTATGCTTAGAGCAGATGGGAGGGAGGTTCTTTCTCTCCCTCAAGTAGCTAATTGCTTCCCAAGCAGTTCTGATACTCCAACGACACCTAAACAACCACCACCGTACTGCGTATTCTGAGTTTGCACAATGGAACGCATTTACCGGAACCGGACTTCGATAGTCCGAGTTCCGACTGCATTGGAACGTAGCATAACGTCCGCCATCTTCTGCTATATGTAGTTACGCGGGTCCCGCTACGTTACTAAAATGGCGGCTGTTGAGGATGGAAAGCGTACAACGACCCGCACTCAAAATTGCGGCCGTTTAAGTGCGCCACATGCAATAATAACAATAATTGCGCTACATTATATCACAATTCCCATTTTGAACGGACTTAGCTTACAATATTAAGTGTAAATACGCGATTTGGAACACGCCATGGGCCTTATAGCACATCCATGACTTGTAGTCGTAAAATTGCCACCGATACTACGACATAGATACCGCTTTACGGCAGTGTGTTTTCCATGTGTGGCTGCAAGGCTCCGGAGTAGTGATGTATTTAGGAGTGATGTCTGCAGTGTGGCTCTACTTTATTCAGCAGGAGAACGATAAAAGCAAAGCGGAATGCAAGTTATGTCGAGCAAGAATCTCCCGAGGACGATCATCTACCGCTTACAACACCACCAACTTAATTAAACACCTGAGAACCCGCCACCATGCGGAATATCAGACGTTTACTCGCATCAGCGACAGGAGACGGCAGCATCCAGACAAAGTGTCGGGAAAAAAAACACCGGAGGTTAAAACTAAAGGTTCTCTCCACTTTATTTCCCGGGATGCGAAGAAACTGTCCGGGATCCATAAACTGGAATTCCAGCGTCTTGTCAACAAACTGGAGCCGAGGTATGAGATTCCAGCTGGAAATAAATATATATAACTTGATTTTAGCATGGCTGTAATTTAACAAAGGGTGAAATGAGGAAACAATCGATTTAAACATAAGGCTGCAACATAAAAACGTGCAATGATTGAATAAGTGAACACTTTCTGAATGCTGTGTGTTATGATGAAATCATGTATTTATTTATTTGACCTTTATTTAACCAGGTAATAACTCATTGAGATCTATATCTCTTTTACACTGGCCAAGAGATCAGCAGCACATATCACAGAACTTGATATAATAACTGCTTTAATTTAAATACCAAATTAAAATATGTAAAAAGTGCTGCAGAAACACCTTTATAGTACTATTAAAGTATATTAAAAGTGCAGTAGTAATAAAAAATAGGATGTAAAATGCAAGGGGTTATTTACAATAAAAGAAAATGTAAAGGTATATGCAATATATATAAACAATTAAAACATAAAATATGGTAGCAATAAAAATAGGATATGAATAAAAATGACATAAGACATAAGTCACAATAAATTAAAAACCCCAAATACTTGGATTAAAAGACAATAATGTGATATAAGAGGCATAGATTACAATTATGAGACAAAAACAGCAAAATATGAGCTTAAAATGTTCAAAATCTTGGGTAAAAAGGATGTGACATGAAAGTACCGATTGGAAAACGCCTGTAAAAACCTCTGATATTCCAGGATAAATGTCCTTATATCCTGTTTTCTGATAAAATACTAGAAATGTATGAAAACCTTAATATCTGAGCCTCTGGAGCACATAAAACATGAAATAAATAGCATTAAAAAGTCAGATTCTAAGGTGTTACCAACTCATTTTATAGAAAATCTCAGATGTGTAAAGGTAAACGTTTTATATGATTCATATAACAAATACCATTTTAAACCATCACTATCTATCCAGCTATAGTTAGAGGAATTTTGAAGTGTAAAATGTGTAGGAACCTGCATTAAAGCTGATAAAATGACTGTAATCTTCATTACAGGAGTCACAGGACGCCGTCTCCCAGGAGCCAAGAACAGAGGACTAAGACGGGTCCAGGAGGTCCAGGTCCAGGAGGTCCAGGTCCAGGTCCGGCCCCAGACTCTAGCGGGTTCCTCTAACAGGAAGTTCTGTGTGACGATGATGTTTTTACATCAAAATCTACAGATGCTGCCTGATAGATGCTCACGTTTCTTTTTTTGGCAAAGAAACTAAATAAAATGAATAAAAACCAAGTGAGAACTCGTCTTTGCTGTAAATACCAGACGTGTTGCGTGTTTTTAACGTGTCGCTGACATGTTTAAGGTTCATGTCTGTCGTCAGCTTTTCCGGGTTATTGACGAGTCGCCGCAAAACACGAAAACACAACTAGTGGAAACGTCTGGTTTTGTTCAATTAGTCCATTAATGAATATAATTATCTGAAATTGTCTTATTCAACTGGCAGATCATTTATTATCTGTGAGTTTGGTCCATTTAATCTTGTTTTAAAAGTTTCATTTCATGTATTTATGTATTTATCTATTTATTACTATCTATTTTTTAATCTAAAATCATGTTTGACCTTTTCTTGTATTTTGCTTATTTTATTTCTCTCTATTTTTTGCCTTTTTACCTCCATATTTTATCTTTTTAATCTATTTTTTAAATTTATCTCACTTTATATTTTTTACTTTTTAACTCACATCTTTTAAAATATTTTTTTATTTTTATCTTATGAGTTTTTATTTCCTATTTTTTTTTTCTTTTTAGCACATTTTTTTTATCATTTTTTCCTTTTTTATCTCGTTTATATAATATAAAAAATATTTTTTAATAATATATAATAATATTGTGTATAGTGTTTTACCTCATAATTAATCTAATATATTTTTTACTTTTTATCTAATACTTGTGACTTTTATTTAATATTTTTTTGTTTTACCTCATTTTCAATCTTTTTATATTTTATCTAATTTTTGTGTTTTTACTTTCAGATTTTTATCTTTTATCTATTTTCTTTTTTACTTTTTTATGTGAGTTTTTATTTCCTTTTTTTTTCTTTTTACCTCAAATTTCGTGTTTTTTTATGTATATATAGTTGCTTTTTATCTCATTTTACCTTTTAATGATTTTTTTTTTACTTTTGATGTTTAAAATAAGAACAAAAAAAACTTTAAGTAAACTTATCTGCCAGATAGTTCTCCTAGTTATTGCAGTAGTTGTAAATCCACATATTCTCCTCTTTTTCTGTGTTGTGCAGGTCTGGATTTAAACCATGAGGAGTTCTTCGAGGACATTCCGTTTCTCCAGACCGCCTCCAACCAGAACTACGTCCCGGATGCCGTGCTGCCCCCCGGCGAGCCGTGGCTGCACGGCGGTCCCACGCGTGCCGTGCTCTCGCTGCCGTCCTGTCTCTGCCTGTGTGCGGACGCCGGTGTCGGCGGCGGGACGTCGGCGGCGGGGTCGGCCGGAGAGGAGCGGCCGTCCGAGGTGAAGGTGTACGCCAAGTGCCACCTGCAGCAGGGCGTGATGTTCGGGCCCTACGTGGGCGAGGCGTGCCGCGCCCAGATGCCGACCAACCTCAGACACGCCTGGGCCGTGAGTAGCTCGCTTCCGTCGCTGAGTAAAACGCCGCCGGTGACGGTTTGAAACCAAGTTGCTGCTTTGTTCTCGTCTCCAGATCAGAGACGACGCCGCCTTCGTGTACGTCGACGCTTCTGATGAAAACAAATCCAATTGGATGAGGTGGGAACACATTCCAGACGCTTGGTTTCCGTTATGGAAAACATCTTTATCACGGTTACTTTGGTCAATATTTATGATAAATGGTGAATGTTCTGCATTTGTATAGCACCTTTCTAGTCTTTCCAACAACCCAAAGCACTTCATGCTACATGTGTTCATTCACCCATTCATACACTGATGGTGGCGACTATACAAGGGTGGGGATGGGAATTTATAAGATTTTTACAATTCCGATTCCTTTATTGATACTTCTCAACGATACAATTCTTTATCGATTCTCATTTAGGAAAAAAAGGAGTTTGATTCGGATAAAGTTTGTTTACTTAGACCATGACCTTATAAACTCAACAGCGAGGTCAAAAGACCCCAAAGCCTAGATACTTGCGTAAGTTACGTAGATTCGTGCTGATTGGAATCGATAAGAGAATCGTTGGATAAACTGCCAAACGATTCCATGGAATTGAAACACATGGAACCAGTTCTCAATTCCCATCCCTATACAAGGGGCACATCAGGGTTTAGTTTCTTACCCAAGGACACATTGGTTGGTCCTCCACATCACAGATGGTTTCTACATCTCTGGACCCCACATGTTTGAGCCTAAAGTACAAGACTATTGAACTGAATATTTTTTTAAATTCCATAACTTCCCATGGAAGTTTCTGGAAATTTGCCAGAAATTTTCCATCCATTTTCAACCTTAGTGCAGCAGGTGTTTAATGTATAAAAACACTGGCGGGCTCCTGTCATTGGTCAGAGTTTCACTCCTCTGTGTTTTATTTAATTTTATTTATTGGTCCAGATACGTGACTTACACCAGCAGCGAGGAGGATCACAACCTCATCGTTTTCCAGTTTTACCGCCACATCTACTACAGGGTTTCCCAGCCCATCACGGAGGGGGCGGAGCTCCGGGTGTGGATCGGCAAGGATTACGCCACCCTGCTGGGCCTCGGGATGGGTGAGTCCTGTTGCACGTTAACCAGACAATCAACCAAATATTAACTGACCGACCAATGAATCGACTAACCAACCAATCAGCTAATCAATCAACCAATCAACTAATCAACCAGCTAACTATTAACCAACCAGTCGACCAACCAACCAACTATTAACTAACCGACCAACCAATCGACTAACCAACCAATCAATCAATCAACCAACCAATCAACTAATCAACCAGCTAACTATTAACCAACCAATCAGCTAATCAATCAACCAACCGACTATTAACTGACCGACCAACCAATTGACTAACCAACCAATCAGCTAATTGATCAACCAACTAATCAACCAGCTAACTATTAACTAACCAGTCGACCAACCAACCAATGAGCTGATCAATCAATCAACCAACCATTCAACCAACTAATCAACCAATCAACTAACCAACCGTCCAACTATTAACCAACCAACCAGCCAACCAATCGACGATTAACCAAGTAACCAATCAATTAATCAACTAACTAACTAAACAACCAACCAATCATTTTTCTCTTTGTGATTATATTCCTGTTGGTGCAGTATAAACTCTGGTGGAGAGTAACTGTAATTCAATACAAGTTTGAGATTCTTATACTTGTGTTTTTCTGATGCTGCTTTAACCTCCATCCACTTCATCTAATGTTAGTTACATCTCAGAAGCAGATTTTGATATTTTAGATTAATAAAATGTTGTAAATGTGGATCAAAGAGCGGAAAATTCAACCTAAAATGTCTTTTTGTCCAGATCAACAGTCCATAACCCAAAGATCATCAGTTTACTATTATAGAGACTAAAGAAACCAGGAAATAATCAGAGAAGAGAAGCTGGAACCAGAGAATTTGGACATTTTCTTCTTAAAAATTAATCAGTTACCAGAAAAAATGTAGATTAATGTGATAGTTGACAACTAAGTAAATAATCAACTAACTCGTTGTGTCCAGGTGAGAACGTGAAGTGTGAGCTGGGGGATAAGGAGGCGGTGCTCCGCCTGCTGCAGGACATCCAGCTGGTGACGCTGCCGGAGCCCAGCAGCTCCTCCCTGTGGTCCGACCACAGCCAATCACAGAGCCCCATGCCCGTCATCAGCGACGTGACCACCATGTTGAACCCGGAGGCGGCCGGCGACCCGACGGCGGCGCCGGTCGTCTCCGGCTCCGCCCTCAGCTCCAGCTCCCTCGTCTCGTTCCCATCGCCCGGCTCCCACCAGCTGGAGAAGTACGACTTCATCGCTGGGACGGAGAAGCTGCTGAGTCACCCCAGCGCCGCGCAGAACAGCCCCTGGTACTTCTTCGGCTTCGAGCCGGACCCCACGGGCCGGCCGCTGGACCGCGCCGCCGCCGTCTGCAAGCTGTGCGGCGAGCGGGTGGGCTGCGTGGGCGGAGCCACGGACATCCAGAACCACCTGACCAGCAAGCACCACATCAGACCACGGGACATCAACAAGGAGCGCGGTGCTATGACAATGGGTAAAAAGAAAAGTAGCCTACAATACAGATTTATATTGATTTAATTTATTTAACCCATTTAACCTGAGAGCCACTGATTTGTGTTTATGGTCATGTGAACAATGTAGAAACAAGTTTCTCCTTGATGTCCACATGTTTATATTCATTTAAAATTAAATAAATATAAACTCCTAGTAGGCAGATAATGTACAGATATTTACAAGTTATGTGCAAGAAATGATTCGGTATGAATAGTGTGAAAAGTCAGTAATAAGTTAAGTGGTATTAATGAGTAGTTAGGTGGTGTTAGTGGGTAGTTGGGCGGTGTTAGTGGGTAGTTGGGCGGCGTTAGTGGGTAGTTGGGTGGCGTTAGTGGGTAGTTGGGTGGCGTTAGTGGGTAGTTGGGTGGTGTTGGTGGGTAGTTGGACGGTGTTCGTGGCTACTTGGGCGGAGTTAGTGGGTAGTTGGGCGGAGTTAGTGGGTAGTTGGGTGGTGTTAGTGGGTAGTTGGGTGGCGTTAGTGGGTAGTTGGGTGGCGTTAGTGGGTAGTTGGGTGGCGTTAGTGGGTAGTTGGGTGGTGTTAGTGGGTAGTTGGGTGGTGTTAGTGGGTAGTTGGGTGGCGTTAGTGGGGAGTTGGGTGGTGTTAGTGGGTAGTTAGGTGGAGCCCTGGTAGAGATCAGAAGTTCATTTGAACCGTTAGACCTGACTGAGTGTTTGTGGTCCTCAGGTCAGCAGCGCTCCCAGCTGGTGGCGAGCGGCGGCCTGGTCAGCACGCTGCCCCTCCTCCTCTCGGCTCAGGTGAACGACGCCATCGCCAACTTCCTGATTGTGGACCTGCAGCCGCCGGCCGTGCTGCAGGGGGCGGGGTTCCGGCAGCTGATCCACACGCTGCTGCCCTCCTACAGGGAGCTGCCGCCGGCCGGCCAGCTGGAGAACCTCCTGAAGGAGCAGCACGCCCGGGGCCGGGCCGGCCTGGCCCAGCTGCTGAGGAGGAGGACCGGCGCCGCTGCGGCGATGCCTTTGGAGAGCGAGGAGGCACCGGACTACACCGCGCCCATCGAATGCGAGCCGCGGAGACGGGGCCGACCCCCCGGCCACCGCAGGGAGGTTCCTCACTCCGTCACGTTGAGCGTGGACGTCTGGGTCCACGACTGGCGCGGCGCCGCCCAGCGCTACCTCACCCTCTGGGCCCACTACATAGACGCTGCCTTCAGGGCTCAGAACCTGGCTCTGGCTGCCCAGAGGCTGACGGATGGCAACGGCAGCCATGTTGGCGGCGTTGGGAGGGACTGCAGCCTCCGGTCGCTTGAACCCCAGGTGAGGGGCATGGCCCAGGAGTGGGGGATCTCCCAGCCACACCTGCTGCTGCTGGGCGGCGAGGGGAGGAGCAAGATCAAGGTGAAGAGCGAGCATGGCAGCTCCCACCCCAACTCCACCACCTTCCTGGAGCGGGACGACTCGGAGGAGCAGCAGCCGGGCGACGGGCTCCCGTCCGTCCCGTGCTTCTTCGGCGCAGCGCGGGCCTGCGTGGAGGAGGTGATGTCGCACCCCGTCGTCGCCGGGACCCTCGAGCAGTTCCGTGGCGTCCTGTCTGCCGTCTTCCTGCCGCCGGGCCGCAGCGTGTACGAGCAGCACTGCCAGGGCGTCGGGGCGCTCCTCAGCAAACAGGAGCAGGGCGAGCTGACGGCGTGGGCCCACGGCCGGCCCGCCTGGAACCGGCTGTACCCGCTGCTCAGCTCGCTGCTCCGGCACCGCGGGACCATCTGTGACCTGATGAAGGAGAAGGAGGATGCGGCCGAGGCCGGTGTGGCTGGCGGCGGCGGCTGCCTCGCCAACTCCACGTCCGGCGCGGCGTCGCCGTCCCGCTCCGACTGGAAGCTGCTGGAGGAGCTGAGTCTGGTCCTCAAACCGCTGGACGTGGCGTGCCGGACCCTCGCCAAGGAGGCCTTCCCCCGCCTCTCCCTGGTCAAGCCCATCCTCACCGGCCTGCTGTCACGCCACCTCGCGTCACGGCCCGGGGACTCTGCGTCCATCTTGAAGGAGGTGAAGAGGACGATGAGGCGGAGCCTGGCGAGTTGCTACGACAACCCCGCCGTCAACAGGGTGCTGTGCGTCGCCTGCTCCCTCGACCCCCAGTTCCATGGGCTGGGCTTCATGGAGGAGAAGGTCGGTATTAATGAGTTATTAACAAGTTATTAACGAGTTATTAACAAGTCATCAGAAAGTCGTGGTCCACAGGACGGCTGCAACCATCGGGGGGGTCTCAAAGTGTGGTCTGGGGACCACCGGGGGTCCTTAAAGAGGAGCCTGCGCGTCTCAAAGAAAAGGAGAATCATTTATTTACACCATAATTCCACAATGACAGAATGTAGAAGCATTTGTATAGAACACTGCCATAATTTAAAATACATACATGTATGTAGTTAATTCAGTGGAATTTGTTTGCAGATTTTTTTCCAGAGCTGTATATATAAATATAATGTTGAATTTTCTCTTTAATGAATCCTGTTGCTACAGCCTTGTAGGTGACCTGGTCGTTCATTGAAACTCATTATTTGGTCATTTCTCGTTGTTCTAAATCAGGGGTCAGCAATCCTGGTCCTGCAGGGCTGGTGTGGGTCCAGGTTTTAGTTCCAACCAAGCAGTAACACACCTGATTCTACTAATCAACCACTAGAGCCATTGCTAAGGACCTTTATTAGTAGAATTAGGTTGTTACTGCCGGTCGGAAAAAAAACCTGGACCCAAACTGACCCTTCTGGGCCAGGATCGCTGACCCCTGCTCTAAAACTTCCTAACGTCTTTAGGGATTTTAACCGTTGTGTCCTGGTTCTGTTACAGGAGCAGACGGCGACGTTTGATTGGCTGAAGAAGGAGGCGGTGAGGATGGCGAAGGAGGAGCGGCGGCGGGCTCAGGGTAAGACCAGGAGGAGGAGCCCGTCCCCTGAGTCCCCGGAGTCCGACAGCGACTTCCTGAGGAGGAGCAAGCGGCTCAAAGAGACCCGGCCCATCAACTTCCGGGAGATGGAGGACGAGGACGACGACAGCGACGCGGCGGCGGACGCGGACGACGGCGAGGCGGCGGAGCCCGGCTCGCAGGGCGGGCTGTCGGGGATGGAGTTCCTGCTGGGCGACCTGTTCTGCTCCGCCCCCCGCAGCCGTCACAGCTCAGTGGAGGATTCGGTGGACATGGAGATGTCCGTGTTCCGGGCCGACAAAGGGGCGCCGCTGGGGGTGGAGCCTCTGCAGTGGTGGAGGACCAAGGCGGCCCAGTTCCCGCTGCTGGCAGCCGTGGCCAGGGCCTACCTGGCGGCGCCGGCGGTGGCCGGCGGCACCGCCCAGGACTTCCTGCAGGACGCAGACGGCTCCACCTACAGGAAGAGGGGCAACATCCCGCCGGAGAGCCTGGAGCCGATCCTCTTCCTGCACCACAACCGCATGACCATCGGCGGCGAGGGCGGGCTGGTGGTCACCAGGAGCGAAGACAAGGGCGGCGTGATGGAAAAGATGATGCCCTGAACCCACAACCTGTAACCTCTGTCGCTGCAGCATGAACCTTTTACCAAAACCCCAAAACAAGAACACGAGGAATTCACCCGCTTCACACGTTCATGAATATTGTAGATCAGCAGGTCCGATGGATTTCTGTCATATTCATGCAGATCAGAGCTGCAACTATTATAGTAATTGATTAATCTGTCGAGTATTGAAACGATTAATGGATTATTTGTTTAAAATGGTGTAAAACAAAGATCGACACGGATTAAAAATGGAGACTAACGCTACCCAATCATCAAAGGAAGCTATCAAATCGGCTTCTTTTGCGTCTATTTTTGATAGATTCGACCTGTTTATGTGTGAATCTCAAAATGCATCAAATTACATAGATTTATATTACAGAAAACTCCCCCTAAACCTAAAAATGAACCCTGTTTGCTCACTGTGAAACAGAGCTGCAACTAACTGATAGTGGGTCAATCTATTGATTAATGAAGCAATAATTAACTAGTAGTTTGGTTCATAAAATGGTGGATAATGTCCACAACCCAAAGATCAGTTTATTATTATAGAAGAATAAAGAAACCAGGAAATAATCAGAGAAGAGAAGCTGGAACCAGAGAATTTGGGCCTTTTTTTTCTAAAAATGACTCAAATTGATTATAAAAATAGTTTGATTAATACAATAATTGGCAACTAATCAGGACAAATCATTGCAGCTCCACATAATATATCTTCTTAAAGGATGTTGAGGTGAGATGCAGAAATATTTTTATTTTAATCAGAGGTATATATTTGATTGGAAAGTTATTCGACCGCCCCTTAAAACAGAAGTTGTGCATTTTTCTGAGGAATAAACACACAGCGAGTTTTTTACTTCATAAAGTGGAGTTCACACCAAAAAATACAAATATTCCTTCCAAACTTGGCAGCAGTAACATTTGTGTTGCTCCACTGTAGAGAAGTGAAAGTGAAGCGAAGAACCGGTTTAACCCTCTATTAAATAGTGTCCTATGGCAACAATCACTTTATCTTTGAAATAAGCTGTGGTTTAAAATCTGTTTTCACAGATAGATGTGAAAAGGGGGCTTTTATTTTGAAGGGCATACCATTTGACATGTGAGCATCAACTGAACTTTTGTCTTTTATTCAGAATTTATTTTCAAATTCAAATAAAAAGAAATTAACTCACTTTCTGGATAAATTACATTTTTTTTCCCATTTATTCAAATTTGATGTTTTTTTTCCCTCTAATATGCAAAAAATACACAAATATGGTGAATTCCTAGTGTATACTAATGGGAACTTGCATATCGTGAAACTATCCTGAGACTATGTTTACAACTTTATATATTTTTTCTAAAATATATTGATTTAGGACATTTTAAGGAATAAAATCATTCAAAACAGTATTTCATGCAATAGAGGGTTAATCCCGAAAGTTACAAAAATAAACTCCAGTAGAGTCCAACTATGGAGCGACACAAATGTCTCCATTCATGAACAATAGGTTGTCAGTCAGTTCTCTACCTGCTTATTCCTCACTAGGGTCACATGGTCTGCTGCAGCCAATCACAGCGCAGGGATCCACCCCAGACAAGTGTACTGTTAACCCTCAGATCAAAAATAGGATCGGGTTTGAAAAATAAAATGATGAACTTCTGTTTCATTGACTTAATTTGCTCCCGTTTGTGCAAGCATTTAAACATTTAATTTTTTATCACATCAAGATTAGTCCTTTCAGACTAAAGGGTGAACTGCTCTAGTGCTGATCTATGGAGCTCATACTGGGTCAAATGTTTTCTACTTGAGGGGAAAAAATAAGAATTGAAACTGAAATTTCAAGTTTTGATCTTGAATTAAACCCTGAACGTAGCCTCTAGGTCAACCAGTTCAACTTCTCAGTTTTATAGTTTTCATGATTTTCGACCTGACTTGAAACAGCTTTAGCTGTGCAGGATATATAGTCATGTATATAGTATATATAGTATAGCGTTTTTTGGCCCGATCACCAAAAAACTTGATCTGACGATCACAGAAGGAATTTTAAATTTCCACACCTTTCATTTAGCAGAGGGTGCACCGTTTATAGAAATAAAACTATCAATTATTTAACTATATTTTTAAAAAAGTACAGAAACTGCCATCTGGGCCAATAAGAAGCCAAGGCTGTCAGGACATGGGCCGCTGTTGCCAGGCAGAAAACACTTCTAGGACACGCCCCCTCACTCGCTACTGCACAAGCAGAGGATTATTAGGATTGGTTGAAAATGATTTTAGAAGAATCATGTAGTGATTGGTGAGTTGCTTTATGGCCCCGCCTCCACACATGAAAACAGAGACAGACGAGAGAGACTAAAACAGGCCACGCCCCTTTCTGTTGATGCCACGCCCCCTCATGCTAGATCAGGGTCAGAAGTCTAAAACTGAAAATAGAAGATCTGAAACTGTAGAAAAGAAATTTTAAACCGTAAAAATTATGATCTGAATCTGAAACAAAGATCATAATTATATTTATCCTGAACAAAAGACATGTAGGCTTATTTTTATTTTGAATACATTGATGTCTTTCTCAAAAGATCAAAACTTGAAATTTCAGTTTAAATTTTTTTTTTTCCCCCCCAAGTATAAAACATTTGACCCAATATTGGCTCCATACTGATCTACATTCACCTCCTCAGTGTGTATAACAACCCTGTACCTGAGGTTCTGGTTCTGGTTCTGGTTCTGGTCCTGGAGGGCCACTCTGGGTCCAGGTTTGTAGAGTTTGTGGTCTAAAAATTTACCTTTAATTGAATAATTCAGACACAAGTTTCTGACACAAGTTCTACTTGTCAACTGCCTGGTTGGAACAAAAACCTGGACCCACAGCAGCCCCCCCCCCCCAGGACCAGGACCCTCCAGACCTGCTGTAGCCTGGTGCCTTACCTCGTTCACCACCATTAGACTTTCTCCTTTTTCCTCCGGCCTTCATGCTGTTTGTAGCAGCTCTATCAACTGGTTGTGTTGTTCCACGTGCCTTTTGCTTTTCAATCGTTTTTATTATCGGTAGAAAATTCCAAAGACTAAATAAACGTCGCACAAAAACGTTTGGTAGATTATTTCTCTGTCATAACGAAGCTTCTTGGTAATAACACGTTTTATTTCTCCCTTTAAAGGACGTGCGTGTGTAACAGTCAATTTAAGCTAAAAAAAAATATCATTGCTGCTTTAAAGATAAATAAAAATGTTCAGGTTCCATCAGAGGAACCGGAACTAAGAGGCAACAGCAGAATAATCTCTAGAGAATCGCAACCATCTACCAAACAGTAACTTCTGAACTTCTCTGTTTATTAGTTCACTTCATGCTGCTCCTCTTCACTTTACAGAACCTGTGCATTGATTCCTCTGTTGCTGTAGCCGTGTTCCATGTTTTAGATGCACTTTCAGCACCGATAACACAATGAAGTCTGTTTAGTGTTAGACTGTGATGTTACTGATCTTCATATTCACATAAATGCACAATCTCTGTTTTTGTCTTACTGTTGTAAATAAAACTGTGACTAACGCAGTATAGGATTTGTACATCGTGTACTGTGGTTCATGTTTATAACAAATATTCAGGCTCAGTGAAGCAAGTTCAGTCTTTTAATGTGTTTATTTTATTCAACTATGAACACATTTAGGATTTTACAGTATTAAAACATTTGAAATATGTGTAAAAAAAGTCATAGAAATCTATACAATCTGTTAAATCTTCTAGTTAAAAACCAGGAAGAGACAGGCCACTGAAAATAAGTTTACAACCTAAAAAATAAGAAAAAATATCTAAAAAGAAATTAAGATGCAGAGTCTGGTCTTTATTTCCCTGGACGCTGATTAAAAGATAAAACAACTTGTGGTGAGACGGACGTTTTGGTCCATTCCGCTTTTTATTTAGGCTACGATATTTAATCTAAATAATAGTGGTCAACAGATTTCATACAGAGAAGTTACTTCCTGCATGAATTTTAAGACCCAGATATTAAAATTCAAGACAATTCAAGTCTTTTTCCTGCAGGAATCCTGGGATAGTTTGGGGAAAAATGCAGAATTCTTCTCAAAATTCAAAGAAATTCTAAGAAAATCTGTCTGATTTCTCAAAATTCAGAGAAAAGAAAGTCAGAATTCTGGATTTCTTTTAAAAAATGATGAATTTCGTGCTTTATTTAGGTTACAAATGAAACCTGAGGGGAATTTGATATGAAGAAGTTACTTCCTGCATAAATTTTAAGACCCAGATGTTAAAATTCAAGTCTTGTTCAATGCTTTTAAGACTTTTGTAAGTCCTGCAGGAACCCTGGGATAGTTTAGGGGGGGGAAATGCAGAAATACAGGCAAATCCTAAGAAGTCAGAATTCAGATTTTCTTCTAAAAATACAGAGAAATTCAGAGAAAAAAAGTCAGAATTCTGACTTTTCTATCCGCCACTTTTTATTTAGGCTACGTCTCAATATTAGTGGCTGACAAATGAAACTTTTGAGGAACAAAGTTTTTTCCTGCTCACATTTTAAGACCCAGATATCAAAATTCAAGGTATCTATACATTCAATGCTTTTCTGACTTTTTCCAGCAGAGCCAGCAGGATCCCTTTGATTCCTCTTATTCCCGTTCTGTCTGGACAGTTTGGTTGCCGTCCTCCCGGCGGCGGGCTAATCTCCTACAGTGGACGTAGACGTGGACGGGATGGACGAACACCAGCAGAGTGAGGACGGTCAGAGCAGCGTCCACCTGTAACACATCCAGACATCATTAATTCATGAATGAACCCGTTGATTCGCCCGATCTCTGTTACCGAGAATAATAGCGATGCACCACTGTGTCAGTTAAGCATTCCTCTGTTTTTGTGGTAAACCGGGGTTGGACCCACCATGGCGGAGTTTCCTCTGCCCAGCGTGAAGCAGGGGAACTGCAGCAGCGACACGACGGCAGACAGGGACATCACCAGACCGTACAGCTTCCCAAAGTGACAGGCTGGAAATCTGCCCAGAGACAAACAGCGATCAGGACTCGTCTTATTAGGCTCTTCATGCTTCCAGGTCAGGTTTTACTGTCACTTGGGCCAGAAATCACATTATTTTGCACATGTGTTATATTGTGGATGTTTGTGTATGTGTGTATGCTCGCATGAGTGTGTCCGTGTGTGTGTGTGCATGCATGTTTGTGAGTATATGGTTGTGCATGTACGTTTAGTGTGTGTGCATGTTTGTGTGTGTGTGCCTGCATGTGTGTGCATATGTGTGTTCATGTACGTGTGTGATTGTGTGTGCGTACGTGTGTGTGCGTGTATGCATATCTATGTGCATGTGTGTGTTTGTGTTCTTGTACTTGCTACTTACTGTGGACCGGCATGAAGTGAAGTCCCTTGAAGTGAGCTCTTTTTTTGGGAAGTGAGGACATTTTGGCCGGTCCTCACGTCGCTTTCACCTAAATAGCCTCCATGGGGCTGTACAGATGCTATTCTAAAAGGTCCCTACTTGAATGTCAAAATGAGTTTGGGCCACCTGGAGTTACCCTGAAGTCCCTGCTCTGACGTCTGAATCAGTCATGGAAAAGTTTATTTTTCACATACATTTTACTCACTAGCGCCCCTAATGCATTTGTCTGGTATTACACCCAAACCATCATAAAAGTGAAAGTAAAGTCTGTACTGCTGCGTGTGTGTGCATGAATGTGCGTATGTGTGTGTGTGTTTGTGTGTGTATTTTTTTGTGTATGTGTGTATATGTGTGTGTGTGTGTTTGTGTATTTGCAAGTGTGTATGCATGTGTGTGTATATGTGTGTGTGTGTGTTTGTGTATTTGCAAGTGTGTATGCATGTGTGTGTATATGTGTGTGTGTGTGTTTGTGTATTTGTAAGTGTGTATGCATGTGTGTATATGTGTGTGTTTGTCTATTTGCAAGTGTGTATGCATGTGTGTGTATATGTGTGTGTTTGTGTGTTTGTATGTGAATGTATGCATGTGTGTGTATATGTGTGTGTGTTTGTGTATTTGCAAGTGTATATGCATGTGTGTGTATATGTGTGTGTGTGTGTGTTTGTATATTTGCGAATGTGTATGCATGTGTGTGTGTGTTTGTGTATTTGCGAGTGTGTATGCATGTGTGTGTGTGTTTGTGTATTTGCAAGTGTGTATGCATGTGTGTGTATATGTGTGTGTGTTTGTGTATTTGCAAGTGTATATGCATGTGTGTGTATATGTGTGTGTGTGTGTGTTTGTATATTTGCGAATGTGTATGCATGTGTGTGTGTGTGTGTTTGTGTATTTGCGAGTGTGTATGCATGTATGTGTGTGTTTGTGTATTTGCAAGTGTGTATGCATGTGTGTGTATATGTGTGTGTGTTTGTGTATTTGCAAGTGTGTATGCATGTATGTGTGTGTGTGTTTGTGTATTTGCGAGTGTGTATGCATGTATGTGTGTGTTTGTGTATTTGCAAGTGTGTATGCATGTGTGTGTATATGTGTGTGTGTTTGTGTATTTGCACGTGTGTATGCATGTGTGTATATGTGTGTGTTTGTGTATTTGTAAGTGTGTATGCATGTGTGTGTATATGTGTGTGTTTGTATATTTGTGAGTGTGTATGCATGTGTGTGTGTTTGTGTATTTGTGAGTGTGTATTCATGTGTGTGTGTGTCAGCTGCTCACGCGATGCTAATGAAGGCTGCGTTGCCTCCGTACAGGAAGGAGCGGTTGAGGACCTGCAGAGCGAAGGTGAGGAGCTGCAGGGGGAGGAGGGGCAGGGAGGCGCAGAGGGAGAACAGGAGGCACTGCAGGGAGGTGAGAAACAGGGAGAGACAGGAGGAGCGCAGGTCGGCCTCCTGTTCCGTTTCTCCTGCAACACACAAAACATTTAAACATGCGTCAAAGTGTCTTTTTCACATCAAGGCCTTTTACTTTAGATGTTTTATAACAGAAAGTGTAGGAAATAAATAAATGAACGACTCAGATCATAAATGAATATGATTTTAATATAATTTTCCATTTAATTCATTACATTTATTTATTTGTGTATTATTTTTTGCCTTTTGCACATAAATGCTGCATTTATTTGCATTTGCATATTCACATTTTATTTAATAATATTTAAATGTATTTATTTATTTCCGTCATTTATTTCTCTGTGTTTCCACCCCGGGATATAAAATGGAAAATACAATTTTAAATTAAATGAATTCAAGTGCAAAGTGAAAATAATACACAAAATATGGAATAAATATGTTAATGGGATATAAATAAAGGAATTTATTATTAATAATATGTTAATAGTCGTCTTTACATTCTGTCATTGTTTTATTTATGGAACTATTTTTTTAATCTATAACCCTTTAATCAACTTTGATCTTGTTTTAACCTTATATTGCAGTGTTTTATTATGTAAATTGTAATTATTATTTTTTATTTTTTTTTTACATTTAATTCAATTTTAAGTTTTTTCTCATATGCAATTTTGGAATTTTATCACGCAATTATGTAAAATTCCCAGTGTAACAACCTAATGGAGTCTCATTGACTTATACAGCATGAAACTATCCTGAGACTGTGGTTACAACCTTTTCTTACATATTTTAATATTTATTTAGGCCATTTTAAGTAATAAAGTAGAGAATTAATTTAAATTCTCTGGTATCTTAATACTTTGAATCACCTTGTAGCTGAAGTGTCCCCTACAAATAAACTGGCCTTGAAAATAAAAGATTCTCCTTTTATTTTTATGGGGACCCCTTGGCCCGATCTCAACGACCCCCGTGGGTCCCCAGACCACGCTTTGAGAACCAGAGACATAGAGGAGCGGTCAGTGATTTACCAGGAGCCAGAGGCTTCCCCCTGTGTCTGTCCATGATGAGTCCGTTCCAGGGGGCGATGAGAACGCCGCACAGCTGCGTGGCGGCGAAGGCGTCGGTGTAGCGGCCGACTGAGAGAAGATGAATCCAAAGTTAAACGGGGACCGGAGCTGTGTGCTGTGAAGGTGGCGTTAACTAGGACTCACCCAGGCCGGGGTCGGCGGCGGCCAGCCGGTTGAGCATGGGGTTGAGCGTGCCGATGAAGAGGTAATGTCTCAGCTGCATGATGGACAACCACAGCAAGTGGAACAGGAAGAACCGGGACAGGACGCAGCTCCGGAAACTCACCGCTAAAACGTCACATGGAAAATAACATGAAATCTGACTGAAATCTGCTGTGTGCACGAATGAAAGCGCGACTGCAGCTAATTAAAAATGCTGATGCTAGAGTCTAAGACTGAAAAAGTAGATCACTTTCGCTGGATTCCTGTCTGCCAACTAATTAAGTTTAAAATGCTTTTACTGGTTTATAAAGCACTGAATGTTCTAGGGTCTAAGTATATCTCTGATCTGCTGATCCCTTATGAACCTTCCGGACCTCTTAGATGGTCTGGAACAGATCTGCTCTCTGTTCCCAGGGTCAGAACTAATCATGGAGTTTATATGCCCCATAGATCTGGAAGAAACTCCTAGAGAACTGGAACAAACTCCCACAGATCTGGAACAAACTCCTAGAGAACTGCTAACAAACTCCCAGAGATCTGGAACAAACTCCCAGAGAACTGGAACAAACTCCTCGAGAACTGGAACAAACTCCTAGAGATCTGGAACAAACTCCTAGAGAACTGCAACAAACTCCTAGAAAACTGGAACAAACTCCTAGAGAACTGCAACAAACTCCTAGAGAACTGGAACAAACTCCTAGAGAACTAGAACAAACTCTCAGAGATCTGGAAGAAACTCCTAGAGAACTGGAACAAACTCCTAGAGAACTGGAACAAACTCTCAGAGATCTGGAAGAAACTCCTAGAGAACTGGAACAAACTCCTAGGGAACTGGAACAAACTCTCAGAGATCTGGAACAAACTCCTAGAGAACTGGAACAAACTCCTAGAGAACTGCAACAAACTCCTAGAGAACTGCAACAAACTCCCAGAGAACTGTAATAAACTCTTAGAGAACTACAACAAACTCCCAGATAACTGTAATAAACTCCTAGAGAACTGCAACAAACTCCTAGAGAACTGTAACAAACTCCTAGAGAACTGGAACAAACTCCTAGAGAACTGCAACAAACTCCTAGAGAACTACAACAAACTCCCAGATAACTGTAATAAACTCCTAGAGAACTGCAACAAACTCCTAGAGAACTGTAACAAACTCCTAGAGAACTCTGGAACAAACTCCCAGAGATCTGGAACAAACTCCCAGAGATCTGGAACAAACTCCTAGAGATCTGGAACAAACTCCTAGAGAACTGTAATAAACTCCTAGAGAACTCTGGAACAAACTCCCAGAGATCTGGAACAAACTCCCAGAGATCTGGAACAAACTCCTAGAGAACTGTAATAAACTCTTAGAGAACTGTAATAAACTCTTAGAGAACTGCAACAAACTCCCAGAGAACTGGAACAAACCACTAGAGAACTGTAATAAACTCTTAGAGAACTGCAGATCTGCTGCAACTCTCACTGTTGTTAAGTCAGAATTGAAGACTTCTCTGTTGCTGCTGCCTATTGATGTTAAATTTCTTGATTTTTAATCATATTTATTTTAATTAATTTAAAAGTGCCCCCTTTAATCAACCTAATCAACTATTTTTAAACGTATCTTGATGCTTTTAATGTTTTATGTAAAATACTTTAAACAATTCTTGTTGTTGGAATCTGCTGTACAAATAAACTTGCCTTGTTTTGCTGCTTCAATATTCAATAAATAAAAATTAGTAAACTTTTATGGAGCTAATATTGGGTCAAATGTACTGTACTTGGAGTTTTGATATTCAAATTTTACAAATACATCAAACATCATGATGTACAAAGTAAAAACAAGTGTCCACTTCTTTTTTTCAGTGTTAAATATAATTATGAATCACTGATAATTAGTTAACAAATTACTCAGTTTCATATATTTTGATATTTGGGATCCCATTTCTCTTCAAAGTGAAAAATGAAAATTAAATTTATTGAGACGATTAATCTATAAATAAATAATTCACAATTTGATTAATCTATAGTTCATAAAATGGAGTAAAGTGTAGATCAGAAAATATTCAGAGAAGAGAAGCTGGGAATTTGGACATTATCTTCTTAAATTCTTTGATTATCTTTAATTATTCAAATAGATGGTGATTAATTAACCTATTATGTTTCTAAATTGGCTGCTGTCTTTACTGCAGATTAATGTCATAGTTGGAAACTAATCGTGTTGTGGCAGCTCTTATCTGAAAGATGGATTAATACCTTTTCCTGGGTCCTGTCCCTCTATGGCGTCTCCAGGTGATGGAGGCGTGCTGCTCCTCCCGTTGGACTCCGGTGAATCGTCCCCGGTGCAGATCACCCCCAGCTGCTCTGCAGCATCAGAGTCGGCCTCTCCACAGTTATACCTGCACCAAGAAGAAACCAGCGGTGAGATCCGCGATGGCGTCAGGGGGGCGCGAGGCCTGGGGGGGGGGGGGGTCCTCACCCGTAGGTGTAGTCCTGAGGCAGCGGGTAGGGGATGTGGCCTCTGGGCATCAGCAGGAAGGTCCTGGCCAGGTGGACGATGCTGCAGGAGGACAAGACCAGGAAGGAGGAGCGCAGAGACACTCCCCGCTCATACAGGACCTGGAAAACCAGCGAAACCAGCAGGTTAAACCCAGAAAAACATAAAGGCTGACCAGCTAAAGAAGGTATGAATTACCCTCTACCGCAGTGTTTCCATGGCAACAGTTACTTTAGCTTAATTTTTCTGAAAAGCTGTGATATAAAATCTATGTTTTTACAGTTAGGCGTGAAAAGGGGGCTTTTATTTTGGAAGGACATACAATTTATGAGGTCACATGACCAGGATTTCCTGTTTGCTGTTTGATTTTATTCAGAATTTGGGAAATTTTTTACTAAAATAAAAAAATGTACTTGAATTTACCTCAAATTTACCTCAAATTATATATATATATATATATATATATATATATATATATATATATATATATATATATATATATATATATACACACACTAATATGCTATAATAGATTTATTGTCATATGTCAACAATATGCAAATATGATAAATTCCTAGTGTAACAACCTAATGGAGTCATTGATTTACATAGCATGAAACTATTCTGACACTATGTTTACAACGTTGTCTCGTATTTCTTAATATATATATAATATATATCTATTATTTAGTCTATTTTAAGGAATAAAATCATTTAAAATATTTTTACCATGTGTAAATAATAATTCATAGGTTATTGTAATTAAATTCTGGAATGACGTAAATTTAAAAACATGTCATGTCTTTTCTTGTTTGTAAAGCTATTTTTGAAGCGTATATGTAGGACTAATTATCTGTAAATATTTCTTTGTAATTTTGCCGTTAATACCACGATTGGTTCCTGATTTTTAACCAATTCACAGCGATTTTTTACCTTGAAGATGAGAAACACAGCTGAGGAGGAGTCATAGGCTCCGTTGTAAAGGGTGATGATGGTGGAGCGATGAGCGGCAAACAGGTTGGCCACCTTTCACACACACACACACACACACACACACACACACACACACACACACACACACACACACACACACACACACACGAACATTTCTGGTTCAGTCAGGATCAACTCACCTGTTACTAGTCAACCTTAGTTATGTCAACAGTTTAAATCCTTTCTAGTCATTGGCTCTAATTGGGCCCATTTTCCCTGATATCAACCTAATTAATTACATTTTCTACAGCATTTTACATATTTAAACACCAATACTGCAGATTATTTACCTGCATGTTAGTCAGAAGGAGCAGAATTCCTCCCACAGCAATGAAGGACAAGGCAGGAAAAAGCAGCTCTGAATATGCTGCATGAGAGTGGAACAAGCTGAGAGTTAAGTAATTAACACCACTTCTTGATGTATTATCTGTGCATGTGTGTGTGTGTGTGCACGTACCTGCACTAGACAAGGCCACTAGAAGGGTTCCAGTTGTGTACAGAGCTCTGCAGAGAACAATGAGAGTTAGAGCAGCATTTATGCATCAAACTGTAGTTTATAACACAAAGTATTGACTAGAACGTCATGAAAATTACCTGCAAAATATGTGAAAAAACAGCATTTTCTACTCCAGTTACGTACCAATTGGAAAACAGTGAGGTTTTGGCAAAATGAATATTAGAGCCAATAAACTCTATATAAATAGGTGACCCCCAAGGCGAGCTTACAGAAGTAATTACCATTTAAAGTACAAAAGACACATCAACACTATAAAGTTGAAACAGCAGCAGTCAGAGAGAAGAAGCCTGTTTAAAATTAGTCCACTATTGAATAGAATCATCTTATTCCAATCTGATCATTTGTTAAAGTGCCCACTTGGAGCCAAGCTATATGTAAAGTGCCCTCTTGGGAGATTAAATGCGTTGTAAAGTGTCCTCCTGGAGCTAAGATGTCTGTTAAAGTGCCCACTTGGGAGCTAAAATATGTTTTAAAGTGCCCTCCTGGAGCTAAGATGAGTTTTAAAGTGCCCACTTGGAACTAAGCCATACGTTAAAGTGCCCTCTTGGAGCCAAGCTATATGTTAAAGTGCCCTCTTGGGAGCTAAAATATGTTTTAAAGTGTCCTCCTGGAACCAAACATATGTTACGGTGCCCTCTTAGGAGATTAAATGTGTCGTAAAGTGCCCTCCTGGAGCTAAATTGTCTGTTAAAGTGCCCACTTGGAGCCAAACCATATGTTAAAGTGCCCTCTTGGAGCTACAATGTGTGTCAAAGTGCCCACTTGGAGCTAAAACGTGTATTAAATTGCCCTCTTGGGAGCTAAAACGCCTGTTAAAGTGCCCTCTACAGTGGCGAGGACGTGTTATATGAGCCTGGAACTGACTACATGAACCCACATTCCCAGCAGCCTGGTCGCCATGGTACCGAAGCGGTCAAACAGGAAGCCATTGAAGATGTTGAGGAAGTTGTTGAGGAAGGACGCGATGGTGAAAACCAGAGAGAACTGCTCATCCTGACCCAGACAGTCTGTGACAGAGAAACAGGGAATATTCAGCTAAATACATCATCTCGTTAGCAGCAATAGATCCAGTCAGTGTTTGTTCTGTAGGTGATTTAACCTTTAAAATACTTTAATATTACAACATCCCATGAAAATAACAGCAAACAGGCTGTAGCTGTTGTGGTTCTCATGGCTGTATAGTATATATATAAACAGTACAGGCCCAAACACCTGCTCATTCAATGTGTTTTCTTTATTTTCATGACTATTTCCATTGTAGATTCTCACTGAAGGCATCAAAACTATGAATGAACACACGTTTATGGTGTTATGTGCTTAACAAAACAAGGTGAAATATATATATTTAGAAGAAACTAGAATATAAAACATGTTTTCAGTTATTTCACCTTTTTTATTAACTACATAACAACATAAACGTGTTCATTCATAGTTTTGATGTCCAACCTGTACTGTACATTATTTATTTCATCAATCAGGCTGCTGTTCTCTAATCTCACCACAGGATGGCGCCATCGACTTGATGCATCTATCTATCTATCTATCTATCTATCTATCTATCTATCTATCTATCTATCTATCTATCTATCTATCTATCTATCTATCATCTATCTATCTATCTATCTATCTTATCTATCTATAAATGATTGAGTGTGATGATCCATCTTCCTCTTCATCACAGTCAGCAGCTGTTTGGTCACTTTAGGATTAGCGTGTTAGTGCAGTGGCCCACTTTAAGGAAATAAAACTCATATAACACGTCCTCGCCACTGTAGAGGGCACTTTAAGACATATTTTAGCTCCAAGAGGGCACTTTAAGACATGTTTTGGTTCCAGGAGGGCACTTTAAAACATGTTTTAGTTCCAAGAGGGCACTTTAAAACATGTTTTAGTTCCAAGAGGGCACTTTAAAACATGTTTTAGTTCCAAGAGGGCACTTTAAGACATGTTTTGGTTCCAGGAGGGCACTTTAAGACATGTTTTGGTTCCAGGAGGGCACTTTAAAACATGTTTTGGTTCCAAGTGGGCACTTTAAGACCCATTTAATCTCCCAAGAGAGCACTTTAACAGGCGTTTTAGCTCCCCAGAGGGCAATTTAGCACACGTTTTAGCTCCAAGAGGGCACTTTAAGACATATTTTAGCTCCAATAGGGCACTTTAAGACACGTTTTGGCTCCAAGAGGGCACTTTAAGACATGTTTTAGTCCTAAGAGGGCACTTTAAAACATGTTTTGGTTCCAGGAGGGCACTTTAAAACATGTTTTGGTTCCAGGAGGGCACTTTAAAACATGTTTTAGCTCCAAGTGGGCACTTTAAGACATGTTTAATCTCCCGAGTGGGCACTTTGACACACATTGTGGCTCCAAGAGGGCACATTAACATATGTGTTGGTTCCTGGAGGGCACTTTAAAACATGTTTTAGCTCCCAAGAGGGCACTTTAACATATGGCTTGGTTCCAAGTGGGCACTTTAATATTTCTATATATGACATCACTGGATTTATTTTTACACCTAAACCTTATTGAAAACCTCTAGAATGTGATGAAGAAGATGGATCGTCACAATCAAACAAAGTTCTTCCACCAGGAACAATGAAAACTGGCATTAAAAATAAGTGTCATTGCACCAAATATTGATTTCTGAACTCTTCTTAAGTGTAAACATGAATATTATGTTGCTTTGTTTCTTCGCATCGTTTGAGGTCTGAAAACATTCTATCTTTTTTGTTATTTTAACCATTTGTCAATTTTCTGCAAATAAACGCTCTAAAAGATAATATTTGTATTTGGAATGTGGGGGAAATGAAGAAATTAGCTCTTTGCTGAACCGATTTGCTGAAAAGCTCCAGGAAGCTTCACCCGGCCATCACTACATCCACCGTATGGAGGTTATTTTTCACGGCTCCTCTACAAATCATGTGGTTTCAGCCCTGCTCACCTGTGCTGTTCGAGCTGCTGTTGGCGTTCGGGCCACACGTGTGACTGAAGTAGCCTTCCTCCTTCAGCACAAACACCAGCGAGGCCCAGCCAAACAGCACGCCGGCGAAGCCCAGACACTCCAGCATGCCGGAGGCCAGAGTCAGCCGGTAGAGCAGCCCGGGTCCCAGCCGGAGGTTCTGCATGCTGCTCCTCTCCAGCTCTTCCAGCGGGACTGGACTCCCTGATGAGAATCTGCCTTTTTCTGTCCCTGAGGTTCAGCTTCTTCAGCTTCCTGTCCTGGAGGCTGCCGCTGGATCTCTGCAGGGTTGGAGCTTCTGCAGCCAAATAAGGGATAAATAAACAACCAGCAATGATAATAGAATGGAATACACTGATCCCAAAGGGAAATAGCTCTGTACTTGCATACAGCTGCGAGCTCTTGTCATTTAAACAGGAATGATTACATGGTAGTAATGTCCACTATAATTTAGTGAATATCTGCCGTTGGATTAGTAGAGAAGCAGTTACCACCAGACGCTTCCCTCTAATCCAGATTAGTCCCCTAATCTATGTGGAGCCTCCGTGTGAAACACACACACGGCTGTTAACAACATTTATCAATGGACGGCTGTAATATCACAGAGTGTCATATATAATAATAAGACCAATAGATCTATTTCTCTGGGTAGATGTGATGATTCAACTGTAGATTCAATACGATCGAACATGAAGGACTGAGATCAGATATAAAATGACGTTTATATATATGTATATGTGTGTGTGTGTGTGTGTGTGTGTGTGTGTGTTAGTATCAGTGGTGTCAAAAGTAGTGAATATATCTTTGACTTCCTGTTTATTCAGTGTATATTCTTTCAACTTCACAGTTTGTAGTTGGTCTTCACTTCCTGCAGCTGTCATTGACTTTAACAGGAGGAGAAGCAGCTTATTGACCTGGTGAGTGTTAATAATGTGTCTGAAATTAATGATTCATGTCAGAACTGATGATTAGTTTCATGTTGTTAGTAGATGTTGTTTACTAGATTAAAAAAAATAAAATTAGTCGCCTTCTAATGTCATTTCCTGGTTTCTACTGTGTGTGTGTGTGTGTGTGTGTGTGTGTGTGACAAAAGGTGATTGGTCAGTTCAGCTCCTGCAGGGCTGTGATTGGTCAGTTCAGTTTAGTTTTATTATGTAATATATACAATATGTATATTATTTGCATATTCCCTACATTATGTATATTTTTCCTCTGCCACGGAGGTTATATTTTCATTCTTATATTTTATTTATTCTTTCTATTTGCATCTTATTATTCTTGCTTGTATTGTATTTTTGCACAGTTCTAAAGTCAGTCAGTCATTTTCTATACCTGCTTATTCCTCATTAGGGTCACATGGTCTGCTGGAGCCAATCCCAGCGCGTTATGACAAGAGGCAGGGATACACCCCAGATGGTCTCCAGCCAATCGTGGGGCACACACACCATTCACTCACACACTCACAACTACGGGCAATTTAGAGTCTCCAATTAACCTCAGCATGTTTTTGGACTGTGGGAGGAAGCTGGAGTACCTGGTGAAAACCCACACAGACACGGGGAGAACATGCAAACTCCACACAGAAAGGTCCCAGACCCAGGACCAAGGAGGTCTTGAACCTGTGACCTTCTTGCTGTGAGGCAACAGCGCTAACCCCTGCGCCACCGTGTCGCCCCAGTTCTAAAGTGAGCGTCGTTTTTCATTTTACTGTGGATGCACATCCACATGTGACAAAGAATTCTGATGCTGATCAAATAAATGAGTTGGTGCCAATATATAGATTGGAAGCTTAATTTGAAACTGATTATACACGTTGCCCAACACACAGCATCATCATAAACCTGTTATTATCAAAGACAAAGCAACTCCAGGAGCATGTTTCTCAAACTTTATTGGAATTCAACATCCAAACCGAGGTAGCATCAAGAGGTAGGTATTCAGGCCAGAGACAGAGAGACACTGGGAGTACATGGAGGTGATGGTGGTAACATTTCCATAGGGGGTCTATTTGGAAAGGCAACAGGCAGTGGATATTTATACCTTTTGGTTTGGAAAAATGCAGATTTTTTGTTTCCTTCTCTGGCTCAATAGATAAATCATCACTTACTCTTTGAGTTAATCATTCATCCATTTGAATCAGGTTCCTGCGGCAGGAACAGGCAAAAGAACCTGCTCCTCTAGGACCACACATGGGTCGAGATGATGCGTTAACGGACGTCGGAACTCTGAGTTCTGAACAACATAACATCAGAACTGAGCGCTTCCCAACTTAAAAACGGGAATATCATTGAATACAGAATAAAAGAGAAAGGATATTAATGGACTTAAAGGAAAAGCTCAACGTTTGTACTTGTATAGATGCTAGATTTCAGTGCTTCTCTGACGTCAGGACTTCCGATTTACGAGGACACCTGAACGCACCTCGTTGCAGAAACACTTTCTCCTTTATTTAACCTGTTTGTTGACTTACGTAGGGACAGTGTGGGAGAAGGGGACAGACCGGTGTCACTGTAAATGTGTCCCCATGGACACGTAAAGTCTTTTTCAGGTTTGTATAATATTTATTTTTTGAAGGCGCATTTGTAACCCGCAGCAGTTTTCACCCGTTTTTATAAAAATTAACGGTTCACCAAGTTAAAGCGACAGTAACGAGACCGTTTGGTTATAAAAATGTCAGCAATAGAAAGTAGAGCTACTTGTCTTAAAATGTAATGAGTAGAAGTCAGAAGTAGGCGGAAAAAAATAGTAATGGAGTAAAGTATAGATACCTAAAAAGTGTACTTAAGTACAGTAACGAAGTATTTGTACTTCGTTACTTGACACCTCTGGTTAGTATGTAGTCTATGTGAAGATGTGTGTATCATTGTATTAAATTATTTTTTTTTATAAAGCTGTGATTGCTTGTTTTAATAAATGTTATATAATAATATTTATTATTAGTATTGATAAGTGATATATAATATTATAATAATTTAAATTCCTATCTATAAATAACCGCCTTAATAAATAAACGTCTTCTGTTAACTACTACTAGACATAAACAGGAAGTGAATACATCTTTGACTTCCTGTTTATTCAGTGTATATTCTTTCTACTTCACAGTTTGTAGTTGATCTTCACTTCCTGCAGCTGTCGTTGACGTTAACAGGAGGAGCACGAGCCCATTGACCTGGTGAGTGTTAATAATGTGTCTGAAATGAAGGATTCATGTCAGAACTGATGATTAGTTTCATGTTGTTAGTAGATGTTGTTTACTAGATAAAAAAAAATAAAATTAGTCGCCTTCTAATGTCATTTCCTGGTTTCTACTGTGTGTGTGTGTGTGTGTGTGTGTGTGTGTGTGTGTGTGTGTGTGTGTGCGTGTGTGTGTGTGTGTGTGTGTGTGTGTGTGCGTGTGTGTGTGTGTGTGTGTGTGTGTGTGTGTGTGTGTGTGTGTGTGTGTGTGTGTGTGTGTGTGTGTGTGTGTGTGTGAGAGAGAGAGAGATAGAGAGAGAGAAGTTAAGTTTCGATTACGCAGTTCAAACGGAAAATTGCCAAGTAGTAAAGTCAAGTTTATACGACGCGGATCAAAAGGTGATTGGTCAGTTCAGCTCCTGCAGGGCTGTGATTGGTCAGTTTAGTTTTATTATGTAATATATACAATATGTACACTGCATCCTGGTACAAGAACGAAATCAATCAATAAATAATATATAAACAAGCAAAAGGGAAGAAACAGTCTGATCCAGAATAGGTGTTATTTAAAGGGATGTGTATTTTGTGTCTAGTGCCGGACTTTTGGGAAAAAAAGTCCGGTACATTTATTTCTTTATTGCAAACAAATGATTTTACAAGAAAATGTTAATGTTTTTTTTCTGTTTTCATTGAAAATACTTTTAATGGTTAAATAAAATACACAAAGTAAGAGTTTCTACTGTAAAATGAGCTGAAGCTGACTGAGTATTTAATGTCATGTGATAATCTGCTCTTCGTTTAACTCGTGTGTGTGTGTGTGTGTGTGTGTGTGTGTGTGTGTGTGTGTGTGTGTGTGTGTGTTAGAAGACATTAAGAGCTGAGGGGGATGTTTTCATTCCTGTCATCCTATCAGGCTAAATTTAGAGCCTCAGTTTCCTCACAAGAAAATGTGCAAGGGGAGATTTTACTTTCACTTTTGTTATTTTGAACCTAGACCACACCCAACCAGGTCCAGATAAAAATCTGTAATAAATTAATAAATTTATTGAATGTTCCGCCTAGGGCTTATGAGTTTGGATGATTTTGATCAAAATTCGTTTAATTACACAGCCTTATTTCACCGATTGTAGGATAATCCAGTCCATATTTGAGAAGTCGAGCCCTCCTGTTGTCCTCAGGTGTTAAAAACCAAAAAAAATCCCCTAAAAGGTTTTTTTTTTCACAGCCACGTCCCCAGCTAGGGCAAATAAGAGGAAGAGATATCAGTATATCAACAGATATGCTGTTTTAAAGTCAGAGTGAAAGTGAAAGCCAACAAGGGAAACACCCGACTCCCAGTTGTCATTGTGAAACAGCACACACTGCACACTATGAAATTGCATTTATGCCTCACCCATGCAAGGGGGCAGCCCCCAATGGCCCTGGGGAGCAGCGGGACGGTAGCTCAGTCATGGAGGAGGATGGGCTGGTACACTGGTTAAATACTGGTTAAATACTCTCCCCACCAACCTGGCGGGTCAGGAGTCAAACCGGCAACCCTAACCGCTTACCCATGACCATATTTTGGTATTGTATTGTCTTAAATTGTTCACTGGACGAAGTGAATACTATATGTATTGTGGTGAAGGACAAGTTGTTTCTTCAAGTAATATGAAATTTGGTGTTTAAAATTCAATTAAGCTGCTTCTATTGGGGGTTTAGTGAAGACGGGTCATTTAGACCCAGAGGACACAGGGTGTAACAGGAGGGCTAGGTGTAGTGGTCTATGAGCTGGACCTGGTTAAATCACATCTAGTTATGGAAAAAAAGGGAACTCTGTCCTTAATTGGAGATTGTAAATGGTCTTTTTAGGAGGAGCAGAGAGCAGATCATTACAATAATCCAAGCGACAGGAGATCACTGTATTTCTCTACTGTAACGCTGTATTTCTCTACTGTAACGCTGTATTTCACTGCTGTAATGCTGTATTTCACTGCTGTAACGCTGTATTTCACTGCTGTAACACTGTATTTCTCTACTGTAACACTGTATATCACTGCTGTAATGATGTATTTCACTGCTGTAACGCTGTATTTCACTGCTGTAACGCTGTATTTCACTGCTGTAACGCTGTATTTCACTGCTGTAACGCTGTATTTCTCTACTTTAACGCTGTATTTCTCTACTTTAACGCTGTATTTCTCTACTTTAACGCTGTATTTCACTACTGTAACACTATTTCACTGCTGTAACACTATTTCACTGCTGTAATGCTGTATATCTCTACTTTAACGCTGTATTTCACTGCTGTAACGCTGTATTTCACTGCTGTAATGCTGTATTTCACTGCTGTAACGCTGTATTTCACTGCTGTAATGCTGTATTTCACTGCTGTAATGCTGTATATCTCTATTTTAACGCTGTATTTCACTGCTGTAACGCTGTATTTCACTGCTGTAATGCTGTATATCTCTATTTTAACGCTGTATTTCACTGCTGTAACGCTGTATTTCACTGCTGTAATGCTGTATTTCTCTAATGTAACGCTGTATGTCACTGCTGTAACACTGTATTTCACTGCTGTAATGCTGTATTTCACTGCTGTAACACTATTTCACTGCTGTAATGCTGTATATCTCTACTTTAACGCTGTATTTCACTGCTGTAACGCTGTATTTCACTGCTGTAATGCTGTATATCTCTACTTTAACGCTGTATTTCACTGCTGTAACGCTGTATTTCACTGCTGTAATGCTGTATATCTCTATTTTAACGCTGTATTTCACTGCTGTAATGCTGTATATCTCTATTTTAACGCTGTATTTCACTGCTGTAACACTGTATTTCACTGCTGTAATGCTGTATTTCACTGCTGTAATGCTGTATTTCTCTAATGTAACGCTGTATGTCACTGCTGTAACACTGTATTTCACTGCTGTAATGCTGTATTTCACTGCTGTAACACTATTTCACTGCTGTAATGCTGTATATCTCTACTTTAACGCTGTATTTCACTGCTGTAACGCTGTATTTCACTGCTGTAACGCTGTATTTCAGTGCTGTAATGCTGTATATCTCTACTTTAACGCTGTATTTCACTGCTGTAACACTGTATTTCACTGCTGTAATGCTGTATTTCACTGCTGTAATGCTGTATTTCACTGCTGTAACACTATTTCACTGCTGTAATGCTGTATATCTCTACTGTAATGCTGTATTTCACTGCTGTAACACTATTTCACTGCTGTAATGCTGTATATCTCTACTGTAATGCTGTATTTCACTGCTGTAACACTATTTCACTGCTGTAATGCTGTATATCTCTACTTTAACGCTGTATTTCACTGCTGTAACGCTGTATTTCACTGCTGTAACGCTGTATTTCACTGCTGTAATGCTGTATATCTCTACTTTAACGCTGTATTTCACTGCTGTAACACTGTATTTCACTGCTGTAATGCTGTATTTCACTGCTTTAATGCTGTATTTCTCTGCTGTAACACTGTATTTCACTGCTGTAACGCTGTATTTCACTGCTGTAACGCTGTATTTCACTGCTGTAACGCTGTATTTCTCTAATGTAACGGTGTATTTCACTGCTGACACGCTGTATTTCTCTACTGTCACGCTGTATTTCTCTACTGTCACGCTGTATTTCACTGCTGTAATGCTGTATATCACTGCTGGAATGCTGTATATCTCTACTGTCACGCTGTATTTCTCTACTTTAACGCTGTATTTCACTGCTGTAACACTGTATTTCACTGCTATAACACTATTTCTCTACTGTCACGCTGTATTTCTCTACTGTAACGCTGTATTTCACTGCTCTATCTATGTGAAAAAGGTTTATTGTTCCATTATCGTCACATTTCCATTTAATCACTATTGGTTGTCTTATATTATTATATCATTATAACCACGTAAGGACATAAAAAATGCAAAAGCAAAGAATTCATGTCATTCAACAGTCCAAACAGAACAGAATCCAGTCTGGGTTCTACTGCAGCTTTTCTCAAAATTATCTAACTTCCTGTTACAGGAAAACAAACCACAGCACGGAGTCATTTCCTGAAAATATGATCACACCCGTGTGACTTCCTGTAAAGGAGAAGAAGAAGCAAACTGCAGCAAACAGTGACTCGGTGAGTGTCAATGTGTTTATTATATAATTATTTTCATATTAGTGGTTTAGTAGATTAAAGAGACTCAGTAAATCAGTTGATTTTCCTGTTTTCTGCTGCTGTTTGTTGGATTTAACTCAGAGTTTGTCTGTGATGGAGACAAAATCATTGTTAAAGTTAGAGGTAAATGAACTGAGAAGCTGCATTTTGTTAGGAATAGGATCATATTTATTATAGTGTGTGTGCACAGCAACAGTCTGTTCTTTATTCTACTTTTGATGTAAAATCATTTCAGACATTTGATGGAAGATGTTAACTTTCCTCACATGAAATATTGAATTTGTAAAACCTTTTTTTCTATTTCTTTAAAGGGAGATTTCACAGATTTTTGTTCATACTGAGACCACATCCAACCAGGTCCACATCAGATATACATAAACTCCTCAAATCTGGACTAGATCATCCTACAGAGGCTGAACATTCATTATAAATATGATTCATTTCTAGGAGGGAAATAGGAAAAATGTAACCAGGGAGAGATAGACGTGTATGTGAATGTGGTCTAGATGCAACCCCTCCCCAACAGAACCAACAGTCACAATCATGTCGAGTTAATGTTCCTTTAATTTTGGTCTCTCTCTCTCTCAGACTCTGGAAGATGAATGATTTGGAGGAACAGGACGGAGCAGAGTCTCTAATATCCAGCTGTGTGTCTCTGAGCAGTGATCGGTCTAAAGATCTACCTCCATTCTTCAGTGATGAACCTGGACCCTCAAACACAAAGTAAGAGTTTCTAGTATAAACTGAGCTGAAGATGATTCAGTATTAATGTCATGTGATAATCTACATTAAAACACTGACTGCATTGTTTCTGTGTTTCCACCTTTAATTATGTATAAAGTAGTACTGTCAGTCGATTAAATATATTAATCGAATTAATTACAGGATTTTGTAATTAATCAAATTAATCGCATTTTAATGTCATATCTGCTAAAGGTCTCCTGATAAAGAATTAGAATTCTAGGATATTAATAAATTGTAGTGATGACTAATCAATTGAATACAGTAAGAAGAGAAGATCTGAAATCCAATGTTTTATTGGTGAACTGTGCTTCATGAATTAAATCCAAAAGTAAAGGTCAAGCACATTAAACCAGTTAGACCAGGTGCATTATTCACAAATGTAAAACAAATACAACAATTCAGTTAAATAAATAAAATAAGGCTGTCTCAAATAGGCACTTAAGCTCAATATAGCAATTAAAATGAATAATAGAAGTATAACACGCCTCTAAATGAGGCAAAATGAAGAACAAGACGCCAACAGGCATATTTCTTTAGGCCTTTCACTGAGGCCACATCTGCTGCTGACGCAGCAGGTAAGTCAGGAGAACATGACATAGTTTACCAGAGGTTAAAGGTCAGAGGATCAACACCTCAACCCCAAAAGAGGATCTGTGGTTTAAGTATCAACCTCTGGAATCAAAAACCCACAGGATCTAACTTGCCTCAACATGTTGGAGTTGCTGCGGTGGTCAGAGAACTCCTTGTTGTTGGTATTTATCGTCCCGTCTCTGTTCTTTTTGTCAATAAAGTTGTCGTTCAGTGACTGAAGACGCACTTGCCTCATCCTCCTGAGTCTGTTCCATGTCTGTTGTTGTTAATTTACTGGCGCAGGTGACGTAGCACTACGGGTCCTTCAATGGGCCAAAATTCAAATGCGCAAGCGTTGGCTCGCCACCGTTGATACTCATAATTAATTGCGTTAAATTTTTTAACGTGTTAAATTGCGGCGTAATTACTACAGCACTGATTTTATTTCTGAAATGTTTAACCAATATTTTAATATAGATTAATATACAGAGGACATATTGTTCTGCAGTGGCAGCTGGTGCATCTTTATCCAGGGGGTGACACTAGAAAGGGGGGAAACATTCTTCAGAGGTCAGAGGTCAGGGGGTTGTCCACTTGGAAATTTGGAGCATCTCACATTTAGTTTTCATCACTCTGATGAATTTTTACAGACCAGTTTGTCACCTTTTTCTTTTTTTTCGCAGTAATAGGTGGATCAGACATAAATTACACAGTTAGCAAACGTTGATATCTTCAGTCTGATCAGCATTTTATTACCCAAGTGTTTTTTGTTCCTACCAAGCGGTAACACCTGCTTCTATTAATCAACTTCTGCAGCCCTTGCTAAGGCCTTCATTAGTAGAATCAGGTGTGTAACTTCTTAGTTGGAACAAAATCCTGCACCAACACCGGCCTCCAGGACCAGGATTGCCCACTTCTGGTTTAAAGGGATCCAACCCCCAGTTATCTGATCTGAAATATTTGTTGTCTCTAATAAATCATGGTTTATGTGGCATCTGCTCTTTACTAGCACTAATGACATGTATAAAACTCTTGTTGTTTCCACAGACAAAGAGCAGAGTCTCTAACATCCACCTGTGTGTCTCTGAGCAGTGATCGGTCTAAATATGCACCTCCAAACTTCAGCAATGAACCTGGACCCTCAAACACAAAGTAAGAGTTTCTAGTATAAACTGAGCTGAAGATGATTCAGTATTAATGTCATGTGATAATCTACATTAAAACACTGACTGCATTGTTTCTGTGTTTCCACCTTTAATTATGTATAAAGTAGTACTGTCAGTCGATTAAAAATATTAATCGAATTAATTACAGGATTTTGTAATTAATCAAATTAATCGCATTTTAATGTCATATCTGCTAAAGGTCTCCTGATAAAGAATTAGAATTCTAGGATATTAATAAATTGTAGTGATGACTAATCAATTGAATACAGTAAGAAGAGAAGATCTGAAATCCAATGTTTTATTGGTGAACTGTGCTTCATGAATTACATCCAAAAGTAAAGGTCAAGCACATTAAACCAGTTAGACCAGGTGCATTATTCACAAATGTAAAACAAATACAACAATTCAGTTAAATAAATAAAATAAGGCTGTCTCAAATAGGCACTTAAGCTCAATATAGCAATTAAAATGAATAATAGAAGTATAACGTGCCTCTAAATGAGGCAAAATGAAGAACAAGACGCCAACAGGCATATTTCTTTAGGCCTTTCACTGAGGCCACATCTGCTGCTGACGCAGCAGGTAAGTCAGGAGAACATGACATAGTTTACCAGAGGTTAAAGGTCAGAGGATCAACACCTCAACCCCAAAAGAGGATCCGTGGTTTCAGTATCAACCTCTGGAATCAAAAACCCACAGGATCTAACTTGCCTCAACATGTTTGGTCAGGCTGGAGTTGCTGCGGTGGTCAGAGAACTCCTTGTTGTTGTTATTTATCGTCCCGTCTCTGTTCTTTTTGTCAATAAAGTTGTCGTTCAGTGACTGAAGACGCACTTGCCTCATCCTCCTGAGTCTGTTCCATGTCTTGTTGTTGTTAATTTACTGGCGCAGGTGACGTAGCACTACGGGTCCTTCAATGGGCCAAAATTCAAATGCGCAAGCGTTGGCTCGCCACCGTTGATACTCATAATTAATTGCATTCAATTTTTTAACGTGTTAAATTGCGGCGTAATTACTACAGCACTGATTTTATTTCTGAAATGTTTAACCAATATTTTAATATAGATTAATATACAGAGGGCATATTGTTCTGCAGTGGCAGCTGGTGCATCTTTATCCAGGGGGTGACACTAGAAAGGGGGGAAACATTCTTCAGAGGTCAAAGGTCAGGGGGTTGTCCACTTGGAAATTTTGAGCATCTCACATGTAGTTTTCATCACTCTGATGAATTTTTACAGACCAGTTTGTCACCTTTTTCTTTTTTTCGCAGTAATAGGTGGATCAGACATAAATTACACAGTTAATAAACGTTGATATCTTCAGTCTGATCAGCATTTTATTAGGGCCCGAGCGGCGACTGCAAGGCAGTCGCGGTACACGAGGCCCTATTGTTCTTCGTTTGACACTTAAGATTTTTTCTGCGTAATCAACTGCCTTTTTGGGGGCCTGAACATACATGAAAACTCACCAAATTTGGCAGCTGCATCGGGCCTGGTGAAAATTTACGTATTTTATAGGATTTGTATATGGGCGTGGCAAAATGGCTCTATAGCGCCACCTAACAGTTTTCAAAAGAACACCCTCACCATATAGTTTCACATAGAGGAACGAAATTCGGCACACACATGTATCAGGTCAAGACGGACAAAAAAGACCCCAGGTACCGATAGCCTAACTCTAACAGGAAGTCCACTATCTTGAATCGAACATCGCCAAAAGTTGCAGAAATCGCTGTTTGCAGGCATTGTACTTTGACGAACTAGTCCTAGGAAATTGCCAACAGCGACTTCAAATTTTGGTTGTAGCATCTAAAGGGCTTGATCATGAAAAATCATTGAAATGGTGAGTTTTCATCGGAGGGCGTGGCCTTGGCGAGGCCTCAAATTCTGATGTTTCGCCATGAAAAAGGAAGTTGTGTTTTCTCCATGAAAGGAACATTCAAACTGCATGAAATTGATGGTGTATGATGCTGGTCCCGCCCTGAACACGTGTATATGTTTATATTCACGCCATGTCAGACCGCCCCCTGCTGGCAGCAGGAAGTCACTGTCGTCACGCTTTAATGAATTTCTCAGAGGAAATTATGGATAACCACTTCAAATTGTGTTTCTGGCATGTCAAGACCTTTGTGATGAAATATGTTTAATACCATGAGTTTTCATTGGAGGGCGTGGCCTCAGCGAGGCGGCGAGTTTCCATCCCTCGCCATGTGACATCAACTCATCATAACTTCCACATGCTATGTTCTATCTGCACCAAATCTCTGATGCTTCATAAGGGTCCCGCCCTGAACATATTTATACACTCATATTCACTTACACTCATAGCGCCCCCTATTGGTAGCAGGAAACAACTTTCAAATGTAAAGCCCCATGCTTTATCTTTAACCTAGACTTACAAAATTCGGCAGACACATGGAGTACTTCAGGATGGACAAAAAAGCCTCTTGGATCCATATCCTAAGTCCAACAGGAAGTCGGCCATCTTGAATTGAACGTCAGCGAAATCGGCGTTTGCAGGCGTCGTACTTTGACGAACTAGTTCTAGGGATTTATCAGCAGTGACTTCAAATTTTGGCTGTGGCGTCTAAAGACCTCAATGATGAAAAATTATTGAAATGGTGGCTCTAAAGGTTAGGGCGTGGCCTCGGCGAGGCCTCAAATTCTGATGTTTCGCCATGAAAAAGGAAGTGGCGATTTCTCCAGGAAATGAACATACAATCTGGATGAAATTGGTTGTGTATGATAGTAGTCCCACACTGAACATGTGTATATGTTCATATTCACACCACGTAAGACCGCCCCCTGCTGGCAACAGGAAGTCACTGTCATGACACTTTAATAAATTTCTCCTAGAGAATAACCTGCAACCGCTTCAAATTGTGTCTCTAATTACCCAAGTGTTTTTTGTTCCTACCAAGCGGTAACACCTGCTTCTATTAATCAACTTCTGCAGCCCTTGCTAAGGCCTTCATTAGTAGAATCAGGTGTGTAACTTCTTAGTTGGAACAAAATCCTGCACCAACACCGGCCTCCAGGACCAGGATTGCCCACTTCTGGTTTAAAGGGATCCAACCCCCAGTTATCTGATCTGAAGTATTTGTTGTCTCTAATAAATCATGGTTTATGTGGCATCTGCTCTTTACTAGCACTAATGACATGTATAAAACTCTTGTTGTTTCCACAGACAAAGAGCAGAGTCTCTAATATCCACCTGTGTGTCTCTGAGCAGTGATCGGTCTAAAGATCTACCGCCATTCTTCAGTGATGAACCTGGACCCTCAAACACAAAGTAAGAGTTTCTAGTATAAACTGAGCTGAGGATGATTCAGTATTAATGTCATGTGATAATCTAGACTGCTTATTTATAGAACTCTAATGTCGTGAGTCATAAAATCTGTCTTCATGTCCACAGAGACAGGAATAGGGGAGGTGTTTCTGTGGAGGAGCAGCTGTCCTGCTGTTCTTTGTGTCAGGACGTCCTGAAGGATCCAGTCTCCACCATCTGTGGACACTGGTTCTGCAGACAGTGCATCAACTCCTACTGGGACCAGTCTGCTTCATCAGGAGACTCCTCCTGTCCTCAGTGTGGACAACAATCCAGAAGTCAGAGCAGCTCTGGACAAAGTAAGACTGAAGATGTGTTGAAGTCCTGGTCTCTGAAAACAGGACAGGAACCTCCCTCTACCATACTGACCATTAACACATGTTTCTGTTTAATTCTACCTTTGTCTCTTCTCTTTCAGCAGGAAGTGGTCTGCAGGAAGATTCAGATGAACAGAAGATCAGTCTGAGGAACACATGTGAACATGTGACTGAAGGAACTGATGAAGCAGGAGGTAAAACCCTCCTCGACGAGGTCTTCACTGACGTCCACCTCACAGAGGAGCTGAGTGAAGAGGCTGATCAACATGAGGTGGAGCAGCTGGAGACAGTTTCCAAGCCCGTCCAGGACATGACGATCAAGTGTGACGACATCTTTAAAATCTCAGCTGACCAACAGAAGCACATCAGAGCTGTTGTGACCAGGGGTGTCGCTGGCGTTGGAAAAACCTTCTCAGTGCAGAAGTTCACTCTGGACTGGGCCGAGGGTTTGGAAAACCAAGACATCAGTTTGCTGATTCCTCTTTCCTTCAGGGAGCTGAACTTGATCCAAGATAAACGGTTCAGTCTCCTCAGGCTGATCCATGTTTTCCATCCAGCGTTAAAGAAGCTCACAGCAGAGAAGCTCACTGACCCCGACTGCAAAGCTTTGTTCATCTTTGACGGCCTGGATGAAAACAGACGCTCACTGGACTTCAAGAACATGGAGGTTGTGTCTGACGTCACAAAGGAGTCCTCAGTCAACGGGCTGCTGACAAACCTCATCAAGGGGAATCTGCTTCCCTCAGCTCTCATCTGGATAACTTCCAGACCTGCAGCAGCCAATCAGATCCCTCCTGAATGTGTCGACAGGGTCACAGAAGTACAAGGCTTCACTGACGACCAGAAGGACGAGTACTTCAGGAAGAGATTCAGAGATGAAGATCTGTGCAACAGGATCCTCTCGCACATCAAGAGCTCCAGGAGCCTCTACATCATGTGTCACCTCCCGGTCTTCTGCTGGATCACTGCTACAGTTCTGGAGGACATGTTGACAACAGGGCAGACAGGAGAACTACCCAAGACCCTGACTGACATGTACTCACACTTCCTGATGCTCCAGACAAAGAGGAAGAAGATCAAGTATGGTGAGGGTGACAGGGAGGTTCTTCTGAAGCTGGGGAGGTTGGCGTTTGAACAACTGGAGAAAGGACACATCATGTTCTACCAAGAAGACCTGGAGCAGTGTGGTCTTGATGTCACAGAGGCTGCTGTGTTCTCAGGAGTTTGTAACAAGATCTTCAAAAGAAAGAGTGTGATCTTCCAGAAAAACGTCTACAGCTTTGTTCATCTGAGCGTTCAGGAGTTTCTGGCTGCAGTCTACATGATGCACTGCTACAAGACCAGGAAGACACAAGTACTGGAGGACTTCCTGGGGAAATCTAAAACAGAGATTTTACTTAAAAAGTCTGTTGTTTTAAATGCTGCCCCATCTGACAGTAATGATCATTTCCCATCTCTGGACGTCTTCCTGAAGGATGTCATGAGGAAATCTCTCAGAAGTAAAAACGGCCACCTGGACCTGTTTGTCCGCTTCCTTCATGGCCTCTCTCTGCCCTCCAACCAGAGGCTCTTAGGAGGCCTGCTGCGTCAGACAGAGATCAGGCCAGAAACCATGCAGAGAATCATCAACAACCTGAAAAAGATGAAGACTAAAAACATCTCTCCTGACAGAAGCATCAACACCTTCCACTGTCTGATGGAGCTGAACGACAGCTCAGTACATGAGGAGATCCAAAAGTTCCTGAAGTCAGAGAAGAAACTCTCTGAGATCCACTGCTCCGGTCTGGCTCTCCTCCTGCAGATGTCAGATGTTCTAGATGAGTTGAACCTGAGTGAGTACAAAACATCAGAGGGGGGTCGACGGAGACTGATCCCAGCTGTGAAGAACTGCAGAAAGGCTGTGTAAGTCCAGATGTGATTAACATTTTAAATGATGACATTTTAAATGATTTAAAGATTGTTGTAATCGTTAAAATTGTTTTTTTTTACCTGTAGTTAATTTTCTACGTTATATTTAGTCTCAGATGTTGTTGAGCTGTTTAAAAGGAAAAAAGAAAACTTTCCTCTTTTTAAACAACCTTCGTGGCCAATCAAGAATAGATTTCAGAGTTAAGGAGGTGTAATTGAATGCACCTTAAAGTCTCGTGCTTTGCCATACAAAGCCATGCTGATTTCAGAGTTTTTGACTGCACTTGAATGCACCACACGGGTCATTGTAAATTGATCCATGTGGTGCATTTTCAAAGTGACGTCGCATAATTAATGTCTAAGTGTTTAAGTTAGTAAGTGCAGATAGTTTTCTCATGGGTGACCACCACCAATAAATGAATGTATGGGAATCACTTCATTGGTCATCATTGAATAAAATGTGTATTAAATTAATAAATTGCTAAAAAGCAGAAAAAATAAATCCACTAATATGAAATATGAATCACAATAAATCAAGTCCAACTGTTTCATCACCAAATTCATTCATTTATTCACAGACTTTCTCACTGTGGACTCTCAAATACGCACTGTGAAGTTGTGGCCTCAGCCCTGAAGTTCCAAAACTCCCATCTGAGAGATCTGGACCTGAGGCACAAGGAGCTGCAGGATTCATCAGTGAAGATTCTGTGTTCTGGACTACAGAGTCCAAACTGTAGACTGGAGGTTCTGAGGTCAGTTCACTGTTTGTAGTTTAGGTATTTTTATGGTAGATTATATATATATATATATATATATATATATATATATATATATATATATATATATATATATATAGTATAATAGATTATTTCATTAAAGTATTTATCCTGTACATTTAAAATGTAGAAATATAACATGTAAATAAGCATGAATACAAATTACTTTTAGAACAAAATATGAAGTAGCAGAAATATTATTAAATACATTAAATTGAAATCATTAACTTCATGCCCATCAGCAGTGTTATGTGCCTCAGTGTTGACATGAATGTATGTGAATGTTGGAGGACATAGTAATGTTGAACTACACATTTAAAACCTCATCACATCTGATTGGATGATGAATGGATTTTTATCTATATCATTTATTCTTTATTCAGGTTGAATCACTGCAGTTTGACAGAGACCAGCTGTGCTTCACTGGCCTCAGCTCTGAAGTCCAACCCCTCCCATCTGAGAGAGCTGGATCTGTCTAACAACCAGCTGCAGGATTCAGGAGTGGAGCTGCTGTGTGGTTTTCTGGAGAGTCCACACTGTAGACTGGAGACTCTGAGGTCAGACACCATGTTTTACTTCTGTGCTGAGATGAACATGATGTGACAGTTGTGGTGACATTAAACTGCATGAAGCTGATATGATACTGATCATTTGTAGCAGAGGAAACATTTAGCTTAATGTTTCCTCTGCTACAAACTGAAATGCTGTTGTACAGTAAATTACTGATCCCACTGCTGCTACTCTGCTTCCAGTTGGTTAATTTAAATAGACTGAGTGGCTCCACCTGCTGTTTGAAGGGTGAATTATTCAGGATATTTAAACATCTACTGGCTGTCACTCTGCTCATTAGAAGGAAAACGTCACTGATGAGGACATAGTAATGTTGAACTACACATTTAAAACCTCATCACATCTGATTGGATGATAAATGGATTTTTATCTACATCATTTATTCTTTATTTCAGGTTGGGTCTCTGCCGTTTGACAGAGACCAGCTGTGATTCACTGGCCTCAGCTCTGAAGTCCAACCCCTCCTATCTGAGAGAGCTGGATCTGTCTAACAACCAGCTGCAGGATTCAGGAGTGGAGCTGCTGTGTGGTTTTCTGGAGAGTCCACACTGTAGACTGGAGACTCTGAGGTCAGACACCATGTTTTACTTCTGTGCTGAGATGAACATGATGTGACAGTTGTGGTGACATTAAACTGTAGACACGAAGCTGATCCACAGTGATGTAGGAGAAGCAGCTGCATGTATCTGACCTCTTAATGTTCATTAAATCCCATGTTTCACTTCCTGCTGTCTGTGCTCAGAGTGATGAAGTGGAAACAGCAGGTACTGACACTCCATGTGTTACTTTATAGCAGGGGTGGGGACCCTTTTTCCTGTTAAGGGACATTTGTGAATTTATAAAACCAACTAAGAGCCAAACGGTTTATTTTCTAGTGTTTTGTGCCTCAGTGTTGACATGAATGTGTAGAAGGCCACATGATGATGATCCACCAACACAATGAGAAAGTCACTCTGCTCATTAGAAGGAAAAGTTCACTGATGAGGACATAGTAATGTTGAACTACACATTTAAAAACTCATCACATCTGATTGGATGATGAATGGATTTTTATCTATATCATTTATTCTTTATTCAGGTTGGGTCTCTGCAGATTGACAGAGATCAGCTGTGCTTCACTGGCCTCAGCTCTGAAGTCCAACCCCTCCCATCTGAGAGAGCTGGATCTGGATAACAACCAGCTGCAGGATTCAGGAGTGAAGCTGCTGTGTGGTTTTCTGGAGAGTCCACACTGTAGACTGGAGACTCTGAGGTGAGGAAATTAAACTGCAGACATGAAGCTGTGGATCATGATGCTGATCCACACTGATGTAGGAGAAGCAGCTGCATGTATCTGACCTCTTAATGTTCATCAAATCCCATGTTGCTTTCCTGGAGGAAAGGAGGACAGCTCTATGACCTCTATGACCTCCACCTCCCAAAAGGAGTGAGCCAGGAGGCCCTTTCCAGTAAAGACTTTTAGAGATAAACTGCAGAGATAACAGCCTACACCAAGGATCTTAATGGAAAAATGTCTTTTCTTCTTCTGTGGTTTAGTCCGTTGATGGTGTCAGAACAGTGTTGAGCTGCACATTTAAAACCTCAGAACCCAGAAACATCCTCACTAGATAATTCACTCTGAACTCTGTGTCTTTTATATTTGTATATTTTTAACCTGCATCCTGTTGGCTTCAGCTGTTTGACTTTACAGCCTCTAAACTTTAAATCTTCTTCAGCTCTGCACACATCATGAAACGGTGAATGATTCCAAGCAGGAACTTTTGTCTTCTAAAGTAACATCATTTATTCTTTATTCAGGCTGTGGAGCTGTGGTTTGACAAAGATCAGCTGTGATTCTCTGGCCTCAGCTCTGAAGTCCAACCCTGCTCATCTGAAAACCCTGAATCTGAGGAAAAACAACCTGAATGAACCAGACGTGGAGATGCCTGATCTTCATAAGAGTCCAGACTGTGGACTGGAGTATCTGGGGTAAGTAGAGAGTTGGAATCAGTCTGTGCTGGTTTCATCAGTTTTTGATACCAACACAGTTGGTATCAAAGGACAGATTGAGTATTTCCTGGTGAACCTTCTCAGTGCTGCTTTCCTCCACTTAAAGATAAAACCAGCGTTAACAATGAGCCCTGCTTAGATACAGTATGACTGAAGTCACCAGATGTTCTTCCACATCTGGAGCCAGCTTGTCTTTTCTGTCTTTTTCTCTCCCTCAATACAGTAGAATACATCTCCCATTACAACTGTAGCACTAGTGATGTTTCCACCGACCCTAATGAGGAATAAGCAGGTATAGAAGATGAGATGAGGTCAGACCAGCAGGAAAACTCCTGATGACCAGTCCAGACCTGGATGATGAAGAGTCCCACAAACACTGACTCATCACTTCTGTTGTTTCTGCTTCATCATCAGATGGTGATGATCATCTCTGAGTGAGAACATCAGGAGGTTGAGAGGATCAGCTGCATCCTGATGATCCATCTGGACCATCTGGACCGGAGTGAATGAAGCAGAGAAGTGAGTGACACCATGATTGCCTCCTTTGAGAACGGGGAGGTACAACTGCAGATTTCCAGACACTGGGAATTTTTTACAGTCAAAACTCAGATTGAAAATACAGCTGTGTTCAATATGATCCGAATCAGCACCTCCAAATCCATGGTTCTTGACCGGAAAAGGGTGGAGTGTCGACTCCGGGTCGGGGATGAGATCCTGCCTCAAGTGGAGGAGTTCAAGTATCTCGGGGTCTTGTTCACGAGTGGGGGGAGGATGGAGCGGGAGGTCGACCGGCGGATCGTTGCGGCGTCTGCAGTGATGCGGGCTCTGCATCGGTCCGTCGTGGCGAAGCTCTTGATTCTACGCTCCTACCCTCACCTATGGTCACGAGCTTTGGGTAGTGACCGAAAGAACGAGATCGCGAATACGAGCGGCCGAAATGGGTTTCCTTCGCCGGGTTGGCCGGGCCCCGTCTTAGAGATAGGGTGAGAAGCTCGGTCATCTGCGAGGAGCTCAGAGTAGAACCGCTGCTCCTCCACATCCAAGACGAGATAATAGCAGTGTGTTTAATAACGTCAGTAAGGTCAAAGTCCTTGGGTTGGCCACTCTACAACTTTAATGTTGTTGGTCTAAAACCAAGATGCTGCTGGTTTACTGGTGTGTTTGGGGTTGTTGTCTTGTTGAAACTCACATTTCATGGGCATTTCCTCTTCAGCATAAGGCGACATGACCTCTTCAAGTATTCTGATATAGGCAAACTGATCCATGATCCCTGGTCTACGTTAAAAAAGGCCTGACACCATAGTAAGAGAAACATCCCCATAACATGATGGTTGCAGCACTATGCTTCATGTTCTCGGACCCAAAGAGAACAATCTGACTTTCCTCAGTCCTCAAAATGTTTCTCCAATTCTCTTTAGACAAGTGGATGTGTTCTTTGGCAAATTGTTTCCTCTTTATCATGAAGACATCAAAATACTTGTAGAGGTCAAGTTGCCTTACGCCGGAGAGGAAATACCCTTGAAATGTGAGTTTTAACAAGACGACGACCCCAAACGCACCAGTAAACCAGCAGCATCTTGGTTCCAGACCAACAAAATTAAAGTTCTGGAGTGGCCAAACCAATCCCAAACCTAATCCCATTGAAAACTTGTAGGCTTTCTGCTGATTTCAGAGGCTCCGCCCCCTTATTTGAGCTCCTGATTGGCCACGATGAGCCTAACCTGTCCCCTGTTAAGTTTAGTTGTGTGTGTAGTTCAGATTTCCTGTTTGAATATTTGAATACTTCTTTTTCTGTTCCATATTTCCTGGAAGTAATGAGGCACAAGGATACACACAGTACTGCAGGTCAAACATGATTTATTTAATACCTTTATATATTTACTAATACACGTGTTTCATTGTCTAATACAAAATGTGTTCCAAAGAAAAAAAAACAAAGAATAAGAATCAGTGCTGGCCATTTGGCCTTTTCACAAATCTGATTATAATTTCAGGATTTCAGGATTATCCAGACACTAAATCTGAGTTTTAACACAGTTTTCAAAGCTGAGACTTAAATGGAACCCCTGTGATGTATTTAGACGCTAAGGATCACGATGAAGACCACAGCAGCAGGTTTAGCAGGCTTTCTTCATGCAGATAGATGGTAGAACATTACCACAGTTATGGTTGCAAAAGCCCCATCCGTCTGCAACAGAAAACAACAATCACTGTTAATCCTGTTTCTGTTTGTGTGTTTGAGTGTCAGCTCTTCACTATAGTCACTTACTATCATGTTATTTATCTATTTCTTTCCATTTTCTACTATTTTCTTTGCAGAAAATAGTATTTTAATGGTTATTAAATGTGTTTTTTGGGTGGATTATTATATATATATTATATATACAAGTCAGGGTTGGAAACCATGATAAACAGGATGTTGATGACGTCATGTGACAGGAAGCACTTTGAAACTTTGCTTAAAACTTTTATAGGCTTCAACAGGTCAATGGAACGGTCAAATTTGACCAGGAACAGCACATTAATTAACATAAAACCAGGTTTTGTTTGTTTTTTGGTATTTATTTTTTGTATTTTTTACTTTTCCCATGTTTATTTTATGCATACAAATAAACTTTATCATCTATCCATTGATTATTGAATCAATTAAATATTAAGTTCATAAAATGGTGTAAAATGTGGATTTTAATATTAGATTCAACTTTATTCTCATTGCACGAGTACAAAGCAACGAAATGCAGATAGCATCTAACCAGAAGTGCTTCAGTAGTAATTTAAATAGTTATAGTACATTAAAGCTGAGGATTCAACATAAAATGTCTTGTTTTTGTCCACAACCCAAAGATCATCAGTTTATTATTATAGAAGATTAAAGAAACCAGGAAATAATCAGAGAAGAGAAGCTGGAACCAGAGAATTTGGACATTTTCTTCTTATAAATTACTCTAAATGATTAATAATTATCAAAATAGTTGGTGAGTTGATGCTAAGGGAGCTGAGTAGTGACAGATGTGAATGTTCAGTCTTACCCTTGGCGTTGAGGCGGATGCACAGCGCGTTCCCGCTGATAGAATGTACCGTGTTCTTGTACCAGTAATTGTAGTTGAAGGAGCTGCCGTCCATCCACCTCCAGCCCTGCAGACACACCAACCAATCAATCAATCTTTATTTATATAGCACTTTTCATACATTTACCAAGAACTCAACTACAAGCCTGAAGTATTCAGGGTTCATCTCTGCCAGTAAAGATGGATGATCTGAGCTTCTGTGTTGTTTCTGAAACATTCTGCCTCGTTTTCCCTGTTTTATGGAATGTTTAGTTCCTCCTCTGTCTCCATTAGTGATAATGGTTCATGTATTAAATCTAATGTTGTGCTAGACCTGGAGGCTCAGTGAGGTAGCAGCTAGGCTCCGTATGATAAACAATCATCTGTTGGTGTAGCTAAATGGTCCATAGCCTCCCCAGACCAACCGAGCATTACTCCTGTAGTATATTCTCTTATTTTGTTTAGTAAATTCTAGACTCTTCTGTTTGTTTTTCCAACGGCTCTCATCACTATGAGCAACCATTTGACTGAAGGGCACCAGTTGACATGGTCACTCTTTAATCCGAAACACCGGCAGTAACCGTGGACTGAGTTATTAACCCAGTCCAAGCTAACGTTAGCTTACCCTCTAGGTTAGCCTCCACCTTAAGCCTAGTTTATGTTTCTGCATACGTAGATATGACTTCACCTCCAATAAATCCTGGCTATGCATCGCGTCTACGTGAACTTCCAGGGATGTGATTGGTCAGTTCAGCTGTGGTGGTCTAGAGTCGCCTCCACAAACAGCTTCTCTGCAGCGTGCACTTCAAAATGATAAAAGTGGTGTTCCCTTGTGAAGATTATCTTGCTAAACTAAATGTAAGTATCATAAACTTTTAACACGTTTCTGCAATAGTCCATAATACAATGAGAAATCATTGTTGGGCTGATTCTGTAGTTCTGTTTCTAACATTTTCCTCTATATGGTCTCAAAAAAACGAATGAATGAAAGTTGTCCTATTATAGAACCCTGTGGCACACCTTTGTTAAAGGCTGGATTCATAATCATGAGCCACAACAATTTGTCTCCTACCTCCCGCTGAGAGGTGAACAACTTTTCATCAAACCTAAAGATTCCAGATGCCTCAAAAGAAGCTGATGATGTAAATAAACCATTAAAAAGGTGAAACAATCCTGCTTCTTATCTGACACACCAGCATCATTAAAGGTGCTGCCATCACATCACATTAAATCCTGATTCGTACCATTTTAAAATGTTGAGATAGGAATGTTCTGACCAGTAAACCTCGTTCAAACTTGTCATTTATGGTCTCACCTGGAAGTTGAACCCTCCGATCCAGGCGGTTTGATGAAAATGCCCTCTGGCCATATCCTGCAGGAAACTGTAATCAAACGCATCATGGACAGCAGCCAAGGTGGCTCCCATGCTGCTACACTGAGCCTGCACGCACACACGTGTTAATATTAATGATGTGTTAATGGAGGATTTAGCATGTAAACATGTTGTTTTTTCACATCTTGAAGTTGTAAATTACCGCAGCAGCCTCCCAGGTTTGGCTAGAGGTGACGTACAGATAGCAGCCGTTTCTATGACTGGTCCAAACGTTGGGACACTTCACAAAACGACCTGCAGAAAAGAGACGACCACATCACTACCAAGGAAATAGATCCATCCATAGGTATGTGTTTAGGCAAAAGGAACATTTTTGTTTGAGTCTATAATCTACTGACAACATTTCCCCCAAAAATATCATCGTTCAGAGCATTTATTTGCAGAAAATAACCTCCAACAATGCAAAGAAATAAGATCGAATTCATTTTAAACAACATAATAGTAACGTTTCCACTTAAGAAGAGTTTAGAAATCAATAGTTGGTGCAATAAGCCTTATTTTAATCCCAGCTTTCATGCTCTCCACAGTCTTTACCGTTGTTCTTGGGTGATTTTATTCAGCATATTGAGATGTTAATGTGTTGGAATTAAACGGACGCTGGAATGGAATAGCTGGAATACATGTAGAGATGCTGATTTCAGAAAACAAATGCAGTGGTTTCTTATTTTATTCCAGAGCTGTAGATCCACTGGACTCATATATAACTTATATTTAATGCATCATATATAGAGGATAAAGCTCCAGATGATGCAGCTCTGTCTCCAGCAGGAGGCGTCTCAGTTATTATCTTGGTGTTACTGAACCTCGCTCCTTCATGATAATCTACTGAAATGACACGAGTATGTAGCACGTCATCCTTTTTACCTTCAGGAACTTGAGGGATTACATCTTCAGCCACTGAGACGAGAACAGAAAACAGGAGCTTTGTTACAATCTGCAGTTTTTTCACGATTTCCTGTTTAGCTGCCAGTCATAAAGCCTGGAAATAAGTGGAACTTACGCTGGTCGTCTTCATGTAGCTGCTGTGGTGCAACTTCAACATCTTCAACATCTTCAACAGCTTCAACAGGTTCAACAGGTTCAGGTTCAGCAGGTTTAACAGCTTCAACTGAGAGGAACAAGACGTGGAGGTTGTCAAACAGCTGTTTTACATCATCTACTCTAATTTTTTTTATTGTAAATTCAGTCGTTGATCAGCTGAGTCAAGCTAACAAACGCTGAACCTGGGTCTTTTCAAAATAAAGTACTTCTGTGTTTCAGATTTGTGAAGAGTTAAAATCCATTTGTGTTTTTTATGTTATTTGTTTTCAACACAACCTGAAAAATAGAATAATAAACTGGATGTTTCCCACAAAATCTGAGAACAGAGAATTTTTGATTTACCGTAATCTAAATCACTTACATGATTAGATTAGATTATAAAAATCTAAGTGTTATAAAACTTAAGACACACACACACACACACACACACACATACACACACACACACACACACACACACACACACACACACACACACACACACACACACACACACAGTATTTTGACATTAATTTCCTTCTAAAGTTTATAGTGTTGAACTTTAGAGTATTGTACACCATTCAGCTTAATTTAGCATTCCCACATATTACTGTAATGTTATAAAGTATAATAAATGTAAGCTATAACTTAAGATATTAAACATAAACTTACATGAAAATCCAGTTTAGTTAAAACGTCAGTTTAATGTTTTTTGTTTAGTCGTTGAAGATTAGTTATAGTCAGATTTATCATAGACAAAATTAACTGTGGATCAGATGCTGCTGAATCTCACAGAAACAGATCTTATTGTGTTGAAATGGGAGCTGAACATCACCTGCTGCAGCTGAGACGGCGAGGACGCCGCCGAGCAACGCCACGACGAGCAGGAACATCTTCATGATGACGAGGAGGAGGAGACAGAACAGACGTGATGATCTACCTGTATCAGGTGAATGATTGGATTTGAATCATTATTTCGATGTATATGTGCACTGAACATTTTGTTGCAATTTCCAAAGAAAATAAATGAAAATGAAACTAAAATAAAGAAACAAATAAATAGATAAATAAAAGGGAAAGGAAGACAGGAAGCAATAAATAGACAGAAAACAGTCAAACCAAAAAATAATACATCCTCTTTTTCCATTTTCTTCCTTTTCCCTATTGTCATCTTCTTTCCACTAACCACTAAATACAGTATCCATAGTATCTTTCTCCTAATTATTAATTAAAGGAATAATATTAATATTAATACTACTACTATTAATAATAGTAATAATAAATACATAAATAAAAAAGTTCTAAAGATCGTCTACACAACAGTGAAAAGAAATGTAGTGTTTTGTTTAATAATTTCTCCGAGTGAAAGTAATTAGATGGAGAAGATGAGTGGACCCAGAATGGAACCTGGAGGGACACCACAGGAGTTTCCAGAGTCAACAGATAGAAGGAGGTCAGCCGTTGTTTCGAGTAAAGAACTTTCTGGACTGTGAAGAAATCTGAAGCAGGATTGGAATTTTCAAAGATGCAGTTTTGAGCCAGGTTGGACAACAGTGGAGTTGTAGGATTTTAGACAGAAGTTGGAAGGAAATTGATCAAAATATCTATTGAGGACTGAAGGATTGAGATTAATTTTTTTTGTTAGAAGTGGCTGGACTACTGCAGGATTTAAACACGATGATAGAGAGAGTTGGAGCCAATAACTACTTAGAGGAGTTGAGTTGGGATGATGTTTGAGAGAACAGGTGGAGGAAATGGAGAGGGGGTTGTTGTGTTTTAGATGTTAGGTTCGCCTGTCATATCATATGTATATGTGTCAGATGAGCATGCCCCCTTATACAAATACAGGGTGAAAGGATGTAATAATCCCTGGTTCTCCGCTGAGATTGATAATCTTCTTAAAGATAGGGACACTGCCTGGTGTAGGGCTAGAGAAAGCAAATCTGAGGTTGATCGGCTCTGTGAATAACTGAAGGTGTTTTTAGAATCCAACAGTATTTTATCTGATTTACAAAGCAGCACAGTACTGTCACGGCCATGATTTTATCCAGGGACTTGATTGTAAAAAAAATATTGTTTCACTCTTTATTGACCTCCTGAAAACATTTGACGCTGTAGATCAAACTCTTGGTATTTCAGTTCAAGCTGGTTTATCGAATAATTATCAAATTGGTCCCAGTGTATACAAATATCTGCTTCTGCTGCTCTTGAGGTCAAGAAAGGTGTGCCACAGGGTTCGGTCTTAAGACCTATTTTGTTCTCTATTTATATTAATAATTTGTGTCATAGCCTGTCAAATGCATCATGTCATTTTTATGCTGATGACACAGTAATTTACTGTTTGTGGCTTTGAGTTTTTACAGTCTGTAACTGTATCTTATCTTTTGATGTTTGCTGTTGACCTCTTGGCCAGGTCACCCTTGTAAAAGAGATCTTGATCTCAAGTATTACCTGGTTAAATGAAGGTTAATTAAAAATAATATAAAAAAAACTTCTGTTATAATTATTTGACCATTAATACAAAAGAAAAAACTTGAACCTCCATCTCCAACCCTAAAATCATGAGGCTCATTTGAAGGAATTCTTACACACACACACACACACACACACACACACACACACACACACGTCACAGCTTTTTATTGTGTTTATTAATCAACAGAAATATTTTCTTAGACCTTTAGATGTTCAAGGACAAAGACGTGTTTATAATAAACTGGAGACAACAGCAGATAAGAGCTTTCATTATGACAATAAAATAACAGATTTAAGCATCTGCAGGAACTTCCTTATTGTTGTCTTAAACACACACACGCACACACACACACACACACACACACACACACACACACACACACACACACACACGCCTACGAAGGAAACAAGAAATTTGTATTTACAATAACCTGGAAACAGATAACAGTTTTTATTATGTTTGTGAAATAACACGATAAAACATTTGCAAGAATTTCCTTATTGCTGTCTACACACACACACACACACACACACACACACACACACACACACACACACACACACTACAGTTTAATGAATCCATTAACAGCCACTAACAATAATGAGTTTTCAGGTAAATATTCTTATAGCTGCTGAAACTTGGCTGGTTTCATCAAAAATACTTAAGACAATTCATAAAACCCAGAACTGCAAAATACCTCATGTCCTTCAAAATAAAGCGCTGCAACTAAAAATGCATATAACATCAAAATCAAACCACTGACACACACTTCATTCATAAAACCAAATTTATTCCAACTACACACTGTTGTTTAAACCACTCCCACACTGAAACTGTTGTAGCTTGTAGTAATTTGTAGTAACTCTTCAGGTTGTTCACATGCACAGAAAAACAGTATTTGATATACGCTGTTGAAACCTTTATTACTTACTTCAATTTACAAAACAGGAGAGACGACATAAGAAAAAAAGCAGTTTCAACAACATGATGTCTCAGTTATTCCAGATTCAGCCGCTCTACTGTTGCACTGCAATTAGAAAACATTCAGGTTGATACCAGGTCAAATGGACCATTTCAGGTTTCTCTGGAAATTAAAGCCAATAACTACAAAGGATTTAAACTGTGGTTGACTAGTAACATGTGATTTGATCAGTTTATGGTTTCTATGGTGATGAGACAATATTTAAAATCTCGACTGAACCAGAAATGTGCATGGGAAGTAGCCTGGTATGATAAATCTAACTAAATTATTATAAGGATGATAAAACTATAGTCTTGAAGGCATCAGAAATAATGCTGTTAGTTTCATATTTTAACATATCTTTTGGAAAAAGTGATGTTTATCTTGGTGGCCCATTTTACCTTACCCCCATAAGATAAAATGGGCCACGTGGTTTTAGCTAAAATGGGCCACAAACACATATGTGACATCTGGTTTAACTAAAACATTTAGTTTAGACAGTTGTTGATTGTCATGTGAAATTAGTGAAACTCAAAGTAGTCACTACTTTTGCTGTGTTTGTGTAATTAGCTTGTAATGACTGGGTGCTAGCTGTTGTGTAGCAGCTCAATAAATGCACTTTGATCTGGTTAATATCTCGTTTTATCTCCATGAGGCTAATAAGGAAGAGGAGGAAGATGACAGAATAATAATATACAACTATTATACAATTTCTTACCAGAAAATCTTTTAGCGTTTTATTTTACGGATCCTTAACAACTTATTAACCATTTCGTTTTGTTTCATTTCTAATATTTGATCTATTTTGCAACACAAAGTGAACTAGATGCAGGTTTAACATGGTTTACAACAGGTCAGCATTCATATGTAGTTCATATGTATTTACAAATGACCAAACACAACTTTAGCAATAGCATTTTAATGACTGGCAACTGACAGGAAGCACTTGGAAACAGGCTAACAAGAAGGTCCCAGGTGGGGACCTAGAATGACGAGTTCGATTTTTTTTTTTATTTTAAGTATAAATTGACAATCATAGACTTAGAGGCTCATACTTAAATGGATATAATTAAGTTGATCTGTATTAGGGTTGCAAAGAGCTAATCATAATTTCTAAGTGGATCAATTCAATCTAAATTTCCAGTCCAGCCTCTGCAGAAGCAGAGAAACACATTTAGATCCATCCGAGATTCCTGCTGTTCTTTGTTGCACTTTGACTAAATAACAAGCTTTATTACGCTACGCCAACATTAAATCCTGACGCCTTTCTGTTTCTGAGCACTTATTTAGATTCTAAATGTTATTACCTCACATAAAAACATATTAACTTTCTATTATATAGTGTTGCCGTGGCAAAATTACTTTATCTTCATTTTCCTATAAAATTAAATCTATGTTTTTACAGTTAGGTGTGAAAAGGGGGCTTTTATTTTGAAGGACATACAATTTATGAGGTCACATGACCAGGATATCCTGTTTGCTCATGGACATTTGACATGTTAGCATCACTGTCTCACAACAGAAGGTTGTTTTTTATTCAGAATTTTGGAATGTTCTCACCAAAATAAGAAAATGAACTCACTATCTATTGTAGGTAAACTTTATTTATTTATTTGTTGTACATTTAATTAAATTTTGATGTTTTTTTGTCTAATATTCTAAAATAGATATGTTGCCATATTGCAACAATATGCAAACTATCCAGAGACTATGTTTACCACTTTCCTACATATTTTTAATGTGTCTAATATTTAGGCCATTAAAAAAATAATAATAAAAATTAAAAAAATAAAATTATTCTGAATAAAACCATTCAGAATATTTTTTTCCATTTCTAAATAATATTTCATGCAATCTTAAAACTTAATAGACGTGACATACTGACAGCAATAATAACATCAGCTTTCAGACTGAACTACAACACCTCATGTGATGCTGCTAGTCAGTTAGCATGCTAACACGCTAACACTGTTATTTCTTCATATTCTGTTGGCAGTTTTGGTTCTTTTTTTTTTCGAAGTTTCAAATTGACGTTCTGTTCAAATTACACTTTGCCCCCTTTAGGGAAAATTGACAAAATAATTAAATTATGTAACAATAGAATAAAATAAAACGTGATGGTAGTTTATTTGATTATTTTCTGCAAAAAAAAGGAGAAAAATCAAGAACAATTTATGTGCAGAATTGATAATTCTGGTGCAGCTTCATTTAGTGCTATTTAACCTTTAAAAAAAAACAAAAACGTTTGATTTTAACATCTTAATTTCAAAAGGCTATAACTTAAAAGTGATACAGATACAGACTTTCTGTAAATTAGAGAAATATTAAGGACGACCCATTCATGTGTATAGTATTCATGTGTATAATATTGTGTATAGTATTCATGTGTATAGTATTGTGTATAGTATTCATGTGTATAATATTGTGTATAGTATTCATGTGTATAGTATTGTGTATAGTATTCATGTGTATAATATTGTGTATAGTATTCATGTGTATAGTATTGTGTATAGTATTCATGTGTATAGTATTGTGTATAGTATTCATGTGTATAATATTGTGTATAGTATTCATGTGTATAATATTGTGTATAGTATTCATGTGTATAGTATTGTGTATAGTATTCATGTGTATAGTATTGTGTATAGTATTCATGTGTATAGTATTGTGTATAGCATTCATGTGTATAATATTGTGTATAGTATTCATGTGTATAGTATTGTGTATAGTATTCATGTGTATAGTATTGTGTATAGCATTCATGTGTATAATATTGTGTATAGTATTCATGTGTATTTTTCCATAGCCTTTCTGTCCCTTATAAAGGTTTTTGATGGATAAAACTCTGTCTTTGGGTCGCATGGGATTTTTTTGTTGCAGTACCACGAGTGGCCACTAGGGGGAGAACTCGGCGGTCCCCTATCCAGGTTTTATAATACACCCATGAAGCCGTCATCGCCGACTCTCTTTAGGGCCGCGCGGAAAACCGCAAGCAGCGCCCGTGACGTCACAGCGGCCTGCCGCTCAGCAGGTCAGGTAAAGATGGCGGCGGCGGCGGAGGAGGAGAGCAGGTTGAAGCAGCGGAGTCACAAACACAGCATCTTCTCACAAGGTAACGACGCTTCTTATCCGCGATGCGACGGTGCGGCGCCGCCGCTGCGTGCCGCCGCGCCGCCGCTCCGCCGCGTGTTCTCCGTTACATTCAAACGCGATGAGATGACGCTGCAGCGGCGGCGGCGGCGGTGGCGCGTCGCGCGGTTCCGAATAATAATCGCATCTTCGGTAAAAACGTCCCCGGACGCCTGGGAAATTTCTCCCCGCTGACCGTGAGTGGTGTTCCGGGTCTGAACCGACGCCCCCCTCCTTTGTTCTGCTGTTTCCGACGTTCGGTTAATGCAGTTAACGCAACCCAAAACTGAAATATATAAATATATAAATATAAATATATAAAGATTATAGTACTAGTATAATAGATATAAGGCACAAGTCACGATATTAAATAGAAAGGATATATTATATACAATAATAAAAATATATATAATCCTTATATGAAGGTAACACAGGCTGTAAATGTATATTAGCTACTAAAATGACTAAGTAGGCTACTAATATATAATGAGCGTTCATGATTAAATGTTTATCCTGGTGAGAATGACACACCACTCTGCTGTTCCATATTTGCTGCATTAAGTTTAACTTCCATAATGTATTAGCATTAACAACAAACACTTCTGAAACCACTGTTACAGCTGTGTATATATGGTCTATCTTATCTATTTATTTTTATATAGTCTGTGTGCAACCTTTTCTTTTCTTGCAGTCACTTGTACTGTCTCTATTGCTGCTGCTAATGCAATTTCCCTCGATTATCTAATATTATATAAGGCTTATATGAAGGAAGGCACCACAGGCTGTTAAGTGTATATTAGCTATATTAGCCTACTATGGCTAACATAGCCTAAAATGACTCAGTAGGCTATAAATACATAATGAGAACTAATGGTTAAATGTTTATTTTCCCTGCAGCTCATCCTGGTGAGAATGACACACCACATGCTGCTGGACCATATTTGCTGCTTTAACTTTTAACTTCCGTAATGTTTTGTGGCAATGATGAAACTGTAGAAATACAATGAAATCAGATTTTTGGTTCATTCATTTTTATTTTGAGGATTTGGAAAAAAAATACATCCTTCCTTTTCTTTCCCCCTCACTAAAACACAAGCTGCAATTCTAAGAACAAATAAAACAGCAGCCTTTTGAAAAGGTAAGTAGGCTACTATATAAAATGAAAATAAGCTTGATTAATTTGGATTTCAGCTCATTTCTGTGCATTTAACTAACTTTTTCTACATCCAGCTGTTAGTTCACAGCAGCCTGAAACGTTGCAGGCTATGATGTTGACAGAAATGTTGAAATTTAATATTTAATATACACATTTTACAGCATTGGAATATGTTAAGAATGTTTGTCCTCCTACAGAAACCATATTAAAACATCAGATATATCCCTCCCATCATTTTCGAAAAACTCCAGGGAGCCGATCCATTAACATCTGTGTAACAGTCCCGTCAGCATCTATTTATTCTTGCATTATAGTCCTAGCATTTATAGTTTTAATGGTATAATGTCAGTTTCTGTGATGCTTGTGCACTGAAACTGGATTTAAAGAAAACCGTGAATAAAATTGTGATATCTGCCAGAAATGAATGATTGATTTCTTACAATCATTCATCCTTAGCTGCTTGTTTCCTGTTTTGCTGGAGAAAAAAAGTGCAGAATAAAAACAAATCAACAAAAAAAATACATATATTTTTTGTTTTTTAAACCTTTTTTATTCACCGAGTCAACTCCCATCGTCCCAAACAGGCTTCGTGTTGTATATCAGTGATGATGATGCTGTGGTTTAGTTTCCATCGTCACATGTCAGATAACCTGAATGAAGACGCTGTTTCTTCCCATGATGCCTCAGGCTGCTGAGTCACATGACCACGTCTTGAGTTAACGTGTCATGTGACCACGAGTTCACAGGTTCAATCCCTGAATCCATTCATTGGGATTAAAATTACCCACAATTATATTGATAATTGGTGGCTTTGGTAAATGGATGTCAAACCTTTTACTTTTATTGTTATAATGAACAATCTATTAATTAAAAATCTGCAGGTTAGTAGAAGTGCAATTATTGACTATTCTGATAGTTAATTAATGCATTGATTATTGAAATGATTGATCGATTAGTTGTTTGGTTCATAAAATGATGTAAAATGTGGATCAGTGTTTCCTGAAGCTGAAGATTCAACCTAAAATGTCTTTTTTTGTCCAGACCAACAGTCACAACTCAAAGATCATCAGTTTATTATTATAGAAGAATAAAGAAACCAGGAAATGATCAGAGAAGAGAAGCTGGAACCAGAGAATTTGGACATTTTCTTTTAAAAAATGACTCAAATCCATTAAAACAAATATTTTTGGTGTTTATTTTTAGGATATCCTGGTCATGTGACCTCATAATTTGTACGTCCTACAAAATAAAAGCCCCATTCTTCGCGCCCAACTGTAAAAACATCACCGCTTTTCAGAAAAAGTAAGAATAGTAAGTATAAGTATAGTAAAACTATGCCATAGAGGGTTACAATCAAAGTCGGAGCTGATTATTTTATTTATTTTTTGTTAGTTTACGACTTTTTATATTCATGATGTTAATGGGTCACAGTATTCAGCGTTTTTTAAAGATGAACGATCTTTTTGTTCTCAGGACGTTTTCACTCAGACTCCTCCCAGATGAGGCGTGAGGAGGACGAGGAGGAGGATCTGCTGGAGGAGGAGGAGGAGGAGGAGGAAGAGGAGGAGGCCCGGCCGGTGCAGATTGTGGTGGCAGATGAGGAGGAGCACTCGTTTTCTCTGCAGGAGGAGGCGCTGGAGCGGCTCCTGCTGCGGGAGGAGGTGCAGGACCTCCATGTGGTGGTGGTGTCGGTGGCCGGAGCGTTTCGCAAGGGAAAGTCCTTCCTGCTGGACTTCATGCTGCGCTACATGTACAGCCAGGTACGGAACTCTGGCTCCGCCCTCATGGACTACACCTGTACTACACCTTTGCTTCACCACAGCTACACTTGTACTACACCTTCACTACACCAGTACTACACCTTCATTACACCTTCACTACACCACTACTACACCACTACTACACCTTCACTACACCACTACTACACCACTACTACACCTTCACTACACCACTACTACACCACTACTACACCTTCACTACACCACTTCTACACCTTCACTATGCTATTACCACACCTCTGCTGAGCTGCATGAACAGCTGCTCCGCTCTTATTGACTACACCTTTACTATATATCTGCTGCACTGCATGTACAGCCAGATACCGGAACTTTGGCTCCTCTCTCATGGACTACACCTTCACTATACCTGTACTACACCTTCACTACACCTGTACTACACCTTCACTATACCTGTACTACACCTTCACTACACCTGTACTACACCTTCACTACACCTGTACTACACCTTCATTATTAGACCTTTGCTACACCACTACTACACTACTACATCTCTACTACACATCTGCTGTGCTACATGAACAGCCAGGTACTGTAATTCTGGCTCTGCCATCATGGACTACACCTGTACTACACCACTACTACACTTTCACTACACCTCTGCTACACTACATCTACAGCCAGGTACCAGAACTCTGGCTCCGCCCTCATGGAATACACTTGTACTACACCTTCTCTACACCTGTACTGCACCTTTACTACACTACAACTACGCCTCTACTACACCTTTACTACATCTTTACTACACTACAACTACACCTTTACTACACCTTTACTACATCTTTACTACACTACAACTACGCCTCTACTACACCTTTACTACATCTTTACTACACTACAACTACACCTTTACTACACCTTTACTACATCCTTACTACACTACAACTACGCCTCTACTACACCTTTACTACACCTTTACTACATCTTTACTACACTACAACTACACCTCTACTATACCACTACTACACCTTTACTACACCTTTACTACACTACAACTACACCTCTACTACATCTTTACTACACCTTTACTACACTACAACTACACCTCTACTACATCTTTACTACATCTTTATTACACTACAACTACACCACTACTACACCTTCACTACACTACTACTACATCTCTACTACACCTCTGCTGCACTACATGTACAGCCAGGTACCAGAACTCTGGCTCCACCCTCATGGACTACACTTGCACTACACCTTCTCTACACCTTCTTTACACCTTCACTACACCTTCACTACACCTTCACTACCCTCTACTACACCTCTGCTGCACTACATGTATCATCAGGTACCGGAACTCTTGGCTCCGACCTCATGGACTACACCTGATCTAAACCTCTACTACACCACAGCTACACCTACACCATAACTACACCTCGCCTACAACTCAACCACCAGATTAAATTGAGAAAAAGTACTTGAAAAAGGCTAAATGATCTGCCAGTGGAATCAGATGATTCAATATAAATCTTAACCAAACACAGGATCTTCAGAGCCGATGGGGTTAGCTTTCTGCAGCTCTGTGGCCTCATCTGTAGCCGCCTGCAGATAAACTCTGAGCCAGGCGTGGTGACGCAGATGGAGGACTGAAGACTGGTTAGAACGATCCTCTCACACTTTTAATGCTGCTTCATATCACACGTTAATTATAGCTGAACTTCATCATACACATCCACACCAGCAGGATTAACTCTGCTGTGCTACTGAGCCAGAACCGTTCCATCATCATCTTTCAAATTTAAATGTCTCACATGGTAGAACAATAGATGTTGATGTTTTTGATGATGAAAAGGATGTGATACCATTGTGAATATCTCATCCAGTGTCTTTCACTGATAGCTTTATGTACCTTATGTACATTATCTTTTCCCATCAGCACATATTTGTGATGTTTTGATATGATTGTGATTGTTATCTATTTATTTAAGCGATTTTTAAAATGGCAAACATTGTTGGGAGAAAGTTTCGGTTTATTTATGAGACAATCAAGTCGTGGGTGGGACGTGAAACACGTCCACAATTAGTTATGCAAGACATTTAAAACAAGAGGAAAAGGAATGGGAAAGGTCTCAAATCAAAACCTGTGGCGGCAAATCACACCAATTGGTGGGAAATCAAACTCTGTGGCGGGAAATCAAACCCCATGGTGGCAAATCTGCAGCTGAAGTGTAGAAAAGGTGCGGAGGGAACTCTGGACTGAGTGCTGATGTGTGACCTTTGTGCCAGTTAATCTACGGTAAGCGGTGAGGAACATTCTGGAGGGTTTCCTCTGGCTGTAAAGAGGATTTGAGGCCGGTACAATGGCGGCTCTGTGGCCGGGCCTCTGTACCGCTCACCTCCACTGATCCCATACATAAAGATGGCTTTATGTGTGGGATAAGCCCCGCCCCCCTCCCCCACGGGTCAGGTGATGCTAGGGTCTCTGAGAGAGTTAGTTCCACGCTGGTAGTTTTCCGCACTTTAGCTGATTAGCTAAACGTCCCACGTTGGTCGCCATGACAACATTTACCATAAGACGGCATGTGTTTGTCAACTGGGGTCGCGGTGTTTCCACCGTTAAAACATGAGGAGTACTACCCAGTACTGCAGTGTACTGCACAGTACTACCCATTACTACTCAGTTCTGTCCAGTACTACTCAGTACTGCCCATTATTAGTACTATCCAATACTACCCAGCATTACTCAGTACTGCCCAGTACTATCCATCACTGGCCAATAATGCTTAGTACTACCCAGTACTGCACTGTACTATCCATTACTGCCAAATACTGCCCAGTACTATCCAGTACTTCCCAGCTCAGTACTACCTAGTACTATCCAGTATGGCACTGTACTGTCCAATACTGCCCAGAGCTACCTAGTATTACCTAATATTACCCAGTACAACCTAATACTGCCTGATACTAACCAGGTACTACCCAATAACACCCAGTACTACCCAGTACTGCCCAGGACTACCTAGTATTACCCAGTACTACCTAGTACTGCATGGTATTACCCAGCTGTACATAAAGAATATTAATCTAATCCTACTGTTGCTGGTGTATTTTTTAACCTCCTGTTATGCTGCAGGTCAAAATGATCCTATTTGAAGTTTAAGAATTAGGAAAAATGTTTCTAATAATTGTTGGGCTTAATTATTATAAGGAAGGTTAAATACAACCTGAGTAACGATGTCCTCCCGCTGTCTGTCGTCAGTCCCGTCGGTCGTGGGTCGGCGGCGAGGACGAGCCTCTGACTGGATTCAGCTGGCGTGGCGGCTGCGAGAGAGAAACCACGGGAATCCTGGCCTGGAGCGAGGTGTTCGTGGTGGAGAAACCAGACGGCTGCAAGGTAATGTATAAACACACTAGCGTTCAAAAGTTTGGGGTCACCCAAAAAAGTGTTCTGATGGAAAAGTTCTCCTTGTCTCTGCAGGTTGCAGTTCTACTAATCGACACACAGGGGGCGTTTGACAGCCAGTCGACCATCAGGGACTGCGCCACGCTGTTCGCCCTCAGCACCATGACCAGCTCTGTCCAGGTCAGTCGGCTGGTTGTTGATGGACTGACCCAGGTCCGTGTGTGAAGGACAGGTCCCATGTTTGTTCGTTTTTTCTGCGTTTCAGGTCTACAACTTGTCCCAGAACGTCCAGGAAGACGATCTCCAGCACCTCCAGGTCGGTGTCGGCTTGATCAGGCGATTTTCTGATGTGTTCAGGTCAGGATTAACTAAACTGACCAAAGCAGGAGACAGGAAGTAGGAGGCAGACGCTCAATTCTCACAGTGGAAAGTTCTCCGTCATGTTTGGTCTCAGCTGTTAATCCCAGAAACTTGACCCCGAGTTCTTCTTCCTCAAACGGAAACACTTTCACACAGATGGAGCTTTGTCACCATGACAACAATCACAACATGTTTATTCAGATGTTTGATCAGCGCCTGTTTCCTCTCCGCAGCTTTTCACCGAGTACGGACGGCTGGCGATGGAGGAGGTCTACGAGAAACCGTTTCAGGTACCGTCCGCTGGCCTCAAAACACTAAAGCTCTAAAGCTGTAAAAGACAGTGGTCAGTGACCTCTGTGTCTCTGCTCAGACGCTGATGTTCCTGATCAGGGACTGGAGTTACCCCTACGAGCACCCTTATGGTCTGGAGGGAGGGCGGAGCTTCCTGGAGAAGCGGCTGCAGGTGAGACTCGTGTTTGAACATGTTGAACGTCTTGGACCACGTTTGAATGTCTTTGACTACGTTTTTAATGTCTTTGACCATGTTTTTAATGTCTTTGACTACGTTTTTAATGTCTTTGACTACGTTTTTAATGTCTTTGACCACGTTTTGAATGTCTTTGACCATGTTTTGAATGTCTTTGACCACGTTTTGAATGTCTTTGACCACGTTTGAATGTCTTTGACCATGTTTTTAATGTCTTTGACCACGTTTTTAATGTCTTTGACCATGTTTGAATGTCTTTGACCATGTTTGAATGTCTTTGACCATGTTTGAATGTCTTTGACCACGTTTTTAATGTCTTTGACTACGTTTTTAATGTCTTTGACCACGTTTTTAATGTCTTTGACCACGTTTGAATGTCTTTGACCGCGTTTGAACGTCGTTGAACGCCTTTTGAACATCTTTGACCACGTTTTGAACATCTTTGACCGCATTTAACATCTTTGACTGTGTTTTGAACGTCTTTGACCGCGTTTGAACGTCTTTGACTGTGTTTTGAACGTCTTTGACCGTGTTTTGAACGTCTTTGACCGCGTTTGAACGTCTTTGACTGTGTTTTGAATGTCTTTGACCGCGTTTGAACATCTTTGACCACGTTTTAAATGTCTTTGAACATGTCGACGTTGTGTTCAGGTGTTTGAACGTCTTCGACCACATTTGAACGTCGTTGAACGCCTTTTTAACATCTTCGACCGCGTTTGAACATCTTTGACCGTGCTTGAATATCTCTGACCCTGGATGATTGTATTTGACTGCCTTTGAACATGTCTGACCGCGTTTTGGACGTCTTTGGCCACATTTTAACATCTTTGACTGTGTTTTGAACATCATTGACCTTGTTTGACCATCTTTGACCGTTTTGACCACATTGAACATCTTTGACCACGTCGACTTTGTGTTCAGGTGAAGCAGAACCAACACGAGGAGCTGCAGAACGTCAGGAAACACATCCACTCCTGCTTCTCCAACATCAGCTGCTTCCTGCTGCCACACCCTGGTCTCAGAGTGGCCACCAACCCACACTTCGATGGACGCCTCAGAGGTGAAAAAAGGAACCTGAAAAAACTTGTGATGATTGTCAATCAAACGGTTTCCATAGCAACGAGAAACACTAGAGCCTAATTATTCATTACTGCTTAGAGCTCATGTGTTATTCATGTATATATATATATATATATATATATAATTTATAGTAGTGTCTAAGTATTAGTAGACCTTATAGTAGACCTAGAGTCTGTAATGACTGAAACGTGTGTTTTTCTGTGTGTGTGTCTCAGACATCGACGAGGAGTTCCAGCAGCAGCTGCTGAGTCTGGTTCCTACTCTGCTGTCTCCAGAGAATCTGGTGGAGAAGGAGATCGGAGGAGTGAAGATCACCTGCAGAGATCTGCTGCACTACTTCAAGGTTACCACCTTAAATACCACCTTAAATACCACTACAAAGCATGCAGAGACCTGCTGCACTACTTCGAGGTTACCACCTTAAATACCACTAATAAACATGTAGAGATCTGCTGCACTACTTCAAGGTTACCACCTTAAATACCACTAATAAACATGCAGAGATCTGCTGCACTACTTCAAGGTTACCACCTTAAATACCACCTTAAATACCACTACAAAGCATGCAGAGACCTGCTGCACTACTTCATGGTTACCACCTTAAATACCACTAATAAACATGTAGAGACCTGCTGCACTACTTCAAGGTTACCACCTTAAATACCACCTTAAATACCACTACAAAGCATGCAGAGACCTGCTGCACTACTTCAAGGTTACCACCTTAAATACCACTAATAAACATGTAGAGACCTGCTGCACTACTTCAAGGTTACCACCTTAAATACCACTAATAAACATGTAGAGATCTGCTGCACTACTTCAAGGTTACCACCTTAAATACCACTAATAAACCTGTAGAGACCTGCTGCACTACTTCAAGGTTACCACCTTAAATACCACTAATAAACATGTAGAGACCTGCTGCACTACTTCAAGGTTACCACCTTAAATACCACTAATAAACATGCAGAGATCCGCTGCACTACTTCAAGGTTACCACCTTAAATACCACTAATAAACATGTAGAGATCTGCTGCACTACTTCATGGTTACCACCTTAAATACCACTAATAAACATGTAGAGACCTGCTGCACTACTTCAAGGTTACCACCTTAAATACCACTAATAAACATGTAGAGATCTGCTGCACTACTTCATGGTTACCACCTTAAATACCACTAATAAACATGCAGAGATCCGCTGCACTACTTCAAGGTTACCACCTTAAATACCACTAATAATCATGTAGAGATCTACTGCACTACTTCATGGTTACCACCTTAAATACCACTAATAAACATGTAGAGACCTGCTGCACTACTTCAAGGTTACCACCTTAAATACCACTAATAAACATGTAGAGACCTGCTGCACTACTTCAAGGTTACCACCTTAAATACCACTAATAAACATGTAGAGACCTGCTGCACTACTTCAAGGTAGTAGTATCTGTGTATATATGGTAATATCTCAATATTTTATAGTAGTATCTGTTTTTATAGGTATATCTGCATATTTTATAGGTGTATCTGAGTATTTATAGTAGTAGCTGTGTATATATAGTAATATCTGATTATTCTATAGTAGTATCTGTGTATTTACAGTACTGAGTATTTTATAGTAGTGAGTATTTATAGTAATATACTATATTTACTGTTTTATAGTAGTCTCTAGGTATTTATAGTAGTATTTCATAGGTGCATCTGAGTAGTTATAGTAGCATCTGTGTATTTATCCTAAAATCTATGTATTTAAAGTAGTATCTTAATCAATTATAGTAGTATCTCAGCATTTATAGTAGTATTTGAGTATCTATAGGTGTATCTGAGTATTTTATAGTAGTATTTGAGGAAGAAAATGTGATATTCTTGTGTCAGAATGACAGACTTGTGTACTGATAAACTAACGAGTCCTGTTATTTATAACTATTTTATTCATATGGATGTAATCCAGGAGCCTTAAAGCAGCTTCTGCTTCTTGTTTCAGGCCTACATGAAGATCTACCAGGGGGAGGAGCTTCCTCACCCCAAGTCCATGCTGCAGGTCAGTGCCCCGCCCCCAGGTCAGCTGATCAGCTGACCACGCCTTACCTTTACCTGTTTCAGCCATTCCTGTCATCACATTTCCTCCTCCTGTCTCCTCATCTGTTACCAGGCAACCGCTGAAGCCAACAACCTGGCAGCTGTGGCCGGAGCTAAAGATTTATACAACAAGAGCATGGAGCAGGTACCGCATCACTTCCTGTTTACCGCATCACTTCCTGTTTACCGCATCACTTCCTGTTTACCGCAGCACTTCCTGTTTACCGCAGCACTTCCTGTTTACTGTATCATTATAGGGATTATAATTTACATAGGAGTATCAGAGTATTTTATAGTAGTATTTACAGTAGTATCTTAGTATTCATAATAGTATTTTCAGTAGTATTTAGGGTACTCTACAGTAGTATTTTAAATAGTATCATACAATAGTATTTTCAGTAGTATCTGATTACTCTTCAGTAGTATTTTCAACAGTATCAGTACTCTACAGTACTCTTAGTAGTATTTCTAGTAGTATTTTCATTCTGATGACCTCTACCTTCAGATCTGTGGTGGAGACCAGCCCTACATCTCTCCGGCGGAGCTGGAGCGGCGCCACCTGGAGTTCCGCCAGGCGTCGGTGCGACACTTCCGGTCGGTGAAGAAGATGGGCGGCGAGGAGTTCTGCCGCCGCTACCGGGAGCAGCTGGAGGCGGAGCTAGACGAGGCCTTCGCAAGCTTCGGCAAGCACAACGACGGCAAGAACATCTTCTACGCCGCCAGGACGCCCGCCATGCTGTTCGCCGTCATGTTCGTCATGTACGTGGCGTCCATGGTGACCGGCTTTGTGGGCGTGGCCTCTGTGGCGGCGCTGTGCAACCTGGTGATGGGCGCCGCCCTGACGGCGCTCTGCCTCTGGGCCTATGTCAAGTACTCCGGAGAATTCCGCGAGGTGGGCGGAGTCATCGATCAGGTGGCCGAAACCCTCTGGGAACAGGTGAGATAAACATTAGGTGATGGAAGTCCTCCTAGAGTAGCTTAGCTTAGCATAAAGACTGGAAACAGAGGGAAACTATTAGCATAAAGACTGGAAACAAATGGAAACTGTTAGCTTAGCTTAGCATAAACACTGGAAACAGAGGGAAACTGTTCAAATATCATTTCTACAAACACATTTAAGTCCAGGGTCAGTTCAGACTCTTCTTCTGTCATTTATACATCTCTTATTATTTAGATTTGTTGTTGTAGTTTGTTGTAATTATTCCATCTGCTGCTCCTCTCTGTTACTTCTGCCTGAAAGGGCCAGTTCACAGTTTTGTTTTTTATTTACCATCATAAGGCAGTGTTGTTCTTTATTACATCACTTCCTGGACTGAACCTCTGAAGGTAAATTATTCTAATATAACACGTATTATTATTTATTATTTATGGAGCGTGGGGGCTGAAAACTCTGTGAACTGGTCCTTTATTCGCCTTTTTTTCCTTCCTCTAATCCGTCGTCTCTGTTTTGTCTCTCGGCTCTCAGAGGACTCCTCGTAAGGTGAGTTCACAGCAGCCGCTTCGTTTTAATGTCTCTCAGTTTGACGAAAAAACACTAAAAACACACAAAAAGACCAGAAGAAAATGACAACAGATAAAAAGAGTCAGTTCATGGCCACTTTTGGCCAATTGAAACAGCACTTTTTTAGTATAAAGACTGGGAAAAGAGGGAAACTGCTAGCTTAGCTTAGCATAAAGACTGGAAACGGAAGGAAACTGCTAGCTTAGCTTAGCATAATGGAAACAGGGGAACTGATAGCTTAGCTTAGAATAAAAACAGGAAACAGAGGGGATCTGTTAGCATAGCTTAGCATAAAGACTGAAAACAGAGGGGAACTGTTAGCTTAGCATAAAGCCTGGAAATGGAAGGAAACTATTAGCTGTTTTTACGTTAATTAAAGGTCCAGATTTGACACCGTGCTTTGTGATGTCACAAAGGAGATCAAAAATCAATGAAACTCTCCTCTGATTGGCTGTGAATGGGAGAGTAGTGGTTAATGTGTAGTTGTGACATCACAGCTTCACAGCTTTTTTTTTTTAACTTTCCCTCCTGCAATTTGTAATTTTTTCATTACTTAAATTCTGTTTTTTTTATAAAAACTATGAATTTTTATAAAAAAAAACAACCAAAACTAACAAACTAATTAATGAACGATAACAAGTCTAATAATAATTAGTTAAAATCTGAAGGAAATAACTGAACATTTTATCATGTGTCCTCATTGTTCTTCCTTTTTTCTCCTTCATCCTCCTTTTCTTCTTCTTCATTTTCTTTCTTCTCCTTATTTCTCCTCCTCCTCCTCCTCCAACAGATTTTCTCTAAAATCTTTGAGGTATTGAGGAGTCGGGTACCGTTGGTGAGTCTGATTCCATCGTCTCAGCCTCGTCCTCGACTCTCGTCCAACAACAACGTCCGGAAGAAAAGAAACTGAGGAGAACCGTTAGAGCTCCACTGTTAGTCTCCTCCTCCTCCTCCTCCTGCTCCTCCTCCTCCTGCTCCTCCTCCAGCAGTTAGCTGTTTTTAGACACCGTGCTGGTGGTAGGTTCAAGGACTCTCTGTTTCCCCGGACAACACAGTGTGATGTATTTTACTTTTTCGTCAGTGGGCGGGGCCACGGTATCTATTAGTGGGCGGGGCCATTATTCTACCACAGGTGTGTGTGTGTGTGTGTATGAATGAAGAGCATGACCACAGCTCCTCCTCCTCCTGGGAGGTGGGAGGAGTCACGACCAAAGTTCACAGCTTTATTTATTTTTTGTTGTTTTTTTTCTTTTTTAACAGGAAACTGCTGCTTCCAGAAGTTTGAAGTCTGGTTTTTGGGGGAAATTTCAGTTTTTTCTGCGTTGGTCAGAATCTGCAGCTCCTGAGAACTAAATAAATATAAAGAATTATAGCAGCAGTTTGACGTAGGAACTAACTCGTTTTTACTTTTGTCACTTTATTAAAATAAAAGCCTGAGTTAAAAATGCCAAAAATCCAAAAAATAGTGGAAAAAAACACATAACAAGGAATTTTCCATTTTGTTTTTGGCGCCATCTGTGGGTTCATAAGGAAATGACCCATTAAAACATAAAAAGTAAGAAATGTAGAAGTAAAAGATGAATAACAGATAAATGTGCAGGTTAAAACTTTCAATTTATTCTTCTGTTTCCACTTAATTAAACAAATCAAAGGAAAATGGTTGCTAAGTGATGTCATCGGGACACGCCCCTTCATTAGCATATGTGCTCATTAGCATATGGAATGAAGAAATATAGAAATAAATATGCACAGAAACAGGATAATTAATATAATAAATTAATGTAAACGGAAAATAAATATAGAAATTGGTAGATTGTCAAATAATTCATTTAATTATATTTTCTTATATTTATTATTCTAATTAAGCATTACAAATCCACAATCATTTGTATATTGAGTTTTTTTATTCCTACATTTCTCTCTTATTTTATATTATTTTATTTGAGGCCCAAGTTTAGTTAAATAGTTAATTAACTAATTAAATTAAACGGTTAGATTCTCTAATTTAATTAGATCAGTTAGTGAATTAAAAGTCTAATATCAACCTGTTAAAATAAAGTTCCCAAAAAGTTTTTGGGAAAACACAGAACCTCATTCTGAAAGTTATGGTCATGTGACCTTATAAATGGTCTGTCCTTCAAAATAAAAGCGCCCCTTTTAAGCCTAACCTGTAAAAACATAGCTTTTATATCACAGCTTTTTAGAAAAATGAAGGTAAAGTGATTGTATGGCAGCATTATGCAATAGAGGGTTAGGATTCTTTAACTATAAAATCTAAAAACTATAGTTTAAACCAACTTGACGTGTTCATACGAACAGGAATAAAGTTGAATTTTAGATTGAAGTTCTGACCCAGAAAAGAAGAAGTTTTCCCTGAACCAGCTTCCTGTCTGGCTGCTGCTGCTGACCTTTGTTCCGTTATCAACACCTGATTATTTAGATAGAAAATATTAAATTATTATATATAAACATGAAATGATCTGACTCCAACATGACTGACAGGATTCTTCTTCCTCAGATGTTCAGACGGGGATCAGCCTGGTTAGCGTAGCTTAGCATAAAGACTAGAAGTGGGGGGAAACTGCTAGCATGGCACCTACTCTTATATTCAAAGACATTTCTTTAACAGTTATGTGGATATATGAAAATATTCAGATATAATCTATAAATTATGTTTATACAAACAAGTAAAATACCATAATAATAAATAATAATAGTGTAATGTTACTGTTTTGTATGAAAACACTAAAAACTGAAGATAAAGTTCCTTAAAGTATCCTTAAACGACTCATTTGTTAGTACATTGGTGGTCATTTATATTTATTCTTAATAAAGAAAATATTGCTTTAAATTTTACCATTTTAGTGTGATCAGGTTTGAATCTGACATTTTATTTTGAAAAAAAAAATATTTTGAGGCCTAAACACCTGCAGTTCTTAAAATCTATGAATAAAACTCCAAACATTGTTCATCTGTGTATTTTTTTTTAACTTTTGGAAACTAAATGTTGGACAGAATCTGGTCACCTGGTCCAGGTAAGAAACGGGCGGATGGATACGCCGATAAGAAATAGTTCCCTGTAAAAATCCATGTGTCGGAGCAGCCTAACGGTTTCTCTTTATGCTAAACTATGCTAAGCTAAGCTAAAATGAACGAAGCTGAGCTAAAATGAGCCAAGCTAAGCAAATATGAGCCAAGTTAAGATAAACTAAGATGAGCTAAGATAAGAAAAACTAAGATAAGATACAATAAACTTAGCTTAGCTATATTAAGCTAAGCTAAGTTTATTGTATCTTAGCTTAGCTAAAATAAGCTAAGCTAACGCATGAGTCCAGTCTGAACATTTCTCCCCCAGAGACGAAAGATTCCTCAGATAATTCCTTTCATATTGGATTCAGAGTAAAACCGATCAAAGCTTTTTTTTAAACACTACAGTCGCAGTTTCCGTTAATGTTTTTAAGCCAAAATCGGTGAACGGGATGAATTAAAGGTTCATTCCGCACGTTTTCTTTATTTAATCATCATTCCATCCACGACATCACCACGCTGTGCTTTTTGTTTTTGTACAGTTTAGTTTTTTTTAAGTTTATTTTTTTTCCATCCACACATAGGGCATGTGTATGACTATACATATATAAATATAAATTTTCTAGACCTTTTTGTAGCTGGAGGAACAACGGTTGGATGGTAGAACAGATTCACTGGATGTAAAGGAATGCTTTCGTGATTTGTGGATATGTCTAATAAATTCCTTTTTTATATATATTTGTAAATTTAATCTGACATGAGCACTGCGATTCCACCTCCTGCTGCAAAGAATGTTTATAATCTGGATTCCTTTTCTTTTTTTTTGTCTTCTGTTGCATTTTAAAGTTATTTTCGTTAATTTATTTTTCAATACAATATTAAACCAAACTCTTACAACACAGAGCGGTGTGGCTTCTTTATTGACTTATTATTATATTAATATTATTATATGTGGACATACTGAGGACATTTTTGCATAAGTTAAAGTTTTTTAATTCTACATGATAAAATGACAGTTTAACATATTTCATGATGGCGGCGGCTTCAAGAATCAAGAAGAATCTAAACCTGATTCTAGAATCAGTTTCTACTGGTGAGTGATAAAGACTTTAAGCTATAATGTTTTATAGGAATTTAAATTTATAAAGTTTAATAATCATTTTATATAAATTCAATAAGCAGCCAAATATAAAAAAGAAATATTTTGTATTTGTGTGTCTTAAAAAAGATTAAACCAAAATCCCCCCCAAAAAATTAATATCAATAATGTCAATAAAATAAATGCATAATTTAAAAAGTTAATGAAAAATAAAATAATTAAAAATAATTTGATAAGAAAATATTTTAAAAATTAAAAAATATTAAAATAAGTAAAATGATAACATTTTTAAATGTAATGTCAAAATGAATACTGAAATATAATTTCATTAAAATTAATTAAATATTTTAAAATGTTAATGAAAATTATAAAAAGTATAATATGTTAGTAAAATATTTTAAAAATAACAATGGTAATAAAAATGGAATAAAAACTGAAAAATATGAACACAAAAACGCACCTAAATATACACTAAATATTAATAAAATATTTTAAAATTAAAAATATTAATGAAAAATTAGGGTTACACCATTTTAATTATTTTTTAAATTAACCCGCACGTGTATGTTATTTATTTTTATCTTTTACTTCAAAAATTCTTAATTCATTATATATTTAATGTATTATTGAATCATTTCCTTATGAACCAACAGATGGTGCCAAAAAACGACCACGATGAGTTTATCAAACAAGTGAAATTAGTTATTTTAGTTAATTAGTTATAATTCTTATTTATTTATCAGGACGAGATTGAATGTGGATTAGTTAACAGAAGAATAAATAATATAATAAAATAAATTTAAAATTAACATTAAAATTAGTAATTTGTCAAATAAATGCATATTTATTATTTTATATTAATATGAATATTTATATTAATATTCTTAATATGTATATAAATTTTCAAATTAACCTGCACATTTATGTTATTTATCTTTTATTTCTATATTTCTTATTTTATGTAATATTGAGTCATTTCATTATAAATCCAGATGGCGCCAAAACTAACTAATAAATGTAAACCGGAAAGAATAAATCAGGAAACGAAGTAAACATTACTAATTACAAAAGACTAATTTTAATTACTAATTAAAATTAGTTATTTTCCAAATAAACAAATAAATGCATATTTATTAATATTTATACTAATTTTGTAATTAACCTGAACATTTATTTGTTGTTTATTTTTACTTCTACATTTACTTTTATTATGTATTTTTCCTTTCGAACCGACAGATGGCGACAAAAAATAAAAAATAAATAAAAACGGCCGGAAAAGTCATTGTCGTTTACGTGTGTGTTTGTATGTCCTTTCAAAATAAAAGCTTTCCCTAGCGTAACAATGGATGTGTGTGAGCGGTGGGAGGGCGAGGGCGGGGGCGCTGAGGATTCTGGGATACGTCGAGGATGACGTCGGTGAAGATGAGCATGACGGGGCGGGGCGGGGCCGTGACGTCACGGGGCTCCGCAGTGCCGCTTGTCTGCCGCGGAGGGATCGTGGAAGAAGCCGCCGCGTCTCCTCCGGGAAGCGGCTAACTTTTCCTCCTCCTGCTCCTCCATGCCGGTCTCCCTGCCGCCGCCGTACCAGCACCGGGCCTTCGCGTGAAGCCGCCGCTGCCCCCGGCCTCCCTCCGCTGAGCCACCCCGCTGCGGTGGCCTGGTTCCCGGGGAGAGACGCCGGTGAAGCGGCCGGCGGAGGAGATGCTGCCGCCGGACTGAAGGAGAGCAGAGAGCCGCGGAGGGATACAGAAAGATGTCGAGCAGAGTCCGCCTGACCCCGGTGAGCGAGTCTGAGCAGGTAGGACTCCGATTATCGATTATTGATTATTGATGGGTTATCGATGAGGTTATTTCAAGTTTGGTTAATGACGAGGTTGAAACACGGCTGATATGCTGTTATTACAAAGTTAAATTAGTTTTATTCTCGATGGGTTTCCCGATTAGTTTTGAAGATTTCCATTAATTATTGATAGATTTTATATTTATTTATAGATGCATACGTTAATAGTTTGATATTATTGATGGGTTTTGATTAGTTTGATTATTAATGGATGATTATTATTTTAAGTGCATTATTACGAATGAAGATGTATAATTGGATTTAAATATTAATTATTAATGACAGATTTTTATCATTATGCGGCGTAAACAGGGAGGAGCTGAAACATGTTGATTGATCTGCACACACACGCACACACACACACACACACTTGTGTATTTATATGTGCATGCAGCTGCAGATGTTTTCACCTCTGGATGATCCACAGAAAACACTGGAACTACTTTTTCTGCTTAAGGAATAGTCCCTTATGTAGGATGCTCTAGATTTCTCAAAGATCTTCAAAAAAAAAATGTCCTGAGGTTGTGACATCACAACCTCCTTACTGTCATGTTAATGCAGGAATGCTAGCAGCTAGTGGCTAACCAGTTAGCCGCTAGCCTGCTCTGCAGAGTCATGACTCGGCGGCTGATGTGAGTTTTCTCTGGTGTGTGTGTGTGTGTGTGTGCTGGCTCCGGCTGTCTGAATCCGTATCGATCCCCCTCCCGAAATAAAACCTGCAGTGTGTGACATCGGGAGCCGGCGATGTCATCGGGTCTCCGGGTTGACCTTTGACCCCCCCGGGTCTCTTTCATCCGCTCTGATGAATCACTGCTGCTGCTTTTCTGCTGAAGTGTGAAATCAGCTGCTCTGTCACCATGGCAACGCATAGCTTTACGATGGGAATCCCCCCTCCTGTGGGAGCGGATAACTGCTCCTCCTGCTCCTCCTGGTTCGGTTAAAAGTATGTAAAGAGGGTTTTTTTGTTGTTTTTTTTTTTCCCTCAGACAAAGACTTCGGACGGTTTGCCCGAGCCACCGGCCCCACCCACCAAGTCCTCGGGCCGCCACAGCCTGCCGCGATGCCGCAGCTCCGTGGCGTCGGCCGCCGACGAGCAGCCGCACGTAGGGAACTACCGGCTGCTGAAGACCATCGGAAAGGGCAACTTCGCCAAGGTGAAACTGGCCCGGCACACGCTGACCGGCCGGGAGGTGAGAGGACGATTAAGCAAGAGCAGAAAACTACGTACTGTACATTTAAATTGAAAAATAGCACACAAAAAACTATGTACTGTATCTTTAAGATACAAAAAACAAACCGAAAACTACGCACTGTACCTTTAAGATGAAAAATAGCACACAGAAAACTACGTACTATACCTTTAAGATGAAAAATAGCACACAGAAAACTACGTACTATACCTTTAAGATAAAAAATAGCACACAGAAGACCACTTACTCCTTCTCCTCCTTTCTCTCTGTATGTAACCATAAATAATTGATGCTGCCGACGTCAGCAGCTCACAGCTGATTGGTCAAAAGATCAACCACCGTGTGTGTGTGTGTGTGTGTGTGTGGCACCACACCTTTTCTCTGAATAAATCACAGCTGTTTTTTTTATTTTTTATTTATTATATATATTTATTAACTATTCAACCAGTTTTTTAGACTTCATGTGTCGATATAAGATTCACATAGAAACTATAACACAATCAATAACAGAAACTCTAATAAACCATGTGACAACACATTAAGTCTACTAACAGAAATCTGCTGCATATATATATATATATATATATATATATATATATATGGATAAAACGGCCTCAAACTCAGATAGAAGGTTTCAATAGTTCAATGTTTCTTCAGGTCGCCATCAAGATCATCGACAAGACTCAGCTCAACCCCACCAGCCTGCAGAAGGTATGACCTCTGACCTTTAACCTCTGACCCGAACGTGTGAGTTTAGCGACGCTAAATCGGTTCATTTTGCAGCTTTTTAGAGAAGTCAGTGTGATGAAGATCCTCAACCACCCCAATATCGGTGAGTCTGATCCTCATCATCATCATCTTCATTATCATCATCATCATCTTCATTATCATCATCATCATCATCAATCTTCATCTTCATCAATCTTCATCTTCATCATCCTCATTATCATCTTCATGTTCATTCTCAACATCTCTATTATTACTTCAAGTTTTTGTATAAGAAATGGAAATAAATGTAGAGCTCAGTATTTGGCAGCGGTAGAGCTCAGTATTTGGCAGCGGTAGAGCTCAGTATTTGGCAGCGGTAGAGCTCAGTATTTGGCAGCGGTAGAGCTCAGTATTTGGCAGTGGTAGAGCTCAGTATTTGGCAGCAGTAGAGCTCAGTATTTGGCAGCGGTAGAGCTCAGTATTTGGCAGCAGTAATATGTTCTGTTATTTTTCAGTGAAACTGTTTGAAGTGATTGAGACGGAAAAAACCTTGTACCTGGTGATGGAGTACGCCAGCGGAGGTAAGACCCACCCACCAACCTGTCTGTGTCTCACCTGTCTGAGTCTCAACTGTGTCTCAACTGTCTGTGTCTCACCTGTCTGTGTCTCAACTGTGTCTCAACTGTGTCTCACCTGTCTGTGTCTCACCTGTCTATGTCTCACTTGTCTATGTCTCACTTGTCTGTGTCTCACTTGTCTGTCTCTCACTTGTCTGTGTCTCACTTGTCTGTCTCTCACTTGTCTGTGTCCAACTTGTCTGTCTCTCACCTGTCTGTGTCCCACTTGTCTGTCTCTCACCTGTCTGTGTCCCACTTGTCTATTTCACCTGTCTGTGTCTCACCTGTCTGTGTCTCACCTGTCTGTCTCTCACTTGTCTGTGTCTCACCTGTCTCTGTCTCACCTGTCTGTGCCTCACCTGTCTGTGTCTCACCTGTCTGTGTCTCACCTGTCTGTGTTTCAGGTGAAGTGTTTGACTACCTGGTCGCTCACGGTCGAATGAAGGAGAAGGAGGCCAGAGCCAAGTTCCGCCAGGTAAGATCCTTTTTTTTAATATATTTTACGCACGCACACACACACACACACACACACACACACACACACACACACACACACACACACACACACACACACACACACACACACAGTTAAAAGTTAAAAGTTCCTAATCATCATTTTCTTCCTGTTTCAGATTGTGTCAGCAGTGGAATACTGTCACCAGAAGAGGATCGTCCACCGAGACCTCAAGGTGCACACACACACACACACACACACACACACACACACACACACACACACACACACACACACACACAGTTATTTTAATTCTGTTAATTTTGTGACTATACATCAACACCAATTATCCACAAAGTGCAACTATGACAAAATAAAAACAATAAAAACTAAAATGTGAATTTAACTAAATATAATTTTCATAAAAAAAATTAAATGTAACATGGTGGAAATATTTTGATTTAAATCTAAATTAACAAACACACACCTGTTTAAATACTTGATGTTTATAGGTTGATGGAATGGATGATTGATGGATGATTGATGGATGATTGATGGATGATTGATGAATGATTGATGAAAGATTGATGGATGATAGATGGATGATTAATGGATGGATGATTGATGGATGATTGATGAATGATTAATGGATGGATGATTGATGGATGATTAATGGATGGATGATTGATGGATGATTAATGGATGGATGATTAATGGATGGATGATAGATGGATGATTGATGGATGATTGATGGATGATTGATTGATAATTGATGGATGATTAATGGATGGATGATTAATGGATGGATGATAGATGGATGATTGATGGATGATTGATGGATGATTGATTGATAATTGATGGATGATTAATGGATGGATGATTGATGAATGATTGATGAATGATTAATGGATAATTGATGAATGATTGATGAATGATTGGTGGATGATTGATGGATGATTAATGGATGGATGATTGATGGATGATTGATGGATGGATGATGGATGATTGATGGATGATAGATGGATGATAGATGGATGATTGATGGATGATTGATGGATGATAGATGGATGATTGATGGATGATTGATGGATGATAGATGGATGATAGATGGATGATTGATGGATGATAGATGGATGATAGATGGATGATTGATGGATGATTGATGGATGAGTGGATCAGCAGCACATGACTCAGCATTTACTTTTATAATCGATTAAGGTTTAAATCCCGTTGCAGCTAAAACCTCCAGGGTCCCGTTCTCTGTGAAGTGATCAGATCTTTGATTTTATTTCCTGTGAGACGTTTTAAATCTCTGAGAATCTTGTTTTCTGTCTTTCAGGCTGAGAACCTGCTGCTGGACGCCGACATGAACATCAAGATCGCAGACTTCGGCTTCAGTAACGAGTTCACTCTGGGCAGCAAACTGGACACGTTCTGTGGCTCGCCGCCATACGCCGCTCCAGAGCTCTTCCAGGTCGCCGCCAGGCTCCGCCCACCACCACCATTTATGGAGATAAATCACAGCCAATCGATTTGCTTATTTGAAAATATAACTGTAAACATGTAAAATTTGAATTTAAGATTTAGCCTGTTGTGTAAAGTGTTGAGTCATATTTTTACTGACGACTTCTACAAGCTGTGTTTCCTCACAGCTGTCAATCATGATGCCCCGCCCCTCCCAGTTGATGAAAAAGATCTGGACCTGGAAAAAATAGTCCAGAAACTAAAAAACAAGATCTGGAACTGAAAGAAAACAAGATCTGAGACTAGAAAAATTAAGATTTGAAACCTTAAAAATATATATATATAAGATCCAAATCTGAAAATCAATGAAAATAAATCATTTATTTAAATGAATTCCAGAGCCAAATCAAAATTAGAATTAACTCAAAAACACCTTTTTCCCTTTGCTTAATCCCTAGTTTGAATTCATAGTTTTACTTTTCAAAGATCACAACTCTATTTTATTTCCCGATTAGCAAAACCATTGGCCTTCATTTAGCTCCATACACATTCATTTAAATACAGATCACATAAAGTTAAAGAAGAGGAAGAAGAAGTAAAAATTCTGGGAGCTTTCAGCTTCTCTGCTGTGTGGCAGCAGGGGCTGCTGGGTAATGTAGTCGTGTCTGTAACAGGGGAAGAAGTACGAGGGACCAGAGGTGGATGTGTGGAGTCTGGGAGTGATTCTCTACACGCTGGTCAGCGGATCGCTGCCTTTCGATGGACAAAACCTCAAGGTACACACACACACAACAGGCGTTTATTTATAGGCGTTTTATAAATTTACAGGCGTTTTATAAATTTAAGTTTAGGCCACGAACGGCTAAGTTATGACATCACAGAGGAGAAAAGGTAAGAAAAGGTGTACCTCAGGGATCAGTGATTGGTCCAATACTGTTTATATCTGCTTTATATCATCTCTTGGTTTTTAAGAAGATGGTTTGTAAAGCTATTTTTAGTGTGACTGATTATCTGTTAATGTTATTAATTCTGCTGTTACTGTGCTTTTCTGTCGTTGTTTCCTCCCTTTTTTATTGTTGTTTTTTGCTTTTCTGTTGTTTCTTTGTTTATCTGGTGGTTGGTAAACATAAAATTTGAAAAAGTTGATAAGTTTTTATAATCAGCTTTCCTTTCCTTTAGTGTGTGATGTTATCCAACAACTGTTTCAAGCAGGTTTCAGCTTTGTTGCGGTGAAACAGTCATTAACATGGTAGTGTGTGTGTGTGTGTGTGTGTGTGTGCGTGTGTGTGTGTGTAGGAGCTGAGGGAGCGTGTCCTCAGGGGAAAGTACCGGATTCCTTTCTACATGTCGACAGACTGTGAGAATCTGCTGAAGAAGCTGCTGGTTCTGAATCCGGGGAAACGAGGCAGCCTGCAGGTAACCATGGCAACCACACACCGTGTTGCCAGTGACTGTCGTAGGAAAAACAACCACGTTCAGGAAATAGTAGTTTGATCAGTATGTTTCTGTGCGTCTTAGTTGTCTGCTGTTCAGTCAATATTTTGCTAATTTCTTGTCACATGACCTTTTTTTTTGTCATGTGACTCATTCATGTCTCAGTTTATTTTAAATTGTAATAAACTGATTCTGCGGCTCCAGATGTTCCTGATGTTTTTCCATTTCTCAGCAAATCATGAAGGATCGATGGATGAATGTCGGCTACGCAGACGAGGAGCTGAAACCGTTCTCTGAGCCGGAACCGGACTACAACGACCTGAAACGCATCGGTCTGTACAGGCCCCGCCCTCAGCATGACAGTCACTTCCTGCTTTATGTTCTGACCAATGGGAGTTAAGCCCGCTGTGTTTTCTGAACCAATCAGAGCTGATGGAGACGATGGGCTTCCCTCAGGACGAGGTATTGAAGGTGCTGGAGGGTCAGAAGTACAACGAGGTGACGGCGACGTACCTGCTGCTGGGGAGGAAACCCAACGAGGTTCGTCACATGACACCGTTAGCCTAGCTTAGCATAAACACTGGAAGTGGGGGGAAACTGCTAGCCTAGCTTTGGATTTGCTTTGACTAAGTCTAGACTAATGTACTTTGGATTTTCGACTAAAGCTAAAGTACCTTCATCAAGTCAAACATTAAATGAGCCTCTCCTCTACCCATAATCCTCTGCTGTGACCCTCCACCAGTTCGAAGGCGGCGAGTCTCTGTCCAGCAGTAACCTGGGTCAAAGGTCACGGCCCAGCAGCGACCTCAACGGCACCAGCCAATCCCCCGCCCACACCCGCAGCACGTCGGCCAGTCAGAAGCAGCGGCGCTTCAGCGACCACGGTGAGTTCCGGCGTCCAGCAACGCCGCAGCTCGTTCGCGTTGGCCGCGTTGGCGGCTCTGGGTAAATCTGTTTGTCCCTGTGACTCAGTGGCGCCCTCCATCCCGCCGCCCGTCTCCTACACCAAGCGTTGCCATGCCAACAGCGTGGAAACTGACAGGAAGGAGGAGCTGGGCGACGCACCGGCCTCGCCGATGGGAGCGCCGGACCGCAGGAAGTCGGCCACGACCTCAGGGGTGAGAGGACGACGCCTTATAACTCATCAAAGCAGCTGCTTTCATTTCTGACGTCTTCTGTGTTTTTTGTTTGTCGTAGAGCATCACGCGGAGGAACACGTACGTCTACGAGAGGACGAGCGTGGAACGCCACTCGGCCGCTATTCCCAACGGGAAGGACAGCAGGTGAGAGGGATTCTGGGAGTTTTCAGCCATTGTTTGGTCCTCTCGTAGCAGATCAATATCTGACGTCCCTGTCCGCTTCAGTCTACCGGAGGTGCCTGCAGCGTCCCCCTCCCCGTCGCCGGGGGCAACAGTGTCCTCCACCCGGCCCCGTCACGTCAAGTCCATGTCGGCGTCAGGACATCCCATGAAGTCCTGTCTGCCTCCCATCGACGACAACGCCGAGTATCAGAGGTGAGGGGTGTGTGTGAGTGTGTTTTGTCTTTATGTAGTTGTGAGGACCAGAACTACGTAAAGATTCTTGATGAAAGACCAACTTTTTGAGGGCATTTGTAGTTGTGAGGTCCTCAGAACTATACAAGTAAAATATTTTTTAACGTTTTACATCACATTCTGATACTCCACCTTGTGAGGACCACAAATACATAAAGATACTAGATTTATTTTTTGCACCATTCCAGCTACAGTGAAGTGGAAATGACGGTCCTCACAAGGCGATAAAGACGTGTGTGTCATCTTGTCTTTATGTCGTTGTGAGGACCACAAATACATAAAAAACCTTGATGGAAGACAAATTTTTTTAAGGACATTTGTAGTTGTGAGGACATATTGCCCCAGTCCTCAGAACTATACGAGTAAAATATTTCTGACATTTTAAGTCACACTCTGACTCTCCACTCCCACCTTGTGATAGATGAATATTTTTCACCTTTCCAGCTACAGTGAAATGCAAATGGTGTCCTCACAAGGTGATAAAGATGTGTATGTGTGTCATCTTGTCTTTATGTAGTTGTGAGGACCACAACTACATAAACTAAATACAATTTTACGATATTCTGTTTCTGATATGGCCCTGGCCTGTCATCTGTCTTCGTGGTCCCCCCTCCCAGTGCTCCTCGCCAACCCCCGTCCTCGCCGTCGGCCTTTAGCGTGTCCAGCAGCAGCGGCGCCACTCCGGACCGGACCCGCTTCCCTCGCGGCTCCTCCAGCCGCTCCACCTTCCACGGCGCTCAGCTCCGGGACCGACGCCCCGCCACCTACAACGGCCCGCCGGTCTCGCCCAGCCTGTCGCCGCACACCGCCGCCTCGCTGTCCGCGCCCCGCCGCGGTACCTCCACCTCCCTCATCGGCAAGATCACCTCCAAGTTCGTCCGCAGGTCAGCAGCAGCCTCCTTGATTTGCTTTATCTTCATTTTTCTAAAAAGCTCTGATATAAAATCAATGTTTTTACAGTTAGGTGTGAACAGGGGGCTTTTATTTTGAAGGACAGACAATTTATGAGGTCACATGACCAGGATATCCCTATTGCTCATCTCCAGGAGTTTATCCGGCGAGGCCAAGGAGGAGGGGCGGGACTCCAAGCCCCGCTCGCTGCGCTTCACCTGGAGCATGAAGACCACGTCCTCCATGGAGCCGGGGGACATGATGAAGGAGATCCGGCGGGTCCTGGATGCCAACAACTGCGACTACGAGCAGCGCGAGCGCTACATGCTGTTCTGCGTGCACGGCGACGCCCGGCAGGACAGCCTCGTCCAATGGGAGATCGAGGTGTGCAAACTGCCCCGCCTCTCGCTCAACGGCGTGCGGTTCAAGAGGATCTCCGGCACCTCCATCGCCTTCAAGAACATCGCCTCCAAAGTGGCCAACGAGCTCCGGCTGTGACTCCTCCTCCTCCTTCGTGGGGCGACGCCCACCGAGCGACGGTGCGGCTACTGGTCTTTAGCGTTGTCGCAGAATAACTGCTGTATGACTCTTATTATACTCAACACGGTTACTATTTAACGTCACTAAATGTTTGCCGGTAAAACCAAATATTAAAAGCACTGGTGGTCCGTCCTAACGAGGATCCTCTTAATGAGCTAGCGCCGTCCGTTAGCTAGCGTTGTAACCCAGCGGTCACTACAGGTAACTTGATCTACTGAAGCAAGGCGTCTGATTGGTTAGTCGGTGAGTTTCTGCACTTCGGGAATCGGATGTTTTCAAAGGTTTTGCAGGTAATTGAAGAATCTGGTTTATTTTATCAGGATTAATCTGGAGTTTCACAGCTGTGACATTATTGCAGAGCCACAAACATGGTTTGTCAGTAGTCTGGTTTCTGTCAGTAATCTGGTTTCTGTCAGTAGTCTGGTTTCTGTCAGTAGTCTGGTTTCTATCAGTAATCTGGTTTCTGTCAGTAGTCTGGTTTCTGTCAGTCGTTAAATTTTGTCAGTAATCTGGTCTCTGTCAGTAGTCTGGTTTCTCTCAGTAATCTGGTCTCTGTCAGTAGTCTGGTTTCTGTCAGTAATCCGGTTTCTGTCAGTAATCTGGTTTCTGTCAGTAGTCTGGTTTATGTCCATAATCTGATTATTGTCAGTAATCTGGTTTCTTTCATTAATCTGGTTTCTGTCAGTCTGATTATTGTCAGTAGTCTGTTTTCTTTCAGTAATCTGATTATTGTCCATAATCTGATTATTATCAGTAATTTGGTTATTGTCCATAATCTGATTATTATCAGTAATTTGGTTATTGTCCATAATCTGATTATTGTCAGTAATCTGGTTATTGTCAATAATCTGATTATAGTCAGTAATCTGGTTATAGTCAGTAATCTGATTATTGTCAGTAATCTGGTTATTGTCAGTAATCTGATTATTGTCCATAATCTGATTATTATCAGTAATTTGGTTATTGTCAATAATCTGATTATAGTCAGTAATCTGGTTATAGTCAGTAATCTGGTTATAGTCAGTAATCTGATTATTGTCAGTAATCTGGTTATTGTCAGTAATCTGGTTATTGTCAGTAATCTAGTTATTGTCAGTAATCTGATTATAGTCAGTAATCTGGTTATTGTCAGTAATCTGGTTATTGTCAGTAATCTGGTTATTGTCAGTAATCTGATTATTGTCAGTAATCTGGTTATTGTCAGTAATCTGGTTATTGTCAGTAATCTAGTTATTGTCAGTAATCTGATTATAGTCAGTAATCTGGTTATTGTCAGTAATCTGGTTATTGTCAGTAATCTGGTTATTGTCAGTAATCTGATTATTGTCAGTAATCTGGTTATTGTCAGTAATCTGATTATTGTCAATAATCTGATTTATTTCCATAATAATTTTAGCATCATGTCTTTAGTTTGAATAACAAGCAGAAACCTGTTCACACTCGTTTTTTTCTGTATTTATGAGCACAGAGAGTTAATGTGAACAATCTGGTGGTGATGACATCCTGATTGACCTTTAACCTACCGCTGACCTCCCTTTGACCCCTCCCCCTACTGACCAATGTTAATACTATTGCAATAACGTCTGAGCTCTCAGTAATGATGTCATTGCTCAACAAGCTTTTCTTCAGGTGGTTGAAACACAAACTGAAGCTCAGTGAATCCACACGAACAGCTGACACAGCAGAATGTGGAGTCGTTGTCCTCATAAAACCAGCCCGCGCAGGTACAGAGTCTGTTCCTCTTTGGTTTTCTGTCTGTCTGGTTTTCCGTCAAATTCATTCCTTTCACGATGATCAAAACTCAGAATCTGGTGTTTTTCTCTATTTTTCTATCAACAAATCCTCCTGACGAATAGAAAAACAGAATCGTTGCTTCCAGAAACACATTTGTTTGGATTCAAAAGAACCTGTGGATGTATCATAAGACTTAGATGTGGCTCCGCCCAATTCCCCCCTCCAGTGGCTGCTAATGGTACTGCAACAAAAACAAATCCCATGCAACCAAAAACATTTGTTACATACATGTATATATGTATGTATATATGTATGTATATGTGTATATATATGTATATATATATATATATATATGTATATATGTATATATATATATATATATGTGTGTATATATGTATATATATGTATATATATGTATATATATGTATATGTATATGTATATATATATGTATATATATATATATGTATATGTATATATATATGTATATATATATATATATATATATATGTGTATGTGTATGTATATATGTATATATATATATGTATGTATGTATATATATATATGTATATATATATATATATGTGTATATGTATATATATATATGTATATATATATGTGTATATGTATATATATATGTATATATATATGTATATATCTATCTCTCTCTCTCTCTATATGTGTGTGTGTGTGTGTGTGTGTGTGTGTGTGTGTGTGTGTGTGTGTGTGTGTGTGTGTGTGTGTGTGTGTGTGTGTGTGTGTGTGTGTGTGTGTGTGTGTGTGTGTGTGTGTGTGTGTGTGTGTGTGTGTGTATATGTATATATATTCTCAACTACATCACAACCGCCCGACATCCATCCACACCAATGTTTTTTGACCAATTTTCAAGACCCTCCCCCTCTAAAGTGTCATGAATTGAGCGAGACATTCACTGTTTTTCACGCATCAATAAAATATGTTGAGTAAATACAAAGGTAGTGGGGAAAAAATGTGAGGAAAAAGAAAATATCAATACAAAAAATACAAAATAGATGAAACATCACTAGAATAAGGTGTAGCCCAAACAGAAAAATCCAGAACAATCTCTTATGGCCTTATGGAAGCAGGATAAAGATCCACAAGAACGTCACATCAGTCAGAAGTGCATAGAAAAGAGTCATAAGAAACGTTAATAGAAAAATAGTTTATATAATTAAAGAAATATGTTACGTAGATAAATATACATGGAAAATTCTTCATCATTTAAGCCTTTTGGAGCCAGGCAGGGACATGGTGGACAAAAGTTTAGTTTATGGTAATAACTGTTTTAATAAGTCATAGTTTGCATATTGATTCTCTGTCATATGGAGTTAGGCTGTAACAGAATAACCTAGAATAACTAAGGTGAAGCCATGTTTGGAAACACTTTAATGTCCTTGTAATCAGTGTGAATTAATGTTATAAATGCTTATTTTCATAATTACCAGTGTCTTATTAAGGGTAATAAATCCTTAATAATGCAGAGTTTCTAAATGCCCAATAAAGTATTAAATTTAAATTTTATTAAGGCAACAAGAACAGTGACATAAATTAGTTACTGGCCCTTTAAGACAATGTTAAAAAGCGTCTAATTAGCACTTAATTAATTACGACCGTTACTGATCACAAAGACCTTCTAGTGTTCCCCAACATGTTTAGTTTTAAAGAATCAAAAGTAAGTAATTAAATACAGAAACATCTTTGATTCCATCCATGTTGTTGCCACATCACGACTCGAACGTCTTGACTTAAAAGCACATGAACACACTGACGTCGGATTATCTGAGGAACACCTGAACGCACCATCACTACTTTATAGATAAAACAGCAGGTCAGTTTCTGGCAAAGAGATTCTCTGTCTTTTTAATGTTAAGGACTTTAAACTGACAAAAACTAGACCAGGGACCATCTGATAAGAGTTTGTCCTATGGTCCCCATTCATTTTTTTATTTTAGATATTAAAGAAAATGTCATTGCGTTCTTAGATGGACTTATTTTAAAAGGACTCCTGGAACCCCCTCGAGGACCACTGGGGGTCCACAGTTCTCAAACAGGAGGAAAATGAGCATTGGGGACTATTTTGAATCCATTTATGCTCATAGTGAGAGATCCACAAGGATCTTTATGGTCTTTTCTTGCTTTTAGATATTAAAGAAAATATATGAAACACACGACAAGTAAAAGCCATTATGTTACTTATAGATGGACTAAAATAAATGATTCCCCTTTTTGGAAAAGGGGTCCCCCTGGGACCCGCTCAAGGACCCCTAGAGTTCCCTGCGCCCAACAAACAGGAGGAAAGGAGCATTTATTGGGGACTATTTTCAGAGGTGCTTCATGCTCATCAGCATAATAATTATTACATCTGTTGGTTTGGATCCAAATGTGAAGATTTGACGACAAGAATAAAAAACAAAAACTAGAAAATCACCAGATTTCTGAACAGACAACAAAAAAGACAACTTTTTGATCCAGTTTCCTGGTCGGCTCCACCACTTTCTGCCTTCTGAATATGCTGCTTTGTATTTCTGATGCCTTCAGGTGTACCACAGGAAATAAGCGGTGTTTTTTTTTGTTTTTTTTTTACTGTGTATATTTCGGTTATTTGTCTGTACGCAGCAGCACTAACAGTCATCACGACCGGAGCCGGGACGCTCCGGTCGTGTCGTAGCACCTACAGAAACCAGGAAGGGAACAAAGGGGGCTGAGAGGGAGGCGTTTGAGTGACGTGGGAAAAGTCGGACTCTGAGCCTCTTACTTGAAAAACACACCCTTGCCTCAGCTTTCGGAGAGTAACTCGCACCGTGTGACTCGACTTGTCCGATTCATTGTCAACAGGAAGTAGCAGAATTCATTTTAAATAAAAACCACAGAACTGAGCCACTTTAAACACGAGTCCCTCTGTGATCGCACTGATTCTGGTCTGTCGTGGTTCTGTTGGTACTGATGTTGGTGGAAGTTCGTTTTCACTATGTCACATGAGGATGAAGATGATGATGGTGATGATAGTGACGTCCAAACTCAACAAATGTACCACAATATCACAATACTACACTATACAATACTACAATATCACAATACTACACTATACAATACCACAATATCACAATAATACAGTATACAATACTACAATATCACAATAATACACTATACAATACTACAATATCACAATAATACACTATACAATACTACAATATCACAATACTACACTATACAATACTACACTATACAATACTACAATATCACAATAATACACTATACAATACTACAATATCACAATAATACACTATACAATACTACAATATCACAATAATACACTATACAATACTACACTAACAATACTACACTATACAATACCACAATGTCACAGTGCTACAATATCACAATACTAAAATATTACAATGCTGCAGTATCACACTATCGCATTACTACAATATTACAGTATATACAATATTATAATATACTACAATAAATCACTATCATAATATTATAATTCTACACTATCACAATACTACATTATCACCATAATATAATACCACAATACCACCATATCACAATACTACAATATCACACTATCACCCTAGTATAATATGACAGCACCAAGCTACCACATCATAGCTGTAACTTTATGGAGTTTTTTGTTTCTCACCAGGTGATTTGATCAAGTTCTGCCTCTGTCAGGTCATGTGATCACAACATCAATATTAATATTAATAATATTAATAATAATAGTAGTAGTAGTAGTGGCCTGTTGGATCAGAGAGTCTGTTTATTATGTGAAAGAAAATGGAGTAAACAGACTCATTTAATGGTCAATGATTATTTGTGTTTATGCTGCCATGTTGATGTAGTACCGCTCGTGTCCAGCAGGGGGCAGAAATACACCACAACACAGCAGGAAGAAGAAGCAGCAGATTTTTGATAGGATGATCCAGGCCTGCTCACAATGACCAGCCTCTATTCTCACCACATCAAGGCGGCCCAGTGCATGATGGGAAACTCCTGCTGTCGCCTGATCTGATTGGCTCCAGTTTCAGAGTCCCGTCTCAGACTTACTCTGAGGTGGGAAACTCTGAGTATCCGGTTCCGGAATAGCTGATCTGAACTAGTTAGAGCATGCACAACCGCTTTAAAAAGCCATCATGAATGGAGCATGATAGTAACCATGGCAACAGACATGACTGCAGAAAAACACACAATCCAGTTACTAGAGGTATTAGTGTAGTACGAACACATAATTCACTGTAAAAACTGAAATCAACTCACTTTGAATAAATTAAGTAAATATTAATTCTGTGGTAATTTAAACCCCTAACAAACAAAATGTTGTCCCCTCATTTAATACCTCACTTTAACACTTCATACAATGTTTACACAATTTTATTTTATACGCATTAACAATAATATTTAATAATATGTTAGTTTTATATAGTGCTTTTCCAGGTGCTCAAAGATTATGTAGTTTAAATTAAATTAAAGTGGGGACTCTGAGATTGCTCCACTAATCATGTACAAATATAGTCAAGCTATACATCAAATTAAACAGGAGAAACTCCACTACAAGCACATATAAGCCATATTTACACACACCAAACACAACTCCAACACCAAGCTAATTAATTAACAAATATGAAAATCGGTATACGATCATAAAACCAACCCACTCACCACATTTTGACGGCTAGCGCTCTGATACTTCATGTTACACAAACAAATGACATCTCATATGAAAGCTGAGACTGTGACGAGTCCAACGGTACCATCAGTGTAGCTTTATGACAAAAACTCAGTACACTAGCAGCCACAAAACACTACAGTAAAAAGTCGCTTGTTTGAAGCGACTAACAAAAAATGTGTTTTTTTGTTGCTGTTTTGGGATGAAAATGTTTATTTGAGATCAATAAATGGTCGTTTAGTGTCGACCAACATCTCTGTTTATTCCAGAGACATACCCTACTGACTATGGGTATGTCCTTAACCTGAAAAAGGGTTGGAGGTCGAGAAGTCAACGGACGTTATGTTACCATGGTGACTGAGTCAGAGTTTCAATTTTCTCTCAGATAACTCAGAGTTTCCCTCTTCTCGGGGTTAAAGTTAGTTTCCTGGATTACACCCTGATCCATTACTACAAATATCAAACCTTTATGTGTCTGTCAGACACTAATGTCCAACAAAAACTGTGCACTCAGCTTTAAAACAAATGTAAACACTTCCCTTTAGACACAACCTTCTGGATATTTCTGTGTCTGCTGCAACTTTCACTTCCTTATTCCAGTTCTGATCTCTGTCTCAGCACATAATCATCATTTATCGCATTTAATACGTCATTGGTGCATTTTTATTACAATTCACATTTAACCCATAAGAACCCGGAGCCATTTCTCCTTTAAGGAAATTTCTCAGTGATATTAAACAGATCAAATATCACATTTCTGAAACATTTCTTGGAATACTAACTCCCAGTATCATAGATTTGTGATGTTATATATATTTATGGTCAATTTATTCCTCATTTGAATAAATCAGCTTGGCAGTTTTTGCTGTTTTTGTGCTTAATATCACATATTTAGTCTTTTTATTTACGTATATCACAGTTATAACTTTGCTAGTTATACATTTTTCTTGGTTTTCTTGGTTTTCATGACTATTTTAAGGTTAATAAGCCTGATGTGACACTTGTTTTACATCAATTTAATTAAGAATTGTGGTGGGAACAGGTTAAATGTAATATAGGACACGTTATTTAGGGCCTTCATCAGTTTAAGTTGAGGATAAAGCTGGAAATGAGGAATTATTAGTTGGGGCTGGCGTAGCACAGGCCAACTCACCCGGCGAAGCTTCTCCTCCTAGGTTTTTGAGAAAACCCCCACAATAATGGTGTGGAATGACTTTTCTCAGAGATTCCCGTTACTATGGCGACGAGGTCGCCGTTTTTAGTTCGGAATTTCGGCCCCATTCATTCCGGATGGGAGAGCCTCCTGAGGCTAGAGTGGGTGATGTCATCGTTAGAGTGTAGAGGGAGAGAAAACGGCCATGAAAAAAAGATTTTATAACCTGCTGCCTTAGCCACAATTTTAACCGCGCATCAATAATTTTTACATCAAAACGTAGGCACGACCGTCTTGATCGCTCCAATATCACTGTCCAAGCTGAATGTTCGAGGGTTTTCTCGCTACGAGCATCCAAGCGCAGCTCGGTCCCTCTTTTGCTCCCATTCTGTCCCATATTAAATTTGAATTTGAAAAACCTTGATTTTCCAAATTTTCCTTCTTTTTAAACTGCTCCTGTACGCGCATTTTTCAAGTCACAGAAATAAAAATTACATCAGCACGACCGGGGGAGGGTTTGCTCTCAGAAAATATCATCATTTTGTCACCATCTTTTACGGTTTTCGAATTATGAGCATTTGTTCGGCGTGTGGTCCGACCAGAGCTAGCCTTTCAGCCTCCCCAGATTTTGTCGGTTAGTCATGAATTCAAATGTAGCAGAGCAGTTAGTCACCATGGTAACGGCCCAGCTGCTGCAGAAGGCTGCTCAGCAAGTGAGCTCAAAGCTGATTGGCTCATGATGTCAGGCTGAAAGCTGATTGGCTCATGATGTCAGGCTGAAAGCTGATTGGCTCATGGGTTTCCCTTAATAACTTTGGATCTAAAGGACGTAGGTTCACCAAACTTTCTGAGATTGATGATACTAACACCCCACATCATCCTTAGCCACATGGTGGTCACCACGGCAACATAGGAATTGTCTAGTTCACATTTAACATTTAAAGGGGCAGCGACACCAGAGTCAGAGTGGCTTCTTATGGGTTAACAATGTTCTTACTTGTCAGTATCTTAGTTACTATGGTTATACAGATACAATCATACAGTTTCATTGTCATCTTTTAACATGAATCAGTTTATTAATCATTCCTTTTTAAACTGTGTTTATTCTATACTCCTCCTCCTCCTCTTCTCTCTAGCCAATCGCCATCCGGCTCTACTTCTGCGTAGGAACGAGCTCGTCGATGTCCCCGTTTCCTTCCAGCCTCGTTTCCATGGCGATGAGCAGTTTGACCCCGTCCACCACCAGCTGGGTCACGTCCACCTCGCTCGGCCCGAACGTCGCCGTGTTGCTGACGCAGAACCGAGCCGGGGATTCTGGGAAAGCAGGAGGAGGAGGTTTAACCCCGGACCCGACCACTTCTCTTTTACCGGTTAGAATGAAAAATATTACATTTAATTTCAGTCTTGTTTTCCTGAAATAGGTTTAAATTGCTTACATTTTAATCCTAATGTATTTTTTATCTCTTATGTTGGACTTTTATCGCATTATTCTGACTTTTTATCTCATATTTTAGAAATAACTTGAAATTATCTGGCAATTCAGGATCATTCTCCTCAATATTGGACTAATTGTATTGAATACAAGATGTTTTCCCCTGATAAGAGTTATTTTTTCCAGTGCGCTGATCAATATCTAGTTTTTATATTTTCTACAAATCAAAACTGTCAATATTTTAACCTTTGACCCCTGAAAGATTCTCACGGGTGCATTTTTTGTGTTATTTTATACAGTCGTTGTCCAGTTGGCCGGATCGGAGCCTTTAAGCGGCCGGTTCTGGCCCCCGGGCTGCATGTTTGACACCCGCTCGTATAAACCAGGCTTCAGGACAGAAACGTGAAGTCAGAGAGAATCTTTCAGGGTTAAAACGATAAAATATTTAGACTTTAGATCAGTAAATGGTTTATAAAACAGGAGATAACTTCACCTGCTGCTGAAAATACAAAATATTGCTAAGAACACTGCAAAAAATGTCAGAATTATGCCATAGGAGGTCATAATTATGAGATAAAAAGTCCAAAATATGAGATAAAAATTAAAGATTAAGATAAAAAGTCAAACAATTTAATCTAAATGGACCAAACTCAAGAAAAATATGTGAAATAAGCAAAATGATCTCACAATGGAAGATGATATTTCAAGATAATTCTAGTATTTTCTTGACTAATTGTACCAAAAACAAGATATTTTTACTTGTTAAGACTTAATTCATTTCAATATGGAACAACTGGATTATTATAGTGTTGAAATAGCATCTTTTCCTTCTGTCGTTGCTCCAGTTTTATAAATTGAAGGTCAATTAACAGCGTAAATATTTATAATGTATTTCAGCCAGAAGGTCGCAGGGTCACGACCTCCTTGGTCCTGGGTCTGGGACCTTTCTGTGAGAACCTAAATATACCGACGGATGTTTTATTTACACCACCGTTCAAAAGTTTGGGGTTATTCAGAAAACTGTGCGTTTTCCATGAAAAGTCATACGTTTATTAACCACCATGAGCTGTGAATTGAATAGAAAACGTAGTCAAGACATTGTCAAGGTTAGAAATAATGATTTGTATTTGAAATAAACTTTGGTTTTGTCAAAGGAAGGTCGGTTCGCTGAACTGTTTCTAAACAGCCCTGTGATTGGCTGTGATGACCTTCCTGTTAGGAGTGCTATCGCCACCTACTGTTTGGCATGTGCATGACATCATTTGAAGTGGGTTTTTATTTAACCGGGGACCGTAAGATCGCACGGTGGAGCAGGGGTTAGAAGGTCACAGGTTCAAGACCTCCTTGGTCCTGGGTCTGGGACCTTTCTGTGTGGAGTTTGCATGTTCTCCCCGTGTCTGCGTGGGTTTTCACCAGGTACTCCGGCTTCCTCCCACAGTCCAAAAACATGCTGAGGTTAATTGGAGACTCTAAATTGCCTGTAGGTGTGAGTGTGTGAGTGAATGGTGTGTGTGCCCCACGATTGGCTGGCGACCATCTGGGGTGTATCCCTGCCTCTCGCCGTAACGCGCTGGGATTGGCTCCAGCAGACCATGTGACCCTAATGAGGAATAAGTGGGTATAGAAAATGAGATATTATTCTATTAATCGTGTTATTTTGTTACTGGTCTGGCCCATTTGAGATTAAATTGCGTTTAATGTGACCCAACTGCACTGAGTTAATGGGAGGACTGGGATGTTGTCTGGTCCTAACAAGAGTCTGGAGTTAAGTCAACAACACAACTCTGAGTCCTGGTCCAGGTCTGGTCTGTTTCAGTTTTCAGCAGAGAAGCCACACTGAGTTTCTACTAAAAACGCTTAAAGCCACTTATTTAAATTCTGCAGCTGTGAACCTTCAAATAAACGTCTAGGGACGGCGTGGGACAGCGCAGGGACGGCGTGGGGATGGCGTGGGACGGCGCGGGGACAGCGTGGGGAGGCGGGGCCTCGCTACCTGTCGGGTCCATGCGGATCCTGAGTCTCTGCAGGACGTCCTGCAGCCGTCGGTGTTTGGGCAGATGCCGCAGCTTCAGGTGGACCAGGACCCTCAGACCCGTCCCCACGAGGGCCGGAGAGCTGCTCAGCCAGCCCAGCTGCTGCTTCCAGGTGAAGGGGTGCCGCAGCTGCCTGTAGTACTCCTCCAGCTAGACAGGGGGCAGAGGTCAGAGGTCACGGGACTTGACGACACACCCGGTGCCCGCTATGCTAAAGGAAAAAGGGAAGTGGCCTCTGACTTCGGCAAAAAAAGACTCGATCAATTTAAAAAAAACAGTAAAAACATAGATTTTACATCTATGTGGCCTATGTGATAGAGTTAAAATTGATAATTTTTACACCATTTGGTATTTCGTGTCAAAAAATTGCACAAAATCGTGACTTTTGTAGAAATAAATGACACAAAGACAAAGACAGGTGTATCAGTGTCACTGACCTTCTGCAGGTTGATGCAGATGCATTTAAACGCCTCAGAGACGTTGGCGTCTTCTCGTGTGGACACCAGCCTGAGGTGGTCCTCCATGTTGACCCAGACCACCAGGCCGCCATCTTTACTCACCCTGCAACCACAACAACGTGACGTTACATGGAACCTCGTCTTCCCAGAGTTTCTGTTAAAAAGGGGGCTTTTATTTTGAAGGACATACAATTTAATGAGGTCACATGACCATGATATCCTTATTGCTCATGGACATTTGACATGTGAGCATCATTCTCGTCTTTTATTCTGAATTTTGTACAAATTTTCACTAAATAAAAAAAAATTAACTCACTTTATAGGCTAAATAAACTTAATTTTAGTTATTTTACATTTAATAAAATTTTTAAAAATGCATACAACCTACTGGAGTCCCATTGTCTTACATATCATGAAACTATCCTGAGACTACAATACTGTCACTTAGAAATTTGTCTTATTTTTTTAAAGAAAAGCACAGTTTTTTCAATGAAGATAACTTTAAACTAATCATAAATCCACTCTATACATCACTAATGTGTTAAATGACTATTTTAGCTGCAAATGTCTGGTTTTTGGTGTATCAATATCTACATAGACGGTGTATAGAGGCGCATTTCCAGCAACTATCAGTCCAGTGTTCTAATGGAACAATGTGTTTGCCCATTGCGTCAGAAGGTTAATGTAATAACATTTTCTATTCATTTTACATCTCATGGTGGTAAATAAAGTGACTTTTCATGGAAAACACTAACTTGTCTGGGTGACCCTTTTGAATGGTAATGTATGTTTACAGCTTTCTTTTTACATTTCCCAGCTATATCTATTATTTAGGTCATTTTAACCCATTAAACTCCACTAATTATGTACAAATATAGTTATACATCAAATTACACAGGAGAAACTCCACTACAAGCACATATAAGTCATATTTACACACACCAAACACAACTCCAACACCAAGCAAATTAATTAACAAATATGAAAATCGGTATATGATCATAAAGCCAACCCACTCGCCACATTTTGATGGCTAGCGCTCTGATGCTTCATGTTATACAAACAAATGACATATGAAAGCTGAGACTGTGACGAGTCCAACGGTACCATCAGTGTAGCTTTATGACAAAAACTCAGTACACTAGCAGCCAAAAAACACTACAGTAAAAAGTCGCTTGTTTGAAGCGACGAACAAAAAATGTGTATTTTTGTTGCTGTTTTGGGATGAAAATGTTTATTTGAGATCAATAAATGGTCGTTTAGTGTCGACCAACATCTCTGTGTTTATTCCAGAGACATACCCTACTGACTATGGGGATGTCCTAAACCTAAAACCTAGGGGTTAAGTAATAAAAACATTCAAAACATATCCTATCATGTCTAAGTAATATTTCATGCAATAGAGGGTTAATGACCAACTACTGCCTTTAGTATGTTAAGGGAAGATTTATCAGGACAAAATTTTGGAACTGGTAGACAAAATCAATGTTCTTGTAAAATCTGAGCTTTGGTTTTCTTAGACCTGTCTCTCTGTTGAAGCCATGACAGACTAGAGCAGGGGTCACCAATCCTGGTCCTGGTGGACCGGTCTGGGTCCAGGTTTTTGTTCCAACCAAGCAGTAACACACCTGATTCAGCCACACTGACCTTCCAGGAGCAGGATTAGTGACCCCTGGACTAGAGGGAAGTAACCAGACTGACCACACGGCTCTGGCGTCAGGCCAGTCCCGGGCCACGCCGGTGCGGAGCTGGAAGGAAGTTGGAAGCTTCAGGTTCAGGTTCAGCTCCCTCTGCAGCTCCTGGTCCAGCTCCTCCTGTAGGAGGAGGCATCCCGGCAGCTCCTCGTCCTGCAGCCGCTGCAGAGCTGAGAGATAAGCGGGTAAAAGACGGTGTCTTCTTTCATCAACGGGAGGGAAAACCGTCCCAGATCCCGCTGATGGTGCGACTTGTCGTGTGCAGTACCTCTCCTGGCCAGCGCAAGGAGCTGTCTGCGCTCTCCTCGGCTGCAGTGCGTCGGGAAGCAGAAGTCGTCGACGCTCCGGACGACGCTCACCTCACAGCGGACAGCGTACGTCCTGTCCAGGTCATTACCGCCCTACACACACACACACACACACACACACACACAGGTTCAATACAGTAGGTGGCCCAACCCCAACGTCCACAGTCTCTTGTGGACTTTGTGAGTTCTAGGTCTAGTTTACACGAAAATCCACTTCAAATGATGTCATGCACATGCCAAACAGTAGGTGGTGATAGCATTCCTAACAGGAAGGTCATTTTAGCCAATCACAGGGCTGTTTAGAAACAGATCAGCTGCTTAGAGAAGCTAGAAAACTGACCTTCCTTTGACAAAACCAAAGTTTGAAGGGAAAAAACATATTATTTCAAATACAAATCATTATTTCTAACCTTGACAATCTCTTGACTACATTTTCTATTCATTTTACAGCTCATGGTGGTTAATAAAAATTTTCTGGATAACCCCAAACTTTTGAACGGTGGTGTAAATGAAAGATCCGAACTTGTTGAAATGTCAATACGCCGACGATTCGCTTGTTTGCCGTTTGATTTGAAGCCACAGGAGAGTTGAGAGGTTCGGTAATATTGACGATCGGTGATGAACGGTCGGCGGGGTGAGCGGCTACCTTCAGGTTGTCGTAGTTGAAGTCGCTCTCGGGCGTCTGGCTGGTGACCTTGTGGCCGTGATGCGCCTCGATGACTCGGTCGAAGAAGTCACAGAACAGGATGTAGGACTGAGCGTCGCCCGCCACACAGCCAACGGACACAGGACCCGACCAGTCACCTTCATTTGTAAAGGAAAGGTCATTATTTTACAGGAATATTAAAAAAAACTACAATATGTGATGAAGATAAAATGATATATATTTATAAATTAATTGAATGACGCCTACACATTGATGAGGGGGACAATAAAGAGAATAATTTCTGGAGGGGACATAAAAAAATGCTAAAAACAATGCTACACTAGCATATGTGGTCATGTGATCATCAATCTTTGGTGGACACATAATTGAATGTCGAAATTAGCCGTTAGCCACTGGCCCTGCCTACTGGAAAAGAGCATCTGGACTAAACCACTTTGAGGAATGGGGGGGGAGTCATAATTTTTCATCAATAGAAACACATTGTTTTACATTTAGCAGCACTTGTGTTGTACGTTTATTTAACATTTGCTTAATAGTCAAACTTATTGTTCCCTTTATCCTCTGTGTCCCCCTCTAGGATTCGTTTATCATTATTCCTGCATCAGGCGACACCAGTCGAGTCGAATCTCTGAAGTCGCGCTCACATTTCCGCAGATTTAGTTGTAGCAGAGACTCCACGCTGGCTAAAACACGTCCTCTTTGGCAGAGGTAGTTATCTAAAATATACCCAGATGTAAAGCAAATGTTTGCAGAGGAGGTTTGTTTTACCATCAGTTACACAGCGGACATCACCTGGTTCCTCGAGGCCTGGGCGGATGACGTCATCGAAGATGACTCCACTTTGGGTGCAGCGGTTGAACTGGCGTCGGTACATGTCCAATGTGAGGATCCGCCCCATCCGGGTGAAGTTCCTGCCCAGATCAGGAAACTCCTCCTCTGGGGAACCTCTCCTCAGGTGGAACTGGGACATGGGGTCAGGCGGAACCAAGCTCTGGGTGCACAGGAAGTCGTCATAGGGGAGACAGGAAGAACTGCTCGTCAGAAGGAGTGAGGACTGAGTGAGGACTGATAAAATCACAGCAAGGACAGGAAGTCAGTCGGTCATTTTCTATACCTGCTTATTCCTCATTAGGGTCACATGGTCTGCTGGAGCCAATCCCAGCACGTTACGGCGAGAGACAGGGATACACCCCAGATGGTCGCCAGCCAATCGTGGGGCACACACACCATTCACTCACACCTACGGGCAATTTAGAGTCTCCAATTAACCTCAGTGTGTTTTTGGACTGTGGGAGGAAGCCGGTGAAAACCCACGCAGACACAGGGAGAACATGCAAACTCCACACAGAAAGGTCCCAGACCCAGGACCAAGGAGGTCTTGAACCTGCGACCTTCTTGCTGTGAGGCAACAGCGCTAACCCCTGCTCCACCATGTCGCCCAGGACAGGAAGTCACCTGCTCCTTATAGGCAGAAAAGAACAGTTGCGAATAAGTGGCTCTTAACTAGTGGATCTGAAACCAAAAGCGGGTCACAGGGCCATTTTGAGTGGGTCACCAATGTGTGATCAGATGATAATGAACTGGACATTTTTACTGACATTAAACTGGAAACTCTTGCATCAGATTTTAACCCAAACTGCGGCCTTACCCTGAACCTGACCACACTTCAACCAGTGCCATCACCCCATAGAACTTCATGACGCATCTCTGATGCTGAAAGGTGCTTTGTGACCATGAGTCCATAGCCACCAACCATAGTCTTTAGATGGCACAGCTAAAAGTTGAAGTGGCTATGATGAAAACCTAGGAGGAGTTCATTAAAGTACAAATGATGGTCAAATCAAAATGGCGGACTTCCTGTTGGACATATGTTGGCATGGGTCCAAGAGTCTTTTTTTGTCAGTCTTGACCTGATACATGTGTGTACCAAATATGGTAAAGTCTACATGGAAGTTGAAGCTTTGAATCTTGCTTCCTGCTGCCAGTAGTGGGCGCTATGAGCGTGAGTTGATATAGGTGTGTGAACATGTTCAGGGTGCATCCCTTATGAATCTCCAGACATTTGGTGCCAATAGGACATCATGTGTGGACGTTATAAGAAATTAAAATGGGGTAGGATTACAGTTTGCACCTGGCCAGGCTCTTTACTGAAAAATCACCATTTTGATCACTTTTAATCACCAAGGTTACGTCCATGAGTCCATACAACCACCATGGCAACAATGGCATGTTTTTAACTAAGAAACCAAAGGTCGTTGAATGAAATGGCACATTTCGAATCTGTTTTTTGGCAAAAATGTGTGTGCAAAGCTTTTCCTAAAGTTTCATATAAACTATTTGATGAGAATCATACTGTTACACACTGGATCCTAGTGTTTACCTCTAAAATGGGCCGGTACCGCGCCTCCATGGGGAAAACAAGCGGAGCTGCAGGAAAGCAAAAGGTTAATTAAATATATAATAAATAAATAAATCACAGGATGAGACAGAAAAAAACCTAAACATGAAGATCTAACATGGCCGTGTGTTCTCAGCTTTTAACTTTTGAAGTCTTGGGGCTAGTGTTTGTTGGCCTAGAAGACAAGTCATTAGGGAGGCAGCGATCTAGCAGCAGGGATCAAGCCCCTTCGATTTCAAATATCCCAAGGGAGTGGGGATTGCTCCACTAATCATGTACAAATATAGTCAAGCTATACATCAAATTAAACAGGAGAAACTCCACTACAAGCACATATAAGTCGTATTTACACACACCAAACACAACTCCAACACCAAGCTAATCAATTAACAAATATGAAAATCGGTATACGATCATAAAGCCAACCCACTTGCCACATTTTGATGGCTAGCGCTCTGATAGTTCATGTTATACAAACAAATGACATCTTATATGAAAGCTGAGTCTGTGACGAGTCCAACGGTACCATCAGTGTAGCTTTATGACAAAAACTCAGTAAACTAGCAGCCAAAAAACACTACAGTAAAAAGTCGCTTGTACCCTACTGACTATGGGTATGTCCTAAACCTAAAAAAGGGCTGGAGGTCAAGGGGTTAAATTAAAGATCAATATTCATGATTGTTTCTTCATTTCTTTGTATCATCACCTACAGCATAGAAACTGTATTGTTCATCCTAGGGTTTGACGGTGGAGATCCTTGTGATGAAGGACACGAACACGTCTTTATCACACGTGGGTAAGTGAAGAGGAAATCCCCTGGAATAAAACTCATCATAGCAGCGGCTCAGTCCACAGCATGAAGAAACACAGAGGCATGCAGTGAAAACAGAGCAGCACTCACGTTTGACTTTCCACATATCGTCAGTGTGTGATGGCAGAAAAGAATCTAAGAATAGTGGTCGTGGGTCCTGCAGCGGCTCGTCCTGCCGGAGTCCAGTTACAGTCCAAACAATGTCAGCCTTTTTATAACCGCTGCCCCTGCACACCTGTTTACTGCTGCGTATGGCAGGGAGAGTTTATACTCAACCATCTGTGGACAATAGGGTGACATCACCACTCTAATACGACTGCAGACCTAAGGTGATATCAAGAAAATTGGGCCACATTTTGGTAAATCACTTGGGACAAGAATACAATGCCTAATATGCCCCATAACACAAAGAAAAAGGCTGGTGAACCCTGGACAGCACCATGAGGGCTGCCCAGAGAGTCCTACTGGTTGTTGCCACGATTCATTAATAATAATCATCAAATATATTTTAATATATATATTAAGTTACTAGTTAAATGTTTGAATATAAAAAAGCAACATCAATGTTAGGTAAAGTGTTGAAGTAAAATAGTAACTCTCTCATCATATTGAGTGTTAAATATCATTATAATTAACAAAATAAAAGCAGCAACAGATGTGATGAGGAAGCAGCTAGAAGCTGTAGCAGCAGAAACTGTTGGAAGGTTCTTGGCTAGAGTTCAGCGTTTGTATTTAGTTATTATTGTATAACCTTATTTAGTTTGACCAAAAAAAGTCATACTATAGTATGTCGTCAAAAAACGTCATAGTATGTCGACCAAAAAAAGTCATACTATAGTATGTCGTAAAAAAAAAAGTCTTTCTATAGCATGTCGACCAAAAAAAAGTCATACTATAGCATGTTGACCAAAAAAAGTCATACTATAGTATGTCGTCAAAAAAAAGTCATACTATAGTATGTCGACCAAAAAAAGTCATACTATAGCATGTCGTCAAAAAAAAGTCATACTATAGCATGTCGACCAAAAAAAGTCATACTATAGCATGTTGACCAAAAAAAGTCATACTATAGCATGTCGACCAAAAAAAGTCATACTATAGTATGTCATCAAAACAAGTCATACTATAGTATGTCATAAAAAAAAAGTCATACTATAGCATGTCGACCAAAAAAAGTCATACTATAGCATGTCGTCAAATAAAAGTCATACTATAGCATGTCATAAAAAAAAGTCATACTATAGCATGTCGACCAAAAAAAGTCATACTATAGTATGTCGTCAAATAAAAGTCATACTATAGCATGTCGACCAAAAAAAGTCATACTATAGTATGTCATCAAAAAAAGTCATACTATAGTATGTCATAAAAAAAAAGTCATACTATAGCATGTCGACCAAAAAAAGTCATACTATAGCATGTCGACCAAAAAAAAAGTCATACTATAGTATGTCGTCAAATAAAAGTCATACTATAGCATGTCGACCAAAAAAAAAGTCATACTATAGTATGTCGTCAAAAAAAGTCATACTATAGCATGTCGACCAAAAAAAAAAGTCATACTATAGAATGTCGTCAAAAAAAAGTCATACTATAGCATGTCGTCAAAAAAAGTCATACTATAGCATGTAATCAAAAAAAAGTCATACTATAGTATGTCGTCAAAAAAAAGTCATACTATAGCATGTCGTCAAAAAAAAGTCATACTATAGCATGTCGTCAAAAAAAGTCATACTATAGCATGTCGACCAAAGAAAAGTCATACTATAGCATGTCGTCAAAAAAAAGTCATACTATAGCATGTCGACCAAAAAAAGTCATACTATAGCATGTTGACCAAAAAAAGTCATACTATAGCATGTCGACCAAAAAAAGTCATACTATAGTATGTCATCAAAACAAGTCATACTATAGCATGTCGACCAAAAAAAAAAGTCATACTATAGAATGTCGTCAAAAAAAAGTCATACTATAGCATGTCGTCAAAAAAAGTCATACTATAGCATGTAATCAAAAAAAAGTCATACTATAGTATGTCGTCAAAAAAAAGTCATACTATAGCATGTCGTCAAAAAAAAGTCATACTATAGCATGTCGTCAAAAAAAGTCATACTATAGCATGTCGACCAAAGAAAAGTCATACTATAGCATGTCGTCAAAAAAAAGTCATACTATAGCATGTCGACCAAAAAAAGTCATACTATAGCATGTTGACCAAAAAAAGTCATACTATAGCATGTCGACCAAAAAAAGTCATACTATAGTATGTCATCAAAACAAGTCATACTATAGTATGTCATAAAAAAAAAGTCATACTATAGCATGTCGACCAAAAAAAGTCATACTATAGCATGTCGTCAAATAAAAGTCATACTATAGCATGTCATAAAAAAAAGTCATACTATAGCATGTCGACCAAAAAAAGTCATACTATAGTATGTCGTCAAATAAAAGTCATACTATAGCATGTCGACCAAAAAAAGTCATACTATAGTATGTCATCAAAAAAAGTCATACTATAGTATGTCATAAAAAAAAAGTCATACTATAGCATGTCGACCAAAAAAAGTCATACTATAGCATGTCGTCAAAAAAAGTCATACTATAGCATGTAATCAAAAAAAAGTCATACTATAGTATGTCGTCAAAAAAAAGTCATACTATAGCATGTCGTCAAAAAAAAGTCATACTATAGCATGTCGTCAAAAAAAGTCATACTATAGCATGTCGACCAAAGAAAAGTCATACTATAGCATGTCGACCAAAAAAAAAGTAATACTATAGTATGTCGTCAAAAAAAGTCATACTATAGCATGTCGTCAAAAAAAAGTCATACTATAGCATGTCATCAAAAAAAGTCATACTATAGCATGTCGACCAAAAAAAAAGTCATACTATAGCATGTCGTCAAAAAAAAGTCATACTATAGCATGTCGACCAAAAAAAAGTCATACTATAGCATGTCGTCAAAAAAAGTCATACTATACTATGTCGTCAAAAAAAGTCATACTATAGCATGTCGACCAAAGAAAAGTCATACTATAGAATGTCGACCAAAAAAAGTCATACTATAGCATGTCGTCAAAAAAAAGTCATACTATAGTATGTCGTCAAAAAAAGTCATACTATAGCATGTCGACCAAAAAAAAAGTCATACTATAGTATGTCGACCAAAAAAAGTCATACTATAGCATGTCGACCAAAAAAAGTCATACTATAGTATGTCGACCAAAAAAAGTCATACTATAGCATGTCGACCAAAAAAAAGTCATACTATGGCATGTAATCAAAAAAAAGTCATACTATAGTATGTCGTCAAAAAAAAGTCATACTATAGCATGTCGTCAAAAAAAGTCATACTATACTATGTCGTCAAAAAAAGTCATACTATAGCATGTCGACCAAAGAAAAGTCATACTATAGAATGTCGACCAAAAAAAGTCATACTATAGCATGTCGTCAAAAAAAAGTCATACTATAGTATGTCGTCAAAAAAAGTCATACTATAGCATGTCGACCAAAAAAAAGTCATACTATAGTATGTCGACCAAAAAAAGTCATACTATAGCATGTCGACCAAAAAAAGTCATACTATAGTATGTCGACCAAAAAAAGTCATACTATAGCATGTCGACCAAAAAAAAGTCATACTATGGCATGTAATCAAAAAAAAGTCATACTATAGTATGTCGTCAAAAAAAAGTCATACTATAGCATGTCGTCAAAAAAAAGTCATACTATAGCATGTCGTCAAATAAAAGTCATACCATAGCATGTCGACCAAAAAAAAAGTCATACTATAGTATGTCGTCAAAAAAAAGTCATACTATAGCATGTCGACCAAAAAAAAGTCATACTATAGCATGTCGACCAAAAAAAAAGTCATACTATAGTATGTCGTCAAAAAAAGTCATACTATAGCAGGTCGACCAAAGAAAAGTCATACTATAGCATGTCGACCAAAAAAAGTCATACTATAGCATGTCGACCAAAAAAAGTCATACTATAGCATGTCGTCAAAAAAAAGTCATACTATAGCATGTTGACCAAAAAAAGTCATACTATAGCATGTCGACCAAAAAAAGTCATACTATAGTATGTCGACCAAAAAAAGTCATACTATAGCATGTCGACCAAAAAAAAGTCATACTATGGCATGTAATCAAAAAAAAGTCATACTATAGTATGTCGTCAAAAAAAAGTCATACTATAGCATGTCGTCAAAAAAAAGTCATACTATAGCATGTCGTCAAATAAAAGTCATACTATAGCATGTCGACCAAAAAAAAAGTCATACTATAGTATGTCGTCAAAAAAAGTCATACTATAGCATGTCGACCAAAAAAAAGTCATACTATAGCATGTTGACCAAAAAAAAAGTCATACTATAGTATGTCGTCAAAAAAAGTCATACTATAGCAGGTCGACCAAAGAAAAGTCATACTATAGCATGTCGACCAAAAAAAGTCATACTATAGCATGTCGACCAAAAAAAGTCATACTATAGCATGTCGTCAAAAAAAAGTCATACTATAGCATGTCGTCAAAAAAAAGTCATACTATAGTATGTCTTAAAAAAAAGTCATACTATAGCATGTCGACCAAAGAAAAGTCATACTATAGCATGTCGTCAAAAAAAAGTCATACTATAGCATGTCGTCAAAAAAAAGTCATACTATAGCATGTCGTCAAAAAAAAGTCATACTATAGCATGTCGTCAAAAAAAGTCATACTATAGCATGTCGACCAAAAAAAAAGTCATACAATAGTATGTCGTCAAAAAAAGTCATACTATAGCATGTCGACCAAAAAAAAAGTCATACTATAGTATGTCGTCAAAAAAAAGTCATACTATAGCATGTCGTCAAAAAAAGTCATACTATAGCATGTCGACCAAAGAAAAGTCATACTATAGCATGTCGACCAAAAAAAGTCATACTATAGCATGTCGACCAAAAAAAGTCATACTATAGCATGTCGACCAAAAAAAAGTCATACTATGGCATGTAATCAAAAAAAAGTCATACTATAGTATGTCGTCAAAAAAAAGTCATACTATAGCATGTCGTCAAAAAAAAGTCATACTATAGCATGTCGACCAAAAAAAAAGTCATACTATAGCATGTCATCAAAAAAAAGTCATACTATAGCATGTCGACCAAAAAAAAAGTCATACTATAGCATGTCGTCAAAAAAAAGTCATACTATAGCATGTCGACCAAAAAAAAAGTCATACTATAGCATGTCGTAAAAAAAAAGTCATACTATAGCATGTCGACCAAAAAAAAGTCATACTATAGCATGTCATCAAAAAAAAGTCATACTATAGCATGTCGACCAAAAAAAAAGTCATACTATAGCATGTCGTCAAAAAAAAGTCATACTATAGCATGTCGACCAAAAAAAAAGTCATACTATAGCATGTCGTCAAAAAAAAGTCATACTATAGCATGTCGACCAAAAAAAAAGTCATACTATAGCATGTCGTCAAAAAAAAGTCATACTATAGCATGTCGACCAAAAAAAAGTCATACTATAGCATGTCGTCAAAAAAAGTCATACTATACTATGTCGTCAAAAAAAGTCATACTATAGCATGTCGACCAAAGAAAAGTCATACTATAGAATGTCGACCAAAAAAAGTCATACTATAGCATGTCGTCAAAAAAAAGTCATACTATAGTATGTCGTCAAAAAAAAGTCATACTATAGCATGTCGACCAAAAAAAAGTCATACTATAGTATGTCGACCAAAAAAAGTCATACTATAGCATGTCGACCAAAAAAAAGTCATACTATGGCATGTAATCAAAAAAAAGTCATACTATAGTATGTCGTCAAAAAAAAGTCATACTATAGCATGTCGTCAAAAAAAAGTCATACTATAGCATGTCGTCAAATAAAAGTCATACTATAGCATGTCGACCAAAAAAAAAGTCATACTATAGTATGTCGTCAAAAAAAAGTCATACTATAGCATGTCGACCAAAAAAAAGTCATACTATAGTATGTCGTCAAAAAAAGTCATACTATAGCAGGTCGACCAAAGAAAAGTCATACTATAGCATGTCGACCAAAAAAAGTCATACTATAGCATGTCGACCAAAAAAAGTCATACTATAGCATGTCGTCAAAAAAAAGTCATACTATAGCATGTCGACCAAAAAAAGTCATACTATAGCATGTCGACCAAAAAAAGTCATACTATAGTATGTCGACCAAAAAAAGTCATACTATAGCATGTCGACCAAAAAAAAGTCATACTATGGCATGTAATCAAAAAAAAGTCATACTATAGTATGTCGTCAAAAAAAAGTCATACTATAGCATGTCGTCAAAAAAAAGTCATACTATAGCATGTCGTCAAATAAAAGTCATACTATAGCATGTCGACCAAAAAAAAAGTCATACTATAGTATGTCGTCAAAAAAAGTCATACTATAGCATGTCGACCAAAAAAAAGTCATACTATAGCATGTTGACCAAAAAAAAAGTCATACTATAGTATGTCGTCAAAAAAAGTCATACTATAGCATGTCGACCAAAAAAAGTCATACTATAGCATGTCGACCAAAAAAAGTCATACTATAGCATGTCGTCAAAAAAAAGTCATACTATAGCATGTCGTCAAAAAAAAGTCATACTATAGTATGTCTTAAAAAAAAGTCATACTATAGCATGTCGACCAAAGAAAAGTCATACTATAGCATGTCGTCAAAAAAAAGTCATACTATAGCATGTCGTCAAAAAAAAGTCATACTATAGCATGTCGTCAAAAAAAAGTCATACTATAGCATGTCGTCAAAAAAAGTCATACTATAGCATGTCGACCAAAAAAAAAGTCATACAATAGTATGTCGTCAAAAAAAGTCATACTATAGCATGTCGACCAAAAAAAGTCATACTATAGCATGTCGACCAAAAAAAGTCATACTATAGCATGTCGACCAAAAAAAAGTCATACTATGGCATGTAATCAAAAAAAAGTCATACTATAGTATGTCGTCAAAAAAAAGTCATACTATAGCATGTCGTCAAAAAAAAGTCATACTATAGCATGTCGACCAAAAAAAAAGTCATACTATAGCATGTCATCAAAAAAAAGTCATACTATAGCATGTCGACCAAAAAAAAAGTCATACTATAGCATGTCGTCAAAAAAAAGTCATACTATAGCATGTCGACCAAAAAAAAAGTCATACTATAGCATGTCGTAAAAAAAAGTCATACTATAGCATGTCGACCAAAAAAAGTCATACTATAGCATGTCGTCAAATAAAAGTCATACTATAGCATGTCGACCAAAAAAAAAGTCATACTATAGTATGTCGTCAAAAAAAAGTCATACTATAGCATGTCGACCAAAAAAAAGTCATACTATAGCATGTCGACCAAAAAAAGTCATACTATAGTATGTCGTCAAAAAAAGTCATACTATAGCATGTCGACCAAAGAAAAGTCATACTATAGCATGTCGACCAAAAAAAGTCATACTATAGCATGTCGACCAAAAAAAGTCATACTATAGCATGTCGTCAAAAAAAAGTCATACTATAGCATGTCGTCAAAAAAAAGTCATACTATAGTATGTCGTCAAAAAAAGTCATACTATAGCATGTCGACCAAAGAAAAGTCATACTATAGCATGTCGTCAAAAAAAAGTCATACTATAGCATGTCGTCAAAAAAAAGTCATACTATAGCATGTCGTCAAAAAAAAGTCATACTATAGCATGTCGTCAAAAAAAAGTCATACTATAGCATGTCGTCAAAAAAAAGTCATACTATAGCATGTCGTCAAAAAAAGTCATACTATAGCATGTCGACCAAAAAAAAGTCATACAATAGTATGTCGTCAAAAAAAAGTCATACTATAGCATGTCGACCAAAAAAAAGTCATACTATAGCATGTCGACCAAAAAAAGTCATACTATAGCATGTCGACCAAAAAAAAAGTCATACTATAGTATGTCGTCAAAAAAAGTCATACTATAGCATGTCGTCAAAAAAAGTCATACTATAGCATGTCGACCAAAAAAAGTCATACTATAGCATGTCGACCAAAAAAAGTCATACTATAGCATGTCGACCAAAAAAAAGTCATACTATAGCATGTAATCAAAAAAAAGTCATACTATAGTATGTCGTCAAAAAAAAGTCATACTATAGCATGTCGTCAAAAAAAAGTCATACTATACCATGTCGTCAAAAAAAGTCATACTATAGCATGTCGACCAAAAAAACAGTCATACTATAGCATGTCGTCAAAAAAAAGTCATACTATAGCATGTCGTCAAAAAAAAGTCATACTATAGCATGTCGTCAAAAAAAAGTCATACTATAGCATGTCGTCAAAAAAAAGTCATACTATAGCATGTCGACCAAAAAAAGTCATAATATGGCATGTAATCAAAAAAAGTCATACTATAGCATGTCATCAAAAAAAAGTCATACTATAGCATGTCGACCAAAAAAAAGTCATACTATAGCATGTCGTCAAAAAAAAGTCATACTATAGCATGTCGTCAAAAAAAAGTCATACTATAGCATGTCGACCAAAAAAAGTCATAATATGGCATGTAATCAAAAAAAGTCATACTATAGCATGTCGTCAAAAAAAAGTCATACTATAGCAGGTCGACCAAAAAAAAAGTCATACTATGACTTTTTTGTAAAGAAGTTGAAAAGTCATACTATAGCATGTCATCAAAAAAAAGTCATACTATAGCATGTCGACCAAAAAAAAAGTCATACTATAGCATGTCGTCAAAAAAAAGTCATACTATAGCATGTCGACCAAAAAAAAAGTCATACTATAGCATGTCGTAAAAAAAAGTCATACTATAGCATGTCGACCAAAAAAAGTCATACTATAGCATGTCGTCAAATAAAAGTCATACTATAGCATGTCGACCAAAAAAAAAGTCATACTATAGTATGTCGTCAAAAAAAAGTCATACTATAGCATGTCGACCAAAAAAAAGTCATACTATAGCATGTCGACCAAAAAAAGTCATACTATAGTATGTCGTCAAAAAAAGTCATACTATAGCATGTCGACCAAAGAAAAGTCATACTATAGCATGTCGACCAAAAAAAGTCATACTATAGCATGTCGACCAAAAAAAGTCATACTATAGCATGTCGTCAAAAAAAAGTCATACTATAGCATGTCGTCAAAAAAAAGTCATACTATAGTATGTCGTCAAAAAAAGTCATACTATAGCATGTCGACCAAAGAAAAGTCATACTATAGCATGTCGTCAAAAAAAAGTCATACTATAGCATGTCGTCAAAAAAAAGTCATACTATAGCATGTCGTCAAAAAAAAGTCATACTATAGCATGTCGTCAAAAAAAAGTCATACTATAGCATGTCGTCAAAAAAAAGTCATACTATAGCATGTCGTCAAAAAAAGTCATACTATAGCATGTCGACCAAAAAAAAGTCATACAATAGTATGTCGTCAAAAAAAAGTCATACTATAGCATGTCGACCAAAAAAAAGTCATACTATAGCATGTCGACCAAAAAAAGTCATACTATAGCATGTCGACCAAAAAAAAAGTCATACTATAGTATGTCGTCAAAAAAAGTCATACTATAGCATGTCGTCAAAAAAAGTCATACTATAGCATGTCGACCAAAAAAAGTCATACTATAGCATGTCGACCAAAAAAAGTCATACTATAGCATGTCGACCAAAAAAAAGTCATACTATAGCATGTAATCAAAAAAAAGTCATACTATAGTATGTCGTCAAAAAAAAGTCATACTATAGCATGTCGTCAAAAAAAAGTCATACTATACCATGTCGTCAAAAAAAGTCATACTATAGCATGTCGACCAAAAAAACAGTCATACTATAGCATGTCGTCAAAAAAAAGTCATACTATAGCATGTCGTCAAAAAAAAGTCATACTATAGCATGTCGTCAAAAAAAAGTCATACTATAGCATGTCGTCAAAAAAAAGTCATACTATAGCATGTCGACCAAAAAAAGTCATAATATGGCATGTAATCAAAAAAAGTCATACTATAGCATGTCATCAAAAAAAAGTCATACTATAGCATGTCGACCAAAAAAAAGTCATACTATAGCATGTCGTCAAAAAAAAGTCATACTATAGCATGTCGTCAAAAAAAAGTCATACTATAGCATGTCGACCAAAAAAAGTCATAATATGGCATGTAATCAAAAAAAGTCATACTATAGCATGTCGTCAAAAAAAAGTCATACTATAGCAGGTCGACCAAAAAAAAAGTCATACTATGACTTTTTTGTAAAGAAGTTGAAAAGTCATACTATAGTATGTCTTAAAAAAGGTCATAGTGTAACATGTCTCCAAAAATCAGTGTGTCATACTAAACATAATATGAACTGTCAAACAATATTCTTTTACTGACATAAAGTAGAAGAACAAATGCTAAAAACAACAACCAGGGTGTTTAGCTCAGCAGGATGAGCAGACTACTTCCCAGTGTCATCAACTCCTAAATGTGGGTTCCAATCTGTCTTTGGACACAGCTGTATTCAAAAGTATTTATCTTCTGGTAAGAAACAGAAATGTGATAAAAGGTTGGTTCAACTCCTTCACAGAGAAACAACTTCTATACTTTCTATACTTCATAAGGACTGAAACAGTCATACTATAGCATGGTGTATGAAAAACCAGACTCTAACATGACACAAAGAAGTCATATTATAGCATAGTGAACTCAAAAAGTCATACTATAGCATGTCATCCAAAAATATAATATAGCATGTCATCAATAAAAGTCTTAGCATTTCAATCAGGAAAATAATCATGTTTATTACAAAATTGAATGTGAATTAAAACGTCTTTGGTGCTTGGACAAAAGGGGGGTGTATGAGACTGAAAGGGACTTCATGTAGCTCAGCGGAGAAATTCCCCCATGTTTGGACGTTGGTGGTAGCCGACTGACGGTGTTACCGGAACAAGGAGCCAAGCTGGAGCACTGCAAAGTGATGAGCGATGATCTGAAGGTGGTGATGGGGAGATGGAGGGATGTGAGACCAGCTGGATGGGCAGATAATCTCTTTTAAACAGATGGTTCTGAAATGATAGACTGATAGGGTGGATATGTTGCTATGCTAGTGGTTGGTGAGAGAGCAGATGCGATGAGCTGTTCAACATACCATAGCATGTTGTAGTAAAAAAGTCATATTAGAGACTTTCAAACAATAACATAATAAACAATACTTTCATACTGACGTGAAATAGAAGAATGAACATTGTAAAATAGTGCTGAGTGTTTAGCTCGGCAGGATGAGCAGACAACCTCCCAATGCCATGAACCCCTAAATGTTGGTTCAAATCCTTCTTTGGACACACCTCAATTCAGAAGTTTTTATCTTCTGATAAGAAACAGAAATATGATAAAATGTTGGTTCAACTTCTTTACAGAGAAAAAGATTTTTATAGTTTTTGTACACTGTTTTGTCTCATTTCTTGAGGACTGAAAAAGTCTGAGGTAAAAAAAAAAGTCATACTATAGCATGTCGACCAAAAAAAAGTCATACTATAGCATGTAATCAAAAAAAAGTCATACTATAGTATGTCGTCAAAAAAAAGTCATATGATAGCATGTCGTCAAAAAAAGTCATACTATAGCATGTCGTCAAAAAAAAGTCATAGCATGTCGTCAAAAAAAAGTCATACTATAGCATGTCAACCAAAAAAAAGTCATACTATAGCATGTCGTCAAAATGAAGTCAAACTATAGCATGTCGTCAAAAAAAAGTCATACTATAGCAGGTCAATCAAAAAAAGTCATACTATAGCATGTCGTCAAAAAAAAGTCATACTATAGCAGGTCAACCAAAAAAGTCATACTATAGCATGTCGACCAAAAAAAATGTCATACTATAGCATGTCGACCAAAACAAAGTCATACTATAGCATGTAACCAAAAAAAAGTCATACTATAGCATGTCGTCAAAAAAAAGTCATACTATAGCATGTCGTCAAAAAAAAGTCATACTATAGCATGTCGTCAAAAAAAAAGTCATACTATAGCATGTTGACCAAAAAAAAGTCATACTATAGTATGTCGACCAAAAAAAGTCATACTATAGCAGGTCGACTATGCTAGTGGTTGGTGAGAGAGCAGATGCGATGAGCTGTTCAACATACCATAGCATGTTCTAGTAAAAAAGTCATATTATAGACTTTCAAACAATAACATAATAAACAATACTTTCATACTGACGTGAAATAGAAGAATGAACATTTTAAACAGCGCCGGGTGTTTAGCTCAGCAGGATGAGCAGACTACCTCCCAATGCCATTAACCCCTAAATGTTGGTTCGAATCCTTCTTTGGACACACCTCAATACAGAAGTTTTTATCTTCTGATAAGAAACAGAAATATGATAAAATGTTGGTTGAACTTCTTTACAGAGAAAAAGATTTTTATAGTTTTTGTACACTGTTTTGTCTCATTTCTTGAGGACTGAAAAAGTCTGAGGTAAAAAAAAAAGTCATACTATAGCATGTCGACCAAAAAAAAGTCATACTATAGCATGTAATCAAAAAAAAGTCATACTATAGCATGTTGACCAAAAAAAAGTCATACTATAGCATGTCGTCAAAAAAAAGTCATACTATAGCATGTCGTCAAAAAAAAGTCATACTATAGCATGTCGTCAAATAAAAGTCATACTATAGCATGTCGACCAAAAAAAAAGTCATACTATAGTATGTCGTCAAAAAAAAGTCATACTATAGCATGTCGACCAAAAAAAAGTCATACTATAGCATGTCGACCAAAATAAAAGTCATACTATAGTATGTCGTCAAAAAAAGTCATACTATAGCAGGTCGACCAAAGAAAAGTCATACTATAGCATGTCGACCAAAAAAAGTCATACTATAGCATGTCGACCAAAAAAAGTCATACTATAGCATGTCGTCAAAAAAAAGTCATACTATAGCATGTCGACCAAAAAAAGTCATACTATAGCATGTCGACCAAAAAAAGTCATACTATAGTATGTCGACCAAAAAAAGTCATACTATAGCATGTCGACCAAAAAAAAGTCATACTATGGCATGTAATCAAAAAAAAGTCATACTATAGTATGTCGTCAAAAAAAAGTCATACTATAGCATGTCGTCAAAAAAAAGTCATACTATAGCATGTCGTCAAATAAAAGTCATACTATAGCATGTCGACCAAAAAAAAAGTCATACTATAGTATGTCGTCAAAAAAAGTCATACTATAGCATGTCGACCAAAAAAAAGTCATACTATAGCATGTTGACCAAAAAAAAAGTCATACTATAGTATGTCGTCAAAAAAAGTCATACTATAGCAGGTCGACCAAAGAAAAGTCATACTATAGCATGTCGACCAAAAAAAGTCATACTATAGCATGTCGACCAAAAAAAGTCATACTATAGCATGTCGTCAAAAAAAAGTCATACTATAGCATGTCGTCAAAAAAAAGTCATACTATAGTATGTCTTAAAAAAAAGTCATACTATAGCATGTCGACCAAAGAAAAGTCATACTATAGCATGTCGTCAAAAAAAAGTCATACTATAGCATGTCGTCAAAAAAAAGTCATACTATAGCATGTCGTCAAAAAAAAGTCATACTATAGCATGTCGTCAAAAAAAGTCATACTATAGCATGTCGACCAAAAAAAAAGTCATACAATAGTATGTCGTCAAAAAAAGTCATACTATAGCATGTCGACCAAAAAAAAAGTCATACTATAGTATGTCGTCAAAAAAAAGTCATACTATAGCATGTCGTCAAAAAAAGTCATACTATAGCATGTCGACCAAAGAAAAGTCATACTATAGCATGTCGACCAAAAAAAGTCATACTATAGCATGTCGACCAAAAAAAGTCATACTATAGCATGTCGACCAAAAAAAAGTCATACTATGGCATGTAATCAAAAAAAAGTCATACTATAGTATGTCGTCAAAAAAAAGTCATACTATAGCATGTCGTCAAAAAAAAGTCATACTATAGCATGTCGACCAAAAAAAAAGTCATACTATAGCATGTCATCAAAAAAAAGTCATACTATAGCATGTCGACCAAAAAAAAAGTCATACTATAGCATGTTGACCAAAAAAAAAGTCATACTATAGTATGTCGTCAAAAAAAGTCATACTATAGCAGGTCGACCAAAGAAAAGTCATACTATAGCATGTCGACCAAAAAAAGTCATACTATAGCATGTCGACCAAAAAAAGTCATACTATAGCATGTCGTCAAAAAAAAGTCATACTATAGCATGTCGTCAAAAAAAAGTCATACTATAGTATGTCTTAAAAAAAAGTCATACTATAGCATGTCGACCAAAGAAAAGTCATACTATAGCATGTCGTCAAAAAAAAGTCATACTATAGCATGTCGTCAAAAAAAAGTCATACTATAGCATGTCGTCAAAAAAAAGTCATACTATAGCATGTCGTCAAAAAAAGTCATACTATAGCATGTCGACCAAAAAAAAAGTCATACAATAGTATGTCGTCAAAAAAAGTCATACTATAGCATGTCGACCAAAAAAAAAGTCATACTATAGTATGTCGTCAAAAAAAAGTCATACTATAGCATGTCGTCAAAAAAAGTCATACTATAGCATGTCGACCAAAGAAAAGTCATACTATAGCATGTCGACCAAAAAAAGTCATACTATAGCATGTCGACCAAAAAAAGTCATACTATAGCATGTCGACCAAAAAAAAGTCATACTATGGCATGTAATCAAAAAAAAGTCATACTATAGTATGTCGTCAAAAAAAAGTCATACTATAGCATGTCGTCAAAAAAAGTCATACTATAGCATGTCGACCAAAAAAAAAGTCATACTATAGCATGTCATCAAAAAAAAGTCATACTATAGCATGTCGACCAAAAAAAAAGTCATACTATAGCATGTCGTCAAAAAAAAGTCATACTATAGCATGTCGACCAAAAAAAAAGTCATACTATAGCATGTCGTAAAAAAAAGTCATACTATAGCATGTCGACCAAAAAAAGTCATACTATAGCATGTCGTCAAATAAAAGTCATACTATAGCATGTCGACCAAAAAAAAAGTCATACTATAGTATGTCGTCAAAAAAAAGTCATACTATAGCATGTCGACCAAAAAAAAGTCATACTATAGCATGTCGACCAAAAAAAGTCATACTATAGTATGTCGTCAAAAAAAGTCATACTATAGCATGTCGACCAAAGAAAAGTCATACTATAGCATGTCGACCAAAAAAAGTCATACTATAGCATGTCGACCAAAAAAAGTCATACTATAGCATGTCGTCAAAAAAAAGTCATACTATAGCATGTCGTCAAAAAAAAGTCATACTATAGTATGTCGTCAAAAAAAGTCATACTATAGCATGTCGACCAAAGAAAAGTCATACTATAGCATGTCGTCAAAAAAAAGTCATACTATAGCATGTCGTCAAAAAAAAGTCATACTATAGCATGTCGTCAAAAAAAAGTCATACTATAGCATGTCGTCAAAAAAAAGTCATACTATAGCATGTCGTCAAAAAAAGTCATACTATAGCATGTCGACCAAAAAAAAGTCATACAATAGTATGTCGTCAAAAAAAAGTCATACTATAGCATGTCGTCAAAAAAAAGTCATACTATAGCATGTTGACCAAAAAAAAGTCATACTATAGCATGTCGTCAAAAAAAAGTCATACTATAGCATGTCGTCAAAAAAAGTCATATTATAGCATGTTGTCAAAAAAAAGTCATACTACAGCATGTCAACCAAAAAAAGTCATACTATAGTATGTCAACAAAAAAAAGTCATACTATAGCATGTCGTCAAAAAAAAGTCATACTATAGTATGTCAACCAAAAAAAAGTCATACTATAGCATGTTGTCAAAAAAAGTCATACTATAGCATGTCGTCAAAAAAAAGTCATACTATAGCATGTCGTCAAAATGAAGTCAAACTATAGCATGTCGTCAAAAAAAAGTCATACTATAGCATGTCAACCAAAAAAAGTCATACTATAGCATGTCAACCAAAAAAAAGTCATACAAAAGCATGTCGTCAAAAAAAGTCATACTATAGCATGTCGTCAAAAAAAAGTCATACTATAGCATGTCGTCAAAAAAAAGTCATACTATAGCATGTCGTCAAAATGAAGTCAAACTATAGCATGTCGTCAAAAAAAAGTCATACTATAGCATGTCAACCAAAAAAAGTCATACTATAGCATGTCAACCAAAAAAAAGTCATACTATAGCATGTCGTCAAAAAAAGTCATACTATAGCATGTCGTCAAAAAAAAGTCATACTATAGCATGTCATCAAAAAAAAGTCAAACTATAGCATGTCGTCAAAAAAAAGTCATACTATAGCATGTCGTCAAAAAAAAGTCATACTATAGCATGTCGTCAAAAAAAAGTCATACTATAGCATGTTGACCAAAAAAAAGTCATACTATAGCATGTCGTCAAAAAAAAGTCATACTATAGCATGTCGTCAAAAAAAGTCATATTATAGCATGTCGTCAAAAAAAAGTCATACTATAGCATGTCAACCAAAAAAAGTCATACTATAGCATGTCGTCAAAAAAAGTCATACTATAGTATGTCAACAAAAAAAAGTCATACTATAGCATGTCGTCAAAAAAAAGTCATACTATAGTATGTCAACCAAAAAAAAGTCATACTATAGCATGTTGTCAAAAAAAGTCATACTATAGCATGTCGTCAAAAAAAAGTCATACTATAGCATGTCGTCAAAATGAAGTCAAACTATAGCATGTCGTCAAAAAAAAGTCATACTATAGCATGTCAACCAAAAAAAGTCATACTATAGCATGTCGACCAAAAAAAAGTCATACTATAGCATGTAACCAAAAAAAAGTCATACTATAGCATGTCGTCAAAAAAAAGTCATACTATAGCATGTCGTCAAAAAAAAGTCATACTATAGCATGTCGTCAAAAAAAAGTCATACTATAGCATGTCGTCAAAATGAAGTCAAACTATAGCATGTCGTCAAAAAAAAGTCATACTATAGCATGTCGTCAAAAAAAGTCATATTATAGCATGTCGTCAAAAAAAAGTCATACTATAGCATGTCAACCAAAAAAAGTCATACTATAGCATGTCGTCAAAAAAAGTCATACTATAGTGTGTCAACCAAAAAAAGTCATACTATAGCATGTCGTCAAAAAAAAGTCATACTATAGTATGTCAACCAAAAAAAAGTCATACTATAGCATGTCGTCAAAAAAAGTCATACTATAGCATGTCGTCAAAATGAAGTCAAACTATAGCATGTCGTCAAAAAAAAGTCATACTATAGCATGTCAACCAAAAAAAGTCATACTATAGCATGTCGACCAAAAAAAGTCATACTATAGCATGTCGTCAAAAAAAGTCATACTATAGTATGTCAACCAAAAAAAGTCATACTATAGCATGTCATCAAAAAAAAGTCATACTATAGTATGTCAACCAAAAAAAAGTCATACTATAGCATGTCGTCAAAAAAAAGTCATACTATAGCATGTCGTCAAAAAAAGTCATACTATAGCATGTCGTCAAAATGAAGTCAAACTATAGCATGTCGTCAAAAAAAAGTCATACTATAGCATGTCAACCAAAAAAAGTCATACTATAGCATGTCGACCAAAAAAAAGTCATACTATAGCATGTAACCAAAAAAAAGTCATACTATAGCATGTCGTCAAAAAAAAGTCATACTATAGCATGTCGTCAAAAAAAAGTCATACTATAGTATGTCGTCAAAAAAACGTCATACTATAGCATGTCGTCAAAAAAAAGTCATACTATAGCATGTCGTCAAAAAAAAGTCATACTATAGCATGTCGACCAAAAAAAAGTCATACTATAGCATGTCGTCAAAAAAAGTCATACTATAGCATGTTGTCAAAAAAAAGTCATACTATAGCATGTTGTCAAAAAAAAGTCATACTATAGTAGGTTGTCAAAAAAAAGTCATACTATAGCATGTCGTCAAAAAAAAGTCATACTATAGCATGTTGTCAAAAAAAAGTCATATTATAGCATGTCGTCAAAAAAAAGTCATACTATAGTATGTCAACCAAAAAAAGTCATACTATAGCATGTCAACCAAAAAAAAGTCATACTATAGCATGTCGTCAAAAAAAGTCATACTATAGCATGTCGTCAAAAAAAAATCATACTATAGCATGTCGTCAAAAAAAAGTCAAACTATAGCATGTCGTCAAAAAAAAGTCATACTATAGCATGTCGTCAAAAAAAAGTCATACTATAGCATGTCGTCAAAAAAAAGTCATACTATAGCATGTCGTCAAAATGAAGTCAAACTATAGCATGTCGTCAAAAAAAAGTCATACTATAGCATGTCGTCAAAAAAAGTCATATTATAGCATGTCGTCAAAAAAAAGTCATACTATAGCATGTCAACCAAAAAAAGTCATACTATAGCATGTCGTCAAAAAAAGTCATACTATAGTATGTCAACCAAAAAAAGTCATACTATAGCATGTCGTCAAAAAAAAGTCATACTATAGTATGTCAACCAAAAAAAAGTCATACTATAGCATGTTGTCAAAAAAAGTCATACTATAGCATGTCGTCAAAAAAAAGTCATATTATAGCATGTCGTCAAAAAAAAGTCATACTATAGCATGTCGTCAAAATGAAGTCAAACTATAGCATGTCGTCAAAAAAAAGTCATACTATAGCATGTCAACCAAAAAAAGTCATACTATAGCATGTCGACCAAAAAAAGTCATACTATAGCATGTAACCAAAAAAAAGTCATACTATAGCATGTCGTCAAAAAAAAGTCATACTATAGTATGTCGTCAAAAAAAAGTCATACTATAGCATGTCGTCAAAAAAAAGTCATACTATAGCATGTCGTCAAAAAAAAGTCATACTATAGCATGTTGACCAAAAAAAAGTCATACTATAGCATGTCGTCAAAAAAAGTCATACTATAGCATGTTGTCAAAAAAAAGTCATACTATAGCATGTTGTCAAAAAAAAGTCATACTATAGTAGGTTGTCAAAAAAAAGTCAAACTATAGCATGTCGTCAAAAAAAAGTCATACTATAGCATGTCGTCAAAAAAAAGTCATACTATAGCATGTCGTCAAAATGAAGTCAAACTATAGCATGTCATCAAAAAAAAGTCATACTATAGCATGTCGTCAAAAAAAGTCATACTATAGCATGTCGTCAAAAAAAAGTCATACTATAGCATGTCGTCAATAAAAAAATTAATACTATAGCATGTCGTCAAAAAAAAAGTCATACTATAGCATGTTGACCAAAAAAAAGTCATACTATAGTATGCCGTCAAAAAAAAGTCATACTATAGCATGTCCACCAAAAAAAGTCATACTATAGCATGTTGTCAAAAAAAAGTCATACTATAGCATGTTGTCAAAAAAAAGTCATACTATAGTAGGTTGTCAAAAAAAAGTCATACTATAGCATGTCGTCAAAAAAAAGTCATACTATAGCATGTTGACCAAAAAAAGTCATACTATAGCATGTCGTCAAAAAAAGTCATACTATAGTATGTCGTTAAAAAAAGTCATACTAGAGCAGGTGGACCAAAAAAAGTCATACTATAGTATGTCGTCAAAAAAAAGTCATACTATAGCATGTCAACCAAAAAAAGTCATACTATAGCATGTCGACCAAAAAAAAGTCATATTATAGCATGTTGTCAAAAAAAAGTCATACTATAGCATGTTGTCAAAAAAAAAGTCATATTATAGCATTTCGTCAAAAAAAGTCATACTATAGTATGTCAACCAAAAAAAGTCATACTATAGCATGTCAACCAAAAAAAAGTCATACTATAGCATGTTGACCAAAAAAAAGTCATACTATAGTATGTCGTCAAAAAAAAGTCATATTATAGCATGTCGTAAAAAAAAAGTCATACTATAGCATGTTGTCAAAAAAAAGTCATACTATAGTAGGTTGTCAAAAAAAAGTCATACTATAGCATGTCCACCAAAAAAAGTCATACTATAGCATGTTGTCAAAAAAAAGTCATACTATAGTATGTCAACCAAAAAAAAGTCATACTATAGCATGTCGTCAAAAAAAAGTCATACTATAGCATGTCGTCAAAAAAAAGTCATACTATAGCATGTCGTCAAAATGAAGTCAAACTATAGCATGTCGTCAAAAAAAGTCATACTATAGCATGTCGTCAAAAAAAAGTCATACTATAGCATGTCGTAAAAAAAAAGTCATACTATAGCATGTCGTCAAAAAAAAGTCATACTATAGCATGTCGTCAAAAAAAAGTCATACTATAGCATGTCGTCAAAAAAAAAGTCATACTATAGCATGTTGACCAAAAAAAAGTCATACTATAGTATGCCGTCAAAAAAAAGTCATACTATAGCATGTCGTCAAAAAAAAAGTCATACTATAGCATGTTGACCAAAAAAAAGTCATACTATAGTATGCCGTCAAAAAAAAGTCATACTATAGCATGTCATCAAAAAAAAGTCATACTATAGCATGTCGACCAAAAAAAGTCATACTATATAGCATGTTGTCAAAAAAAAGTCATATTATAGCATGTCATCAAAAAAAAGTCATACTATAGCATGTCGTCAAAAAAAGTCATACTATAGTATGTCAACCAAAAAAAGTCATACTATAGCATGTCGTCAAAAAAAAGTCATACTATAGTATGTCAACCAAAAAAAAGTCATACTATAGCATGTTGCAAAAAAAGTCATACTATAGCATGTCGTCAATAAAAAGTCATACTATAGCATGTCGTCAAAAAAAAGTCATACTATAGCATGTCGTCAAAAAAAGTCATACTATAGCATGTCGTCAAAATGAAGTCAAACTATAGCATGTCGTCAAAAAAAAGTCATACTATAGCATGTCAACCAAAAAAAGTCATACTATAGCATGTCGACCAAAAAAAAGTCATACTATAGCATGTAACCAAAAAAAAGTCATACTATAGCATGTCGTCAAAAAAAAGTCATACTATAGTATGTCGTCAAAAAAAAGTCATACTATAGCATGTCGTCAAAAAAAAGTCATACTATAGCATGTCGTCAAAAAAAAGTCATACTATAGCATGTTGACCAAAAAAAAGTCATACTATAGCATGTCGTCAAAAAAAGTCATACTATAGCATGTTGTCAAAAAAAAGTCATACTATAGTAGGTTGTCAAAAAAAAGTCATACTATAGCATGTCGTCAAAAAAAGTCATACTATAGCATGTTGTCAAAAAAAGTCATACTATAGTAGGTTGTCAAAAAAAAGTCATACTATAGCATGTCATCAAAAAAAAGTCATACGCATGTCGTCAAAAAAAAGTCATACTATAGCATGTTGTCAAAAAAAGTCATACTATAGCATGTCATCAAAAAAAAGTCATACCATAGCATGTCGACCAAAAAAAGTCATACTATATAGCATGTTGTCAAAAAAAAGTCATATTATAGCATGTCATCAAAAAAAAGTCATACTATAGCATGTCGTCAAAAAAAGTCATACTATAGTATGTCAACCAAAAAAAGTCATACTATAGCATGTCGTCAAAAAAAAGTCATACTATAGTATGTCAACCAAAAAAAAGTCATACTATAGCATGTTGTCAAAAAAAGTCATACTATAGCATGTCGTCAATAAAAAGTCATACTATAGCATGTCGTCAAAAAAAAGTCATACTATAGCATGTCGTCAAAAAAAGTCATACTATAGCATGTCGTCAAAATGAAGTCAAACTATAGCATGTCGTCAAAAAAAAGTCATACTATAGCATGTCAACCAAAAAAAGTCATACTATAGCATGTCGACCAAAAAAAAGTCATACTATAGCATGTAACCAAAAAAAAGTCATACTATAGCATGTCGTCAAAAAAAAGTCATACTATAGTATGTCGTCAAAAAAAAGTCATACTATAGCATGTCGTCAAAAAAAAGTCATACTATAGCATGTCGTCAAAAAAAAGTCATACTATAGCATGTTGACCAAAAAAAAGTCATACTATAGCATGTCGTCAAAAAAAGTCATACTATAGCATGTTGTCAAAAAAAAGTCATACTATAGCATGTTGTCAAAAAAAAGTCATACTATAGTAGGTTGTCAAAAAAAAGTCATACTATAGCATGTCGTCAAAAAAAAGTCATACTATAGCATGTTGTCAAAAAAAAGTCATATTATAGCATGTCGTCAAAAAAAAGTCATACTATAGTATGTCAACCAAAAAAAGTCATACTATAGCATGTCAACCAAAAAAAAGTCATACTATAGCATGTCGTCAAAAAAAGTCATACTATAGCATGTCGTCAAAAAAAAGTCATACTATAGCATGTTGTCAAAAAAAGTCATACTATAGCATGTAATCAAAAAAAAAGTCATACTATAGCATGTCAACCAAAAAAAAGTCATACTATAGCATGTCGTCAAAAAAAGTCATACTATAGCATGTCGTCAAAAAAAAGTCATACTATAGCATGTCGTCAAAAAAAGTCATACTATAGCATGTAATCAAAAAAAAGTCATACTATAGCATGTCGACCAAAAAAAAGTCATACTATAGTATGTCGTCAAAAAAAAGTCATACTAGAGCATGTTGACCAAAAAAAAGTCATACTATAGTATGTCGTCAAAAAAAAGTCATATTCTAGCATGTCGACAAAAAAAAGTCATACTATAGCATGTCGTCAAAAAAAAGTCATACTATAGCATGTTGACCAAAAAAAAGTCATACTATAGCATGTCGTCAAAAAAAGTCATACTATAGCATGTTGTCAAAAAAAAGTCATACTATAGCATGTTGTCAAAAAAAGTCATACTATAGTAGGTTGTCAAAAAAAAGTCATACTATAGCATGTCATCAAAAAAAAGTCATACGCATGTCGTCAAAAAAAAGTCATACTATAGCATGTTGTCAAAAAAAGTCATACTATAGCATGTCATCAAAAAAAAGTCATACTATAGCATGTCGACCAAAAAAAGTCATACTATATAGCATGTTGTCAAAAAAAAGTCATACTATAGTATGTCAACCAAAAAAAGTCATACTATAGCATGTCGTCAAAAAAAAGTCATACTATAGTATGTCAACCAAAAAAAGTCATACTATAGCATGTTGTCAAAAAAAGTCATACTATAGCATGTCGTCAATAAAAAGTCATACTATAGCATGTCGTCAAAAAAAAGTCATACTATAGCAGGTCAACCAAAAAAGTCATACTATAGCATGTCGACCAAAAAAAATGTCATACTATAGCATGTCGACCAAAACAAAGTCATACTATAGCATGTAACCAAAAAAAAGTCATACTATAGCATGTCGTCAAAAAAAAGTCATACTATAGCATGTCGTCAAAAAAAAGTCATACTATAGCATGTCGTCAAAAAAAAAGTCATACTATAGCATGTTGACCAAAAAAAAGTCATACTATAGTATGTCGACCAAAAAAAGTCATACTATAGCAGGTCGACTATGCTAGTGGTTGGTGAGAGAGCAGATGCGATGAGCTGTTCAACATACCATAGCATGTTCTAGTAAAAAAGTCATATTATAGACTTTCAAACAATAACATAATAAACAATACTTTCATACTGACGTGAAATAGAAGAATGAACATTTTAAACAGCGCCGGGTGTTTAGCTCAGCAGGATGAGCAGACTACCTCCCAATGCCATTAACCCCTAAATGTTGGTTCGAATCCTTCTTTGGACACACCTCAATACAGAAGTTTTTATCTTCTGATAAGAAACAGAAATATGATAAAATGTTGGTTGAACTTCTTTACAGAGAAAAAGATTTTTATAGTTTTTGTACACTGTTTTGTCTCATTTCTTGAGGACTGAAAAAGTCTGAGGTAAAAAAAAAAGTCATACTATAGCATGTCGACCAAAAAAAAGTCATACTATAGCATGTAATCAAAAAAAAGTCATACTATAGCATGTTGACCAAAAAAAAGTCATACTATAGCATGTCGTCAAAAAAAAGTCATACTATAGCATGTCGTCAAAAAAAAGTCATACTATAGCATGTCGTCAAATAAAAGTCATACTATAGCATGTCGACCAAAAAAAAAGTCATACTATAGTATGTCGTCAAAAAAAAGTCATACTATAGCATGTCGACCAAAAAAAAGTCATACTATAGCATGTCGACCAAAAAAAAAGTCATACTATAGTATGTCGTCAAAAAAAGTCATACTATAGCAGGTCGACCAAAGAAAAGTCATACTATAGCATGTCGACCAAAAAAAGTCATACTATAGCATGTCGACCAAAAAAAGTCATACTATAGCATGTCGTCAAAAAAAAGTCATACTATAGCATGTCGACCAAAAAAAGTCATACTATAGCATGTCGACCAAAAAAAGTCATACTATAGTATGTCGACCAAAAAAAGTCATACTATAGCATGTCGACCAAAAAAAAGTCATACTATGGCATGTAATCAAAAAAAAGTCATACTATAGTATGTCGTCAAAAAAAAGTCATACTATAGCATGTCGTCAAAAAAAAGTCATACTATAGCATGTCGTCAAATAAAAGTCATACTATAGCATGTCGACCAAAAAAAAAGTCATACTATAGTATGTCGTCAAAAAAAGTCATACTATAGCATGTCGACCAAAAAAAAGTCATACTATAGCATGTTGACCAAAAAAAAAGTCATACTATAGTATGTCGTCAAAAAAAGTCATACTATAGCAGGTCGACCAAAGAAAAGTCATACTATAGCATGTCGACCAAAAAAAGTCATACTATAGCATGTCGACCAAAAAAAGTCATACTATAGCATGTCGTCAAAAAAAAGTCATACTATAGCATGTCGTCAAAAAAAAGTCATACTATAGTATGTCTTAAAAAAAAGTCATACTATAGCATGTCGACCAAAGAAAAGTCATACTATAGCATGTCGTCAAAAAAAAGTCATACTATAGCATGTCGTCAAAAAAAAGTCATACTATAGCATGTCGTCAAAAAAAAGTCATACTATAGCATGTCGTCAAAAAAAGTCATACTATAGCATGTCGACCAAAAAAAAAGTCATACAATAGTATGTCGTCAAAAAAAGTCATACTATAGCATGTCGACCAAAAAAAAAGTCATACTATAGTATGTCGTCAAAAAAAAGTCATACTATAGCATGTCGTCAAAAAAAGTCATACTATAGCATGTCGACCAAAGAAAAGTCATACTATAGCATGTCGACCAAAAAAAGTCATACTATAGCATGTCGACCAAAAAAAGTCATACTATAGCATGTCGACCAAAAAAAAGTCATACTATGGCATGTAATCAAAAAAAAGTCATACTATAGTATGTCGTCAAAAAAAAGTCATACTATAGCATGTCGTCAAAAAAAAGTCATACTATAGCATGTCGACCAAAAAAAAAGTCATACTATAGCATGTCATCAAAAAAAAGTCATACTATAGCATGTCGACCAAAAAAAAAGTCATACTATAGCATGTTGACCAAAAAAAAAGTCATACTATAGTATGTCGTCAAAAAAAGTCATACTATAGCAGGTCGACCAAAGAAAAGTCATACTATAGCATGTCGACCAAAAAAAGTCATACTATAGCATGTCGACCAAAAAAAGTCATACTATAGCATGTCGTCAAAAAAAAGTCATACTATAGCATGTCGTCAAAAAAAAGTCATACTATAGTATGTCTTAAAAAAAAGTCATACTATAGCATGTCGACCAAAGAAAAGTCATACTATAGCATGTCGTCAAAAAAAAGTCATACTATAGCATGTCGTCAAAAAAAAGTCATACTATAGCATGTCGTCAAAAAAAAGTCATACTATAGCATGTCGTCAAAAAAAGTCATACTATAGCATGTCGACCAAAAAAAAAGTCATACAATAGTATGTCGTCAAAAAAAGTCATACTATAGCATGTCGACCAAAAAAAAAGTCATACTATAGTATGTCGTCAAAAAAAAGTCATACTATAGCATGTCGTCAAAAAAAGTCATACTATAGCATGTCGACCAAAGAAAAGTCATACTATAGCATGTCGACCAAAAAAAGTCATACTATAGCATGTCGACCAAAAAAAGTCATACTATAGCATGTCGACCAAAAAAAAGTCATACTATGGCATGTAATCAAAAAAAAGTCATACTATAGTATGTCGTCAAAAAAAAGTCATACTATAGCATGTCGTCAAAAAAAGTCATACTATAGCATGTCGACCAAAAAAAAAGTCATACTATAGCATGTCATCAAAAAAAAGTCATACTATAGCATGTCGACCAAAAAAAAAGTCATACTATAGCATGTCGTCAAAAAAAAGTCATACTATAGCATGTCGACCAAAAAAAAAGTCATACTATAGCATGTCGTAAAAAAAAGTCATACTATAGCATGTCGACCAAAAAAAGTCATACTATAGCATGTCGTCAAATAAAAGTCATACTATAGCATGTCGACCAAAAAAAAAGTCATACTATAGTATGTCGTCAAAAAAAAGTCATACTATAGCATGTCGACCAAAAAAAAGTCATACTATAGCATGTCGACCAAAAAAAGTCATACTATAGTATGTCGTCAAAAAAAGTCATACTATAGCATGTCGACCAAAGAAAAGTCATACTATAGCATGTCGACCAAAAAAAGTCATACTATAGCATGTCGACCAAAAAAAGTCATACTATAGCATGTCGTCAAAAAAAAGTCATACTATAGCATGTCGTCAAAAAAAAGTCATACTATAGTATGTCGTCAAAAAAAGTCATACTATAGCATGTCGACCAAAGAAAAGTCATACTATAGCATGTCGTCAAAAAAAAGTCATACTATAGCATGTCGTCAAAAAAAAGTCATACTATAGCATGTCGTCAAAAAAAAGTCATACTATAGCATGTCGTCAAAAAAAAGTCATACTATAGCATGTCGTCAAAAAAAAGTCATACTATAGCATGTCGTCAAAAAAAGTCATACTATAGCATGTCGACCAAAAAAAAGTCATACAATAGTATGTCGTCAAAAAAAAGTCATACTATAGCATGTCGTCAAAAAAAAGTCATACTATAGCATGTTGACCAAAAAAAAGTCATACTATAGCATGTCGTCAAAAAAAAGTCATACTATAGCATGTCGTCAAAAAAAGTCATATTATAGCATGTTGTCAAAAAAAAGTCATACTATAGCATGTCAACCAAAAAAAGTCATACTATAGTATGTCAACAAAAAAAAGTCATACTATAGCATGTCGTCAAAAAAAAGTCATACTATAGTATGTCAACCAAAAAAAAGTCATACTATAGCATGTTGTCAAAAAAAGTCATACTATAGCATGTCGTCAAAAAAAAGTCATACTATAGCATGTCGTCAAAATGAAGTCAAACTATAGCATGTCGTCAAAAAAAAGTCATACTATAGCATGTCAACCAAAAAAAGTCATACTATAGCATGTCAACCAAAAAAAAGTCATACAAAAGCATGTCGTCAAAAAAAGTCATACTATAGCATGTCGTCAAAAAAAAGTCATACTATAGCATGTCGTCAAAAAAAAGTCATACTATAGCATGTCGTCAAAATGAAGTCAAACTATAGCATGTCGTCAAAAAAAAGTCATACTATAGCATGTCAACCAAAAAAAGTCATACTATAGCATGTCAACCAAAAAAAAGTCATACTATAGCATGTCGTCAAAAAAAGTCATACTATAGCATGTCGTCAAAAAAAAGTCATACTATAGCATGTCATCAAAAAAAAGTCAAACTATAGCATGTCGTCAAAAAAAAGTCATACTATAGCATGTCGTCAAAAAAAAGTCATACTATAGCATGTCGTCAAAAAAAAGTCATACTATAGCATGTTGACCAAAAAAAAGTCATACTATAGCATGTCGTCAAAAAAAAGTCATACTATAGCATGTCGTCAAAAAAAGTCATATTATAGCATGTCGTCAAAAAAAAGTCATACTATAGCATGTCAACCAAAAAAAGTCATACTATAGCATGTCGTCAAAAAAAGTCATACTATAGTATGTCAACAAAAAAAAGTCATACTATAGCATGTCGTCAAAAAAAAGTCATACTATAGTATGTCAACCAAAAAAAAGTCATACTATAGCATGTTGTCAAAAAAAGTCATACTATAGCATGTCGTCAAAAAAAAGTCATACTATAGCATGTCGTCAAAATGAAGTCAAACTATAGCATGTCGTCAAAAAAAAGTCATACTATAGCATGTCAACCAAAAAAAGTCATACTATAGCATGTCGACCAAAAAAAAGTCATACTATAGCATGTAACCAAAAAAAAGTCATACTATAGCATGTCGTCAAAAAAAAGTCATACTATAGCATGTCGTCAAAAAAAAGTCATACTATAGCATGTCGTCAAAAAAAAGTCATACTATAGCATGTCGTCAAAAAAAAGTCATACTATAGCATGTCGTCAAAATGAAGTCAAACTATAGCATGTCGTCAAAAAAAAGTCATACTATAGCATGTCGTCAAAAAAAGTCATATTATAGCATGTCGTCAAAAAAAAGTCATACTATAGCATGTCAACCAAAAAAAGTCATACTATAGCATGTCGTCAAAAAAAGTCATACTATAGTATGTCAACCAAAAAAAGTCATACTATAGCATGTCGTCAAAAAAAAGTCATACTATAGTATGTCAACCAAAAAAAAGTCATACTATAGCATGTCGTCAAAAAAAGTCATACTATAGCATGTCGTCAAAATGAAGTCAAACTATAGCATGTCGTCAAAAAAAAGTCATACTATAGCATGTCAACCAAAAAAAGTCATACTATAGCATGTCGACCAAAAAAAGTCATACTATAGCATGTCGTCAAAAAAAGTCATACTATAGTATGTCAACCAAAAAAAGTCATACTATAGCATGTCATCAAAAAAAAGTCATACTATAGTATGTCAACCAAAAAAAAGTCATACTATAGCATGTCGTCAAAAAAAAGTCATACTATAGCATGTCGTCAAAAAAAGTCATACTATAGCATGTCGTCAAAATGAAGTCAAACTATAGCATGTCGTCAAAAAAAAGTCATACTATAGCATGTCAACCAAAAAAAGTCATACTATAGCATGTCGACCAAAAAAAAGTCATACTATAGCATGTAACCAAAAAAAAGTCATACTATAGCATGTCGTCAAAAAAAAGTCATACTATAGCATGTCGTCAAAAAAAAGTCATACTATAGTATGTCGTCAAAAAAACGTCATACTATAGCATGTCGTCAAAAAAAAGTCATACTATAGCATGTCGTCAAAAAAAAGTCATACTATAGCATGTCGACCAAAAAAAAGTCATACTATAGCATGTCGTCAAAAAAAGTCATACTATAGCATGTTGTCAAAAAAAAGTCATACTATAGCATGTTGTCAAAAAAAAGTCATACTATAGTAGGTTGTCAAAAAAAAGTCATACTATAGCATGTCGTCAAAAAAAAGTCATACTATAGCATGTTGTCAAAAAAAAGTCATATTATAGCATGTCGTCAAAAAAAAGTCATACTATAGTATGTCAACCAAAAAAAGTCATACTATAGCATGTCAACCAAAAAAAAGTCATACTATAGCATGTCGTCAAAAAAAGTCATACTATAGCATGTCGTCAAAAAAAAATCATACTATAGCATGTCGTCAAAAAAAAGTCAAACTATAGCATGTCGTCAAAAAAAAGTCATACTATAGCATGTCGTCAAAAAAAAGTCATACTATAGCATGTCGTCAAAAAAAAGTCATACTATAGCATGTCGTCAAAATGAAGTCAAACTATAGCATGTCGTCAAAAAAAAGTCATACTATAGCATGTCGTCAAAAAAAGTCATATTATAGCATGTCGTCAAAAAAAAGTCATACTATAGCATGTCAACCAAAAAAAGTCATACTATAGCATGTCGTCAAAAAAAGTCATACTATAGTATGTCAACCAAAAAAAGTCATACTATAGCATGTCGTCAAAAAAAAGTCATACTATAGTATGTCAACCAAAAAAAAGTCATACTATAGCATGTTGTCAAAAAAAGTCATACTATAGCATGTCGTCAAAAAAAAGTCATATTATAGCATGTCGTCAAAAAAAAGTCATACTATAGCATGTCGTCAAAATGAAGTCAAACTATAGCATGTCGTCAAAAAAAAGTCATACTATAGCATGTCAACCAAAAAAAGTCATACTATAGCATGTCGACCAAAAAAAGTCATACTATAGCATGTAACCAAAAAAAAGTCATACTATAGCATGTCGTCAAAAAAAAGTCATACTATAGTATGTCGTCAAAAAAAAGTCATACTATAGCATGTCGTCAAAAAAAAGTCATACTATAGCATGTCGTCAAAAAAAAGTCATACTATAGCATGTTGACCAAAAAAAAGTCATACTATAGCATGTCGTCAAAAAAAGTCATACTATAGCATGTTGTCAAAAAAAAGTCATACTATAGCATGTTGTCAAAAAAAAGTCATACTATAGTAGGTTGTCAAAAAAAAGTCAAACTATAGCATGTCGTCAAAAAAAAGTCATACTATAGCATGTCGTCAAAAAAAAGTCATACTATAGCATGTCGTCAAAATGAAGTCAAACTATAGCATGTCGTCAAAAAAAAGTCATACTATAGCATGTCGTCAAAAAAAGTCATACTATAGCATGTCGTCAAAAAAAAGTCATACTATAGCATGTCGTCAATAAAAAAATTAATACTATAGCATGTCGTCAAAAAAAAAGTCATACTATAGCATGTTGACCAAAAAAAAGTCATACTATAGTATGCCGTCAAAAAAAAGTCATACTATAGCATGTCCACCAAAAAAAGTCATACTATAGCATGTTGTCAAAAAAAAGTCATACTATAGCATGTTGTCAAAAAAAAGTCATACTATAGTAGGTTGTCAAAAAAAAGTCATACTATAGCATGTCGTCAAAAAAAAGTCATACTATAGCATGTTGACCAAAAAAAGTCATACTATAGCATGTCGTCAAAAAAAGTCATACTATAGTATGTCGTTAAAAAAAGTCATACTAGAGCAGGTGGACCAAAAAAAGTCATACTATAGTATGTCGTCAAAAAAAAGTCATACTATAGCATGTCAACCAAAAAAAGTCATACTATAGCATGTCGACCAAAAAAAAGTCATATTATAGCATGTTGTCAAAAAAAAGTCATACTATAGCATGTTGTCAAAAAAAAAGTCATATTATAGCATTTCGTCAAAAAAAGTCATACTATAGTATGTCAACCAAAAAAAGTCATACTATAGCATGTCAACCAAAAAAAAGTCATACTATAGCATGTTGTCAAAAAAAAGTCATACTATAGCATGTTGACCAAAAAAAAGTCATACTATAGCATGTTGACCAAAAAAAAGTCATACTATAGTATGTCGTCAAAAAAAAGTCATATTATAGCATGTCGTAAAAAAAAAGTCATACTATAGCATGTTGTCAAAAAAAAGTCATACTATAGTAGGTTGTCAAAAAAAAGTCATACTATAGCATGTCCACCAAAAAAAGTCATACTATAGCATGTTGTCAAAAAAAAGTCATACTATAGTATGTCAACCAAAAAAAAGTCATACTATAGCATGTCGTCAAAAAAAAGTCATACTATAGCATGTCGTCAAAAAAAAGTCATACTATAGCATGTCGTCAAAATGAAGTCAAACTATAGCATGTCGTCAAAAAAAGTCATACTATAGCATGTCGTCAAAAAAAAGTCATACTATAGCATGTCGTAAAAAAAAAGTCATACTATAGCATGTCGTCAAAAAAAAGTCATACTATAGCATGTCGTCAAAAAAAAGTCATACTATAGCATGTCGTCAAAAAAAAAGTCATACTATAGCATGTTGACCAAAAAAAAGTCATACTATAGTATGCCGTCAAAAAAAAGTCATACTATAGCATGTCGTCAAAAAAAAAGTCATACTATAGCATGTTGACCAAAAAAAAGTCATACTATAGTATGCCGTCAAAAAAAAGTCATACTATAGCATGTCATCAAAAAAAAGTCATACTATAGCATGTCGACCAAAAAAAGTCATACTATATAGCATGTTGTCAAAAAAAAGTCATATTATAGCATGTCATCAAAAAAAAGTCATACTATAGCATGTCGTCAAAAAAAGTCATACTATAGTATGTCAACCAAAAAAAGTCATACTATAGCATGTCGTCAAAAAAAAGTCATACTATAGTATGTCAACCAAAAAAAAGTCATACTATAGCATGTTGCAAAAAAAGTCATACTATAGCATGTCGTCAATAAAAAGTCATACTATAGCATGTCGTCAAAAAAAAGTCATACTATAGCATGTCGTCAAAAAAAGTCATACTATAGCATGTCGTCAAAATGAAGTCAAACTATAGCATGTCGTCAAAAAAAAGTCATACTATAGCATGTCAACCAAAAAAAGTCATACTATAGCATGTCGACCAAAAAAAAGTCATACTATAGCATGTAACCAAAAAAAAGTCATACTATAGCATGTCGTCAAAAAAAAGTCATACTATAGTATGTCGTCAAAAAAAAGTCATACTATAGCATGTCGTCAAAAAAAAGTCATACTATAGCATGTCGTCAAAAAAAAGTCATACTATAGCATGTTGACCAAAAAAAAGTCATACTATAGCATGTCGTCAAAAAAAGTCATACTATAGCATGTTGTCAAAAAAAAGTCATACTATAGTAGGTTGTCAAAAAAAAGTCATACTATAGCATGTCGTCAAAAAAAGTCATACTATAGCATGTTGTCAAAAAAAGTCATACTATAGTAGGTTGTCAAAAAAAAGTCATACTATAGCATGTCATCAAAAAAAAGTCATACGCATGTCGTCAAAAAAAAGTCATACTATAGCATGTTGTCAAAAAAAGTCATACTATAGCATGTCATCAAAAAAAAGTCATACCATAGCATGTCGACCAAAAAAAGTCATACTATATAGCATGTTGTCAAAAAAAAGTCATATTATAGCATGTCATCAAAAAAAAGTCATACTATAGCATGTCGTCAAAAAAAGTCATACTATAGTATGTCAACCAAAAAAAGTCATACTATAGCATGTCGTCAAAAAAAAGTCATACTATAGTATGTCAACCAAAAAAAAGTCATACTATAGCATGTTGTCAAAAAAAGTCATACTATAGCATGTCGTCAATAAAAAGTCATACTATAGCATGTCGTCAAAAAAAAGTCATACTATAGCATGTCGTCAAAAAAAGTCATACTATAGCATGTCGTCAAAATGAAGTCAAACTATAGCATGTCGTCAAAAAAAAGTCATACTATAGCATGTCAACCAAAAAAAGTCATACTATAGCATGTCGACCAAAAAAAAGTCATACTATAGCATGTAACCAAAAAAAAGTCATACTATAGCATGTCGTCAAAAAAAAGTCATACTATAGTATGTCGTCAAAAAAAAGTCATACTATAGCATGTCGTCAAAAAAAAGTCATACTATAGCATGTCGTCAAAAAAAAGTCATACTATAGCATGTTGACCAAAAAAAAGTCATACTATAGCATGTCGTCAAAAAAAGTCATACTATAGCATGTTGTCAAAAAAAAGTCATACTATAGCATGTTGTCAAAAAAAAGTCATACTATAGTAGGTTGTCAAAAAAAAGTCATACTATAGCATGTCGTCAAAAAAAAGTCATACTATAGCATGTTGTCAAAAAAAAGTCATATTATAGCATGTCGTCAAAAAAAAGTCATACTATAGTATGTCAACCAAAAAAAGTCATACTATAGCATGTCAACCAAAAAAAAGTCATACTATAGCATGTCGTCAAAAAAAGTCATACTATAGCATGTCGTCAAAAAAAAGTCATACTATAGCATGTTGTCAAAAAAAGTCATACTATAGCATGTAATCAAAAAAAAAGTCATACTATAGCATGTCAACCAAAAAAAAGTCATACTATAGCATGTCGTCAAAAAAAGTCATACTATAGCATGTCGTCAAAAAAAAGTCATACTATAGCATGTCGTCAAAAAAAGTCATACTATAGCATGTAATCAAAAAAAAGTCATACTATAGCATGTCGACCAAAAAAAAGTCATACTATAGTATGTCGTCAAAAAAAAGTCATACTAGAGCATGTTGACCAAAAAAAAGTCATACTATAGTATGTCGTCAAAAAAAAGTCATATTCTAGCATGTCGACAAAAAAAAGTCATACTATAGCATGTCGTCAAAAAAAAGTCATACTATAGCATGTTGACCAAAAAAAAGTCATACTATAGCATGTCGTCAAAAAAAGTCATACTATAGCATGTTGTCAAAAAAAAGTCATACTATAGCATGTTGTCAAAAAAAGTCATACTATAGTAGGTTGTCAAAAAAAAGTCATACTATAGCATGTCATCAAAAAAAAGTCATACGCATGTCGTCAAAAAAAAGTCATACTATAGCATGTTGTCAAAAAAAGTCATACTATAGCATGTCATCAAAAAAAAGTCATACTATAGCATGTCGACCAAAAAAAGTCATACTATATAGCATGTTGTCAAAAAAAAGTCATACTATAGTATGTCAACCAAAAAAAGTCATACTATAGCATGTCGTCAAAAAAAAGTCATACTATAGTATGTCAACCAAAAAAAAGTCATACTATAGCATGTTGTCAAAAAAAGTCATACTATAGCATGTCGTCAATAAAAAGTCATACTATAGCATGTCGTCAAAAAAAAGTCATACTATAGCATGTCGTCAAAAAAAGTCATACTATAGCATGTCGTCAAAATGAAGTCAAACTATAGCATGTCGTCAAAAAAAAGTCATACTATAGCATGTCAACCAAAAAAAGTCATACTATAGCATGTCGACCAAAAAAAAGTCATACTATAGCATGTAACCAAAAAAAAGTCATACTATAGCATGTCGTCAAAAAAAAGTCATACTATAGTATGTCGTCAAAAAAAAGTCATACTATAGCATGTCGTCAAAAAAAAGTCATACTATAGCATGTCGTCAAAAAAAAGTCATACTATAGCATGTCGACCAAAAAAAGTCATACTATATAGCATGTTGTCAAAAAAAAGTCATATTATAGCATGTCATCAAAAAAAAGTCATACTATAGCATGTCGTCAAAAAAAGTCATACTATAGTATGTCAACCAAAAAAAGTCATACTATAGCATGTCATCAAAAAAAAGTCATACGCATGTCGTCAAAAAAAAGTCATACTATAGCATGTTGTCAAAAAAAGTCATACTATAGCATGTCATCAAAAAAAAGTCATACTATAGCATGTCGACCAAAAAAAGTCATACTATATAGCATGTTGTCAAAAAAAAGTCATATTATAGCATGTCATCAAAAAAAAGTCATACTATAGCATGTCGTCAAAAAAAGTCATACTATAGTATGTCAACCAAAAAAAGTCATACTATAGCATGTCGTCAAAAAAAAGTCATACTATAGTATGTCAACCAAAAAAAAGTCATACTATAGCATGTTGTCAAAAAAAGTCATACTATAGCATGTCGTCAATAAAAAGTCATACTATAGCATGTCGTCAAAAAAAAGTCATACTATAGCATGTCGTCAAAAAAAGTCATACTATAGCATGTCGTCAAAATGAAGTCAAACTATAGCATGTCGTCAAAAAAAAGTCATACTATAGCATGTCAACCAAAAAAAGTCATACTATAGCATGTCGACCAAAAAAAAGTCATACTATAGCATGTCGTCAAAAAAAAGTCATACTATAGCATGTTGTCAAAAAAAGTCATACTATAGCATGTAATCAAAAAAAAAGTCATACTATAGCATGTCAACCAAAAAAAAGTCATACTATAGCATGTCGTCAAAAAAAGTCATACTATAGCATGTCGTCAAAAAAAAGTCATACTATAGCATGTCGTCAAAAAAAGTCATACTATAGCATGTAATCAAAAAAAAGTCATACTATAGCATGTCGACCAAAAAAAAGTCATACTATAGTATGTCGTCAAAAAAAAGTCATACTAGAGCATGTTGACCAAAAAAAAGTCATACTATAGTATGTCGTCAAAAAAAAGTCATATTCTAGCATGTCGACAAAAAAAAGTCATACTATAGCATGTAACCAAAAAAAAGTCATACTATAGCATGTCGTCAAAAAAAAGTCATACTATAGCATGTAACCAAAAAAAGTCATACTATAGCATGTAACCAAAAAAAAGTTATACTATAGCATGTCGACCAAAAAAAGTCATATTATGGTATGTAATCAAAAAGTCATAGCAAAGTCATACTATAGCATGTCTTGAAAAGAGAAGTTTTTTATTTCAGTGCATTTCTGTATATTTCAGTATATTGAATTTGTCAAAGCTCATCACACAGTTTATTTAGTCAAAGTTTTTATTTCTGATAAAGCGCTGAGTCATCACTTCCATGCAGAGGAGGACAACCTCGTTCTTTGTGTGTGACTTTCGGCAACAATAAACCAAACCCTAGTGACCAGCAGAGCTGCAACAATTAGTCCATTAATTAATTAGATGTCAACTATTACATTCATTGCTTGCAATTTTAATCAATTTCCAATGTCCAAATTCTCTGGTTCCAGCTACAAAACTGATGATCTGTGTTGTGGACCGTTGTTCTGGACAAAAAAATACATTTTAGGTTGAATCTTCAGATTTAGAGAACAATGATCAACCATTCAATGAACCAAACAACTAGCAGAATATTCATTAGTTGCAGCTCTACCTGACAGCAGGGAAAGAAATGTGGCATTGCAGAACTTTTTTAGAATCTAGTGGAGATCTTGTTTCCAGGTATACAAATCTGTCACATAGAATATAAACACATAATATTTGAGTTCAATACAAACTTCAAGTAACTTGGATGAAGAGCTGCAGCACTTGGATACAGTGTAAATGACACAGAGGAAGGAGGATGGTGTTTTTATTTAATATAACATCATGCTCATGTACTGAAGGAACAACGGCGAATAATCCCTGAGTTGATGCTGAACTGAGTGGAGAAACTCACAGCTGCTCTAAACCGGACGTGTCCACCTTCACTTTGACGAACAGCGTGTTGTCGTCGATATATGCGGCGTTCTGAGGAGTTTCCAGCTTGTTGAGGGGGATGAAGCACGAGAACCCGAAGGCGACGTTGCTGACGGCGTCGGCGGTGGGTCGCTGGAAGCTTTTGGACACGGGGTCGGGTCTGAAGCTGAGGCTGCGGTGGTTTGCGGCGCCGCTCTGGTCCAGGACAGACAGCAGCACGGTCTGTCTGAAAGGCCACGGCAGCAGGGCGTCAAAATCCCCGGGCATCAGGACCACGTAGAGCGACAGGTGGGTCCCTCTGCCCTCGCCGTCTCCGTTCAGGTAGGCCTTGACGGCCATCTTGTACCCGCAGTGGCCGGTGTGGAATGGCACGCTGCTCAGGCACGGCGGCTGACCTTTGGCCTCGGCTTCCTGCTTCCTCCTGAAGTCCTGGATCTTCCAAATCAGTTTGCCGTCATAGGACGTCGCCTCGAGCTCCTGCAGGTGCTGCGTGTTGCGGCTGAGCTGAGCGCCGTGGAAATCCAGCAGACCAGAGTGACGCCTCAGACTTTCCTCCAAAGTTCCTGGAAGAAGGAAACAACACCAGTGTTGAAGTTACTGCAGCTGAATAGAACTGATGTACAGGTGTAAAAACCATCAGCAATGTACTGGAAAAACGGGTCTGAAAACTCAACTGAGCTCTGCCAAGCCAATAAAAACGCGTAGATGACAGATGATGACATCTGATCCAGGTCAACTGACAAACAAACAAGTAGTGCTAAAAAAGAACTGTTTGTAAAATGACTCAATAAAGGTTAATATTAATATATTAGTATATTGGATCCACTGGTTCATCACCAATTCTGGAGGTCGATTCAACATCCAAACGCCGTCCAGTATTTGGACTTCCAACTTGGATCTTCAACATTTGACCTTTAACCCGTTAAACTCCAGGGTCCCCCCCGATTGCTCCGCTAATCATGTACAAATATAGTGAAGCTATATGTGGAGGGGGCGTGGCGCATCGGCTGCAGGAGAAAGGTGTGGAGAGGGCTCAGGGGAGCGGCGCCAGGTGAGAGTAATTGAGCAGTGAGTACAGGTGCGCTAATTACTCTCACCATCTCTTTTAAAACAGTAGCAGGCTGGACCCGCGAGGAAGAGGAGAGGAACGGATGACGGAGAGCCGAGCAGACGGCAGCATATGAAGCCTGCGATCGGCTGCAGACGGCCTCAGTGTGTGTGTGTGTGTACGCGCCAATAAAGCCCGGGGAAAAACCCGCTAAAACAGAAAAGACTGGACTTGTTGTGCGTCTGTTCGGTGCCGGGGAACTCACGGGGGCAAGGCGACTGCCACACTATACATCAAATTAAACAGGAGAAACTCCACTACAAGCACATATAAGTCATATTTACACACACCAAACACAACTCCAACATCAAGCTAATTAATTAACAAATATGAAAATCGGTATACGATCATAAAGCCGACCCGCTCGCCACATTTTGATGGCTAGCGCTCTGATACTTCATGTTACACAAACGAATGACATCTCATATGAAAGCTGAGACTGTGACGAGTCCAATGGTACCATCAGTGTAGCTTTATGACAAAAACTCAGTAAACTAGCAGCCAAAAAACACTACAGTAAAAAGTCACTTGTTGGAAGCGACAAACAAAAAATGTGTTTTTTTGTTGCTGTTTTGGGATGAAAATTTTTATTTGAGATCAATAAATGGTCGTTTTGTGTCGACCAACATCTCTGTGTTTATTCCAGAGACATACCCTACTGACTATGGGGATGTCCTAAACCTGAAAAAGGGTTGGAGGTCAAGGGGTTAACCTTTGAACACCTTTTCAATGTCTGACAGGTTCATGAAATCCAACTGAGCACTGTGACGTTGGAATAACGTCTTTTCTGGACCTGGTTATGGTCCAAATGTGGTTGTTTGATGTCTTTTCAACACCAAATTTGATAGTTTAGACGTAGTATTTGTAACGTTGAAACCGTACCTGTTGAACAGACCGTCACATTGCTGGCGGTGGTTAAAGGTTAAAGGTTATGGACCTGGATGTGAGGGACCAGAGCGGCTTGAATAGAACTGCCTGACTAGGCTTAATTGGGACAAACCATCATAGAATGGAAACCAATGGTACAAGGGTTATAAAAGGAAATGACCAGTGGTACAACACTTATCCAGCAAAAACATGATATACAAACGTTGCTATGGTTACAACAATGCGTCCCACTTCATATAATCTACCGATAAATACAAAAACAACAAACCCAGGTGCTCCCTGACGACCTCAGCTGACGACACCTCCTGGACCACCGCATCCAGTGAACTTTTGAGCTGCTCCAGCTCCTCCAGACCGAGTCCTCCGGCCTCCTGCCGGACGTCCAGCTGGACGGCGGTCAGGATGTCCTCCTGGCGGCTCAGGGCCGTCTGATCACAGACAGATGGAGAGGTGACGTGTTTAATGGCGCTAAGAGTTATAAACGGATGGATAAGCGAGAAGGAGCCTGGTGTGGACCTGAGCTGTGGAGACCGCGTGTTCTTGGTTGTTGCTCTGTTGAAGCAGCGGTCTGGTTTTCTTCTGCAGGCCGGCCAGCAGCAACGTGTCCGCCTGGACGTCCTGCTGCCTCAGCAGCGCCTCGCCCTGGAGAAACTCCACCTGAGCCAGGAGGGGACAGTCCCAGGTCAAACATGCAGAGATATCGGTTTTAAATCGTTGTCTTTCCATTTAATTCCCATCCGGTGCTTCTCTATGTGTGAGGCCTGTGATTGGTTGATGGGAATAACGGAGTTCTAAATCGACTGTGTCCTTTTTCAGTAACGAATGATCCAATTGATGACTCTTCAATCATTATATTGTTTCGTTAATATAACTGAAGCTGTTGGGTAGCGAAGCTTCATCTAAGTGTCCACACCTGGTCGATCCTATCTCTATTTGGTCGTATTCCTGATGGTCAGCTGCCTTGAGACAGTCAGTCAGTCATCTTCTATACCTGCTTATTCCTCATTAGGGTCACATGTTCTGCTGGAGCCAATCCCAGCACGTTACGGCGAGAGGCAGGGATACACCCCAGATGGTCGCCAGCCAATCGTGGGGCACACATGCCATTCACTCACACACTCACACCTACGGGCAATTTAGAGTCTCCAATTAACCTCAGCATGTGTTTGGACTGTGGGAGGAAGCCGGAGTACCTGGTGAAAACCCACGCAGACACGGGGAGAACATGCAAACTCCACACAGAAAGGTCCCAGACCCAGGACCAAGGAGGTCTTGAACCTGCGACCTTCTTGCTGTGAGGCAACAGAGCTAACCCTGCTAACGAGCTAACGAGCTAACGCCCTGCCTTGAGACAATCTAAACATCTAACTTTGACCTCTGACCTCTGATTGCAGGCCTTTCAACCCCTTTGGCCATTTTTACCATCATCACATGGCCACAGATTCCATTCGTACAAGATCTACATTCACATAGCATCTCATTTTACAAGGGACAAATAGAGAATACACTACTTTGTTTGTGGGTTACATAATCTACACCAAATGTGTGTTGCTCCTCCCTGTGTTTTATAGTCCTCCTGTATGAGGACGTGTTGTCGAGTCAGATCTAACGAACCTGTTGCTCCAGGTCGGTGTTGCTCCTCAGAACCAGCAGCATGTGATGATTGACGGCGGCGTCTTCATGAAGCTTCATTCGGCTTCTTTTCTCCTGCAACAACAAGCAGAGCAGCCGTCACCTCAGGATGTCAACGGCAGCGTGGGCTCCTCCTCCCCCGTCACTGGTAGAACTGACCTGCACCGAGCAACCGAACTTCTTGTAAAAGCAGTCGACGAGAACCTCGTCGCACGCCTGTCTGTGCTCCGTCAGCTGGAAGAGAAACACATGATCGCAACTTCACACACGCTCGTTTAAGAAATGTGATAAACTAATCTGAGAATTCTCTTCAGATTCAGGGGATATCAAAGAGGTGAGGAGATAAGGAGGGGAAAAGCAGTTCAGAGGCGGAGACAAGGAGTTCAGAGGCGGAGACAAGGAGTTCAGAGGTGGAGACAAGGAGTTCAGAGGCGGAGACAAGGGGTTCAGAGGCGGAGACAAGGAGTTCAGAGGCGGAGACAAGGGGTTCAGAGGCGGAGACAAGGAGTTCAGAGGCGGAGATAAGGGGTTCAGAGGCGGAGACAAGGGGTTCAGAGGCGGAGACAAGGAGTTCAGAGGCGGAGATAAGGGGTTCAGAGGCGGAGACAAGGAGTTCAGAGGCGGAGACAAGGAGTTCAGAGGCGGAGACAAGGGGTTCAGAGGCGGAGACAAGGAGTTCAGAGGCGGAGACAAGGAGTTCAGATAGGGAAATAAGTAGAAGACAAGAAATGGAAAAGGAGTTGAGAGATGAGAGATAAGAAGATGAGATAAGGTGTTCAGATGAGGAGATGGGAAACGTGACAATAAGGAGTGCAGACGAGGAGATAAGTAGGAAATGAGGAGATGAGATAGGGATAAGGAGTTTAGATGAGAAGATGAGGACCTTAGATAAGGAGTTTAGGAGATGATGAGAAGATAAGGAGTTCAGATATGGAGATAAGGAGGGGACAAGGAGTTTAGAGATAACGAGATAATTAACTCAAACATGGTAATAAAGGGGAGATAAGGAGGGAAGGAGCTCAAAACGAGAAGATAAGGAGGAGATCAGGAGATCAGGAGTTCCGGTATGGAGATAAGGAGGAGATAAGGAGTTCAAATGAGGAGATGTGGTGTTCAAGAGATGATGAAGAGATAAAAAGAGGATAAGGAGCTCCGAATAGGAGATTAGAAGCTCAAATATGGCATTAAGGAGGAGATGAGGAGTTCAGATGAGGAGACAAGAACCTTAGACAAGGAGATGAGGAGTTCAGGAGGTGTTAAAGAGTAGGGGAGATAGGGAGTTCACATGAGGAGACAAGGAGTTCAGATCGGGAAATAAGTAGGAGACAAGGAAGGGAAAAGGTGTTGAGATGAGGAGATAAGAAGATGAGATAAGGTGTTCAGTTGAGGAGATGAGACGAGGAGATAAGGTGTTGAGGAGGTAAGGAGGAGGTGAGGAGCTCACGATGTGTCTTAGGACCTTCTGGGAGCAGCTGTTGGGACAGGTCACCTCCACCTCTGGACACGTGCTGAGCAGGTGATCCTACAGAAGACCAGTCACAACATGTTCTGTCCACAAAACATCTGACAACGTTTCCAAACATGACAAAAACTCATTTCTGGAGTTTACTGTGGTGTAACCCTGAAAAACCTGGTAGCAGACACTTTAACTCTCTTAAAAAGGTTTTAAAAAATAAGAACACATGCTATCAACTAGTTTTATATTCTAGGTGGATCATAGATTTAACCCTCTATCGTATTGGTAGTGAGACAATGATGCTCACATGTCAAATGTCCGTGAGTAAACAGGAAATCCTGGTCATGTAAATTGTATGTCCTTCAAAATAAAAGCCCCCTTTTCTTGCCTAACTGTAAAAACATAGATTTTACATCACAGCTTTTTAGAAAAATGAAGATAAAGTTGTTGTTTCTTAAAGATTTGGTGTGATGGGTCACCTGGAGGCGGCTGAGGGGCTGCGGCTGCCTGCAGTGCGGGCAGAGCTCCATGCGGTGTGGACAGGTGCTGCTCAGGTGCTCCTGCAGGAGGTGGAGGAGGAGGAGGAGGAGGAGGAGGAGGAGGAGGAGGAGGAGGAGGAGGGGATAGAAAGTCTGAATCATGACGCACAAACAGCATTATGCATTTATACTTATGGGTGGAACATTAACCCTCTACTGCATAGTGTTGCTATATGGCAACAATGACTATCTTCATTTAAAAAGCTGTGATAATTTTACAGTTGAAAAGGGGGGCTTTTATTTTGAAGGCCATACATTTAATTCAATTTTAATGCTTTATTTCTTTTCTAATATGCTAAAATAGATGTGTTACCATATGTCAACGGAAAATTCCTAGTGTATACAACCTAATGGAGTCCCATTGACATTGGCATCAAACTATCCTGAGACTGTGTACAACTTTTTTTATGACTAAGTAATATTTAATGCAATAGAGGGTTAATGCATTAATTATGATTCACTAATTACAAAGAAAATAACATGTTAAAAATATGAATGCAATATTTAAGCCAAATAATATGGATTTCAATAGAAGCTGCTCGTCTGGCGCGTACGACAAAAAGGTTTCTGACTTTTAGTTCTGCGTTATGTCACCCATAGACCCATACGTGACCCATAGAGTCACCTCCCGTGTTGCTCTGGGCCTCCCATCATGCCCCGGGATGATGAGAATGTGTACATTTCAAAAATAATAATAATACAACAACAACTCACATTTGAGTTGTTTAATTCACTTGCAGACCACATTAAAAACCAAGAAAAATAAATAAATAAAAAAAGACCTTGCTCCATTATCTCACAATGAGATGGCCCACCTTAAATTGCCCCCACAATGACATGGTCCACCTTAAAACGTTCCTACAATGACTCGGTCCACCTTCAAATAATGTCACAATGACTCAGTCCACCTTAAAAAAGTGTTATAATGACTTGGTCCACCTTAAAACAATGCCAGAATGACTCGATCCACCTTAAAAAAGTGTTACAATGACTTGGTCCACCTTAAAACAATGCCAGAATGACTCGATCCACCTTAAAAAAGTGTTACAATGACTTGGTCCACCTTAAAACAATGCCAGAATGACTTGGTCCACCTTAAAACAATGTCACAATGACTTGGTCCACCTAAAATTGCCCCACAGTGACTCAGTCCACCTTAAAACGTCCCCACAATGACTTGGTCCACCTTAAAACAATGTCACAATGACTTGGTCCACTTAAAATTGCCCCACAGTGACTCAGTCCACCTTAAAACATTCCCACAATGACTTGGTCCACCTTAAAACAATGTCACAATGACTTGGTCCACCTAAAATTGCCCCCACAGTGACTCAGTCCACCTTAAAACACCCCCACAATGGCTTGGTCCACCTTAAAACAATGTCATAATGACTCGGTCCACCTTAAAACCTTCCCACAACGACACCCAGGCAGTCGTCATAGTGTATAGTGTTATATATAACACATTATTATTACATTATGAAATATAAACTCTGAGAGGAAGAACTCTACTTTTTGAGATAAAACTCTACATCATGAGATGGAAAAAGTCTGAAATGTGAGATAAAAGCCTTAAATAGTGAGAAATGTGCTCTGTGGATCCGATGGTGTGAACTGAACCTTCAGCTGCTGCAGGCTGAGGATGGAGCAGCAGGACGGGGAGTTGCTGCAGTAAACTTCTAAACTGGAGATTTCCCTTTTGCAGCATTTGTCCTGGAAAACCTGCAGAGAAAAAATTATACCTTTAAAACTCTTAATGAGACTTTTCTCAACAAAATAGGAGCTTGACTTTGACTTAGATCATAATGGAATCATGGAATGATTAGTATTTATTTTGCTGACCTCAGCAGGCGTGATCACGGCTCCGTCCACCGGACACAGCGGGCTGGACGGGGACGACGTCTCCCTGAAACAAAGCAGGTGTTTTAAGGTGGACTGTGTCATCAGAGATATGGTTTTTAAGGAGTTCTGTAACACTATGCAGAGTATTTTAAGGTGGACTGAGTCATTGTGACTGTGTTGCAAGGATCAAGCCGAGGTCATTTTGATGGGTGGTTTTAAGGTGGACTGTGTAATCAGAATGTTTTTTTAAGGAGTTCTGTATCTTTATGTAGAGTATTTTAAGGTGGACTGAGTTGTGACTGTGTTTGAGGTGCACCGAGTCACTATCGGGGTATTGTTGTGGGAATATTTTAAGGTGGACCATGTCATTGTGGGGGTATTTTAAGGTGGACTGAGTCATTGTGACTGTGTTGCAAGGACCAAGCCAAGGTCAGGGTGTCGTGTGAATGTTTTAAAGGTGGACTGAGTCATTGTGGGGGCATTTTAAGGTGGACCGAATTATTGTTTGAGGTGACACAAGTCATTTTGATGGGAGTTTTTAAGGTGGACTGTGTAATCAGAATGTTTAAGGAGTTCTGTATCATTATGTAGAGTATTTTAAGGTGGACTGAGTTGTGACTGTGTTTAATGTGCACCGAGTCCCTATTGGGGTGTTGTAGGAATGTTTTAAGGTGGACCATGTCATTGTGGGGGCATTTTAAGGTGGGCTAAGTGATTGTGGCATTGTTTTAAGGTGGAACAAGCCATCGTGGGAACATTTTAAGGTGGCATTTTACGTGAGTGTGGAATGAGTCATTGTTTTAAGGTGGAGAGAGTCATTTTGGTGGGTGTTTTAAAGACTGGACTGTGTCATCAGAAATATGTTTCAGGGTATGCAGGGTATTTGTAGGTGGACTGAGTCATTGTGACTGTGGTGTAAGGTGGACCGTGTCGCTGTCTGAGTTTCATTATGGGAACGTTTTAAGGTGGACCAAGTCATTTTGACATTGTTTTGAGGTGGAATGAGTCATTTCGGTGGGTGTTTTGAAGGTGAACTGTGTCATCAGAATTGTGACATTGTTTTAAGGTGGACTATGTCATTGTAGGGGCATTTTAAGGTGGTCTGAGTAATTTTGGCTTTAAGGTGGAATGAGTCATTTTGATGGGTGTTGTTGGGGTGCTTTTAAAGGTGGAGCGACTCATTGTAGAGGTATTTTAAGGTGGACTTACAGCAACCCTTGGAGGCAGTGGAAGCAGTAGATGTGTCCGCAGGAGTTCTGCTGGGGGTTGAGCACGACGCCTTTGCAGACAGGACAAACAAACTCCTCCTTCAGCTTCAACACAAACTTCAGCGAGTGCTGGATGGAGGTCAGCTCCGCTTCCCAGGAGCTGATGGGGCCCACCAACCTCATCCGGGTCTCCTCGGACCTCCTCACGGACTCCTCACACCTTTTTGTGGACTCCTCAGACCTCCTCAGGGACTCCTCACACCTTCCTGTCCTTGTGTCGGCTGAGGCCATGAGCCTGCAGGACAAAATGAACAAATCAGCTGATTTAAAAGACTTGATTGGAGATTTATTCGATTTATTTAGAAAGAGGAAACATTCCAGCTTCTTAAATGTGCTCTAAACATGTTCTATGACAGAAAACTAAAGATATTTGTGTTTCTATTTCTGACATTTTAAAGACCAAAACGACTAATTAACGACTATGTGACAGATTAATTGAAAATAAATCCTCTGTGATTCTTCCTCCTGTTCAGGAATCATCAAAATAATAATCAAAATTATAAATTATAAAATAAAAAAAACACAATTTATGTAAATATTCTGAAATAAAAGCCTAAATTATGAAAAAATGACAAATCTGACGTAAAAAACATTGTTACATAACTAAATAATGAGATGAAAACACAAACCTGTAGAGTCTTTATCACAAAGAACGTGATGAAGATGATTCTGATAAAATCGATCACCAATCAAAAGTATCAGTAGAGCAAAGCAGGTGTGCGAGCGCGTGCGTGCCCGCGTGAGCGAGCCGGGGAAACCCGGAACTACGCGTGCAGCGAATTTACATACACGCGCGCGATGAAAATTTGGCTTTTTTTAATCGGAAAAGCCGCAAATATTAAAGGAACTAAACGACTTTTACGTCACAAACAGGAGCCGCTGACTGTTTACTGCACCCACAACACTCCCGCGTGTGTGTGTGTGCGCGCGCGCGCGTGTGTGTGTGACGCGTCTTTACTTTCACTTTGCCGTCCGATCGATATTTTATTTTATTTCTTACGCTCCGTCACATTTGATTGATTTCCTTACCGGGCGTTAATCCTCCCGCCGCCTGTCACTCACAGCGGATCGATCAGCATCCGGTATCGATCAGTATTGACTGCAGCTGAAGAGAAAACTACAGGAAGTGACTTACGTCAACAACCTGCTGCTGCGCGCTGTTATCAATACTGAGGAAATATTATATAAAATAATATATCATTATAATTGAAATATAATATTGTATATTCTCTATTTATAATATAATATATTACAGTATATTATATAATATTATTGTATACATTGATAAATAAATGCACAACACAAATGCTGTTAAATGTAAAACAATGCATTTATTAATTGTTGAGAAATGATGACTCCGCCCCCTTTATTTCTTAAAAGTGGTTTGATCCAGATGCTGTTTTCCAACGGTGCTAAAGGCTAATTTTGACAGCTAGCAGCTAGCTATGTGGAAGAAACCAATCAAACTAATACGTAGAGGCCATTAAGTCATTTATCACACCACTTGTTCAACATTAGCCTAAAATCAGCCTCTTTTTACCAGTTTGCTGTTAAGTTCAGGCCTATTGATCGTTAACGAGCTCTAACGATGGAAGTTACCATAGAAACAGCGACAGCGAGAGATCCTCACCTCACCTCCGAGCTTCGGTCTGATGGACATGTTCCCCATGCTGAGGTCTTTTAGAAGGAGGAACCTCCTCCTCTGTCTCTTCACTCTGATCCATAGCAGACGAACACCTTCACACAAACACACAATGAGCATGTTACACACATTTAATGTGAGATCTCGCTGATTTTCCCTCTGTGCTGTCTTTTGTTAATTTCATGTCAAGTAATAAATGAGTGTTTAGTTCTTTTGGAGAAACTGAGCAGTGTTGATAAAATGTCTTATTATTAAACCAAAACATCAGGGAGTTGTTGAAGCACAGAACAGCTGGTGTAGTTCTGCTGTCTGTCCACTAGATGTCTCCAATAACCCATCCTTCACTGGTGAGACTCACCATTAAAACAAACTGACAGCAGGAATAATTGTGTTTATGATCTCATCATGTCATACAACCGTAACATCATTGAAGACAAGACAATAGTTTCTGTTAGTTGTCAATAATGTTCATACCCTCCCTCCCCACCAGAAAAGGTGTATAAGTGCCTGTTTAGTGAGGTCTCTGTTCAAAGCGGAGTTAAAATCAACCAACAGCAGATGTGCATGAACCTCAGGGTCTTCCAGCTGTTTACTGACAGATGTGTGATGCTATTCATAGCATCAATTGTTCCGACTAGCTTCACTTTTCAGCCCCAGACTTTGCTGCCTGGTTCAGGTCATCAGATGAACAGATGTATTCAGTGATATATATATAAATAATCCAGACATAGTGCTTTATTTACTCTAAACAAGTATAAGTTCAGGTCAGTGAGCCAACAGACCATAAACAACAAACAAGTTAAAATCTTTAAATTAGATGATAATATATGTTTATTATAGATTGTTAATTAGCTCTAATGGGATAGAATATAGGAACATATAACTTATTATCATGAAATAAATACAACAGGTGGGTTAAATATGGAAAAGTAGTTGGGTTCAAACTCTGCACGTCAAGTTTTACTGAACATCCTTTAACTGTTTCCTGTTGGACATTTGTCCAATATTTAGACATTCTATGCAAAAAGATCTGATTGTTAAAAAGGAAACGGGACATGAATGATTAACGAGATTAACGAGAGAATGAAGCTGTCTTCTTATCTAGTCGTACGAGAACAGTAAAAGCTGAACTTTGTCCTGTGCTGCTGCTTTAGATTAATTTATGATTTTTTAATAATGCAGAGTGAAGTCATCACATTCAGATCAGTGTGAACTTGTTTTTCCAGCTGAGCGGCGGCTGGACTGACGGACCTTTCGTTGAGTAAGTGGAACTGATTCTGAATTCTCTCCTTTATCAAGACTTCTCCTGTTTCTAGAAGACGTTCGTGCATGACTCTATTACTTATTTTATATTTTTAAATACGTAAATGTATGAAGATATGAAGGATTTTAATATCGGCTAGTAAATCTGCATCTGTGTGAGCAGGAAAAACAACTCTAGTTGCAAAATGTTTATTTTACTGGTGGGGAGGGAGGATATGAAGATTATTGAGAGCTAACAGAAACTATAGTGTTGTCTTAAATGATGTGATATTTGTATTCAGAAACTACAGGGTTAAAAAGTGCTGCTTCAAACTTCAGTTAAACTCAGGCCGCTCAGGTGTGAAAACTAAACTACTAATAAATCCATCTGCGTTCAAGAAGCCATCTTATAATAGATCGGCTATATATATATATATAGTTTTTACTTTCGTACACTTATACCTAATCTGGCTTTTATCCCAATTGTTGTTTTATTACATTCTGTGAAAAGAATTGTGTCAGTACGACCATGATCAAAATGAGTGTTGATTGTGTGTTATGCTCTATCATACGAACAGACTGTTTGTAGTTGTTATGAATACATTCTGTTACAAGATAAGTGTTGTAAGACTTATTATGAAAGCTATGCTGCGCTCACATTAAGAGGGAAACTATGGTTTTGCACACTGTGAGATTATGGAAAAGACTAATGTATGTGTTATCTTATGTCCTGTCTGTCCTCTGCTTGCCATGTATTGATATGATGTAATATGTTACCCGGCTAATAAAAAGCTTGTTCCGCGTTTCATCTCTGGTGAACTGGCACCGCGGCAGCTACTAGTATCTGAGTCTCCCTTGCAGCAAGTAAAACTTACAAGCTGTTTGGTGTCTGGTTTACTTTTTGGTATTACCGTGGCAGTAAGTCTAACTCTGACACATTCCTTTACTCCATATTACCTTAAGCATTCCTTTTTCATGTTTCATGTTGTTTTTCATGTGCATTTTTATTTATTTATTTTACTTTTCATTCTATCTATCCAGTGTTTTCTCAGTTTTTGCCCTCTGTGCTGGGGGCTTTTATTGCCCGGGGTTAGGATACAGCTTCTCCCTGGCGGGGGTGGGTGGGGTATCTGTGGTTCTGTGGTGTTCCTCCACTGGGTCCCTTGAACTGGGTCGTGGGACATTCCCCAGCACAGACGGCAGCGTTTCCTGACATGGTTCCTCTGTACTCAGCCAGCATGTATGTGCATGTGTGTGTGGGACTGTTTGTGTGTTTGTGTGTGGGAGAGAGTGAGAGTTGTGGGGCATGGGGTTCTTTGGGTTGGGATGGGGGTGGTTGTTTTTTTTTTTTACCTGTATAGCATTTGTTTTATACATTTTATATGTATGAAAAGGTCAGTCAGTCATCTTCTATACATGCTTATTCCTCATTAGGGTCACATGGTCTGCTGGAACCAATCCCAGCGTGTTATGACAAGAGGCAGGGATACACCCCAGATGGTCTCCAGCCAATCGTGGGGCACACACACCATTCACTCACACACTCACACCTACGGGCAATTTAGAGTCTCCAATTAACCTCAGCATGTTTTTGGACTGTGGGAGGAAGCCGGAGTACCTGGTGAAAACCCACGCAGACACGGGGAGAACATGCAAACTCCACACAGAAAGGTCCCAGACCCAGGACCAAGGAGGTCTTGAACCTGCGACCTTCTTGCTGTGAGGCAACAGAGCTAACCCCTGCACCACCGTGTCGCCTTGTATGAAAAGGTGTTTTATAAATAAAGTTTGATTGAGGTATAAGTCTTCTAGACTACTAATGATTATGAAAACGTTTGGTAACCATGGTAACATGTCAGTGCAGGTATATTTTATAGATCAGAAGCTGCTGTGATGTATCAGTGTGTACTTTGTCTCTAGAACTCTTTATCTATCAGAGGCCTCAATAAACAGGCTTCATAAAGTCTTTTCAGTGTAAAAGTCCAAGCAATGCCTTCCTTACAGTAAATGTTATCACTGCAGCTAGCTGCTGTTTCTTCCTGGAATGTGTCATATGTGAACATTCTTTTAAATGTAGGGAATTTTGTGTGAGTTTGATGGTGTTTCCAATTTAATGTTGTTTATGAGAAAATCAAATATAATTCATATTCAGTGAATAGCAGCACCTCATTGTTGTTTACTGGTTTTGGCTACAGCTGGAGATAACTAGTGTCTCACACATCAGAGTTGTTTGAATATGATGCTGATGATCTGTGACTCTTCTCCACAGCACCAGCCGCTGAGGCTCATGGGTAATGTAGTGTTTAGTGGTATAACTCATTTAGAACTGGAAGAACTTTGACACTCTGAGGTTAAATAACTTGCTGTTGGTTTGTGTCTTTCTAAAATAAGATGAACTCTGTTTTAGGAAGAAAACGGCAGATTAACTGAGTTCATCTGTGTTTAAAGGGCCAGTGACACATACTATACACATAATATATAAGATATAATACATACTACTATAGAAGACTAAAGACACCAGATCATGAGAATTGGAGAATTTGGGCATTTTTTTTCCTAATAAATAAGTCAAATTCATCAATCTATTATCAAAATAGTTGTTGACTAATCAATTTATTGACTTCATTGCAGGTCTAATTCAGAGCTTTTTCTGTGTAACACTGTCATGGTAACAGTTGCAAACACATTTAAAAAATTAAAAATTAAAGAAACAGTAGTAAAACTTGAACACAGACTGAAAAACATCACACACACACACACACACACACACACACACACACACACACACACACACACACACACACACACACACACACACACACACACACAGATAGACAACAGAGCTGTTGGCTGTGGTTCACAAACAGGAGTCCGATACATATCCGATATACAGGAGACTTGTTATTATCTCTGCTCGTTGCTCTGTGGTAACTCAGAACAAATAACTTTTGAAGACAGGAAATCCTAATATGGGCAAGGATGGTGGAGCTGAGCTGTGATTGGCTGGAACAGTTTGTATTATTGTGTTTTTAATGTTTTTAATGTTTAAGTCTTTTTTACACAGAATGAGGACTGTGGCTTTTGTCTCTTAGCAGTGTAGTCATGTTATGATGTGATGACTTCACAGCCAGCGTTGACAGGAGGAAACATCCAGTGAACATATGACCTGTGAGTATTGTACTGAGATATTTGCTGCTTGGAAACTCCCACCAGAGCTGTGTGACTGACTGTAGCAACACTGACACCTGCTGCTGACTGGCAGCACTGCAGCTCTCACTGGGTTTCTGCTCTCATGACCTACTGATGGCTCTGGGTTTGGATTTTAAGTTTTGAGCATCTGACGTGTTTCAGGTAGATGAACCATTTTTTAATCATGACACCAGTTTCTAAAAGAACATTGCAACTCCTATCTTATTTTGATGCAAGAGTTATTTCATTCATTCTGCCACATGTATAAATTTTTTACTTGAGGCATAATATAATATCTACCTTCATATTATTTTTGATATTGCAATTCTTTCTTATCCCCCATTCTTGAATAAAACAACAACCACAGAGCCAAGTTATGGTTGTGGATGAAAGTGTGCGACATGACAATTTCCTCATGTTGAAAATATTCTGTCGTTGATAACAGAAACAATGTCAGAGGAGATCCTGCTGGACCTTCTGGAGAATGTTTTAGACGAGCAATTTAAACGATTCCTGTGGCACCTAAAGAAGGGAAGTGTGGAAGGCTACAAATCCATCCCAGCATGTCGTCTGGAGAAGGCAGAGAGACAGGATGTCGTGAACCTGATGGTGCAGACCTACCAGCTTCATGGAGCTGTGGAGGTCACCAAGAAGCTGTTAGAGAAGATCGACAGGAACGATCTGCTGCAGAGATTATCAGACAACATCTCAGGACCAGGAGGTCAGTCACAGGAAGAGAGAAACATGATGTTACTGCAGGGTGAGAGGTGCATTTATATGGCAACTATCTCATCAAACAACATATGAACCTGTTCAACCTGTTCATACAAGACACGTCTCTCACATCCAGACTGTGTTGACTCATTATGGTCAAAGCTACATTCCATATGATCATGTGTTATTGATTATTCATTATCTCTCAGTGAATGTCAGTGATGATCAGGAAGCTTCAGAGAACAGAGGACCTTCCTCCTCTCAGCCTGGTCCTCCTCCTCTTCCTGAACTTCCCACTGCCAGCAGCCAGAATGAAGGTAAAGCTGATTGACTGTTGCCTGCTCTAAAGACTGAGAATGACTAACCGACCAATCGCTGAATTTAAATATCCTAAAGCAGTGGAAATTCCATGCTTGCTAACACAACGACAGGATGTACAATGATTTTGGTGGGTTTCACACACATTATGTAGTAGCTAACATCAAAAATATTATCATATGGGGTCTGAAAAAGTTAGGGACCCACTGTCCTGAAGTAAATATCCTCATAAGTATCCTTAGCAATTACTGGCAAAAAGGAATAAAACTGTGTGATGAGGGGACTCAGCTGTATGAAAGATGGAAGTGATTGGGAGAAGTAGATAAGGGGAATTCTTTGATGGGTAAGAAGTGTAGAGATAGAAGCATTAAAAGGAGTATCCCTTATTATTTCAATAAAATTCCAGCAAATTTTCCTAATTTTGAAAATGCCACTTTGAAAGTCAAGAATTTCCAGCACTAGTAGGCAGCCTGAACATTCATAACCCTTCAGCCTTCATAACTGTTGATGTCACCCCAATCCTGAAAAGACCTGGTTGGGAAACTAACGACTTCAACAACCACATCTCACCCTTAAAAGTCTGTATGAGCCCTTCTACTCCGGCTTCTGCCCTCGACAAAGTACCGAAAATGCTTTTTTTAACATAACCACCTCCTCAGCAGACTCTCCTCAATCAGCATCAACACCCCCTTTCATTGGTTCAGACTGCACTCAGTTGATGCAGCTTCTCCTCTGTGCCCTCCCCAGTCATTACTGGTGTCCCCCAGGGCTCTATCCTGGGCCCCCCTCACTTTATTTCTACCTCCTCCTCCTTGGCCATATCGTCTGCAAATTAAAATTAATTTTACTTGCTTTGCTCTACCTTTCTTCTAAACCTAACTCACATTCCCACCCCCCTCTTTTACGTTCAAAAATAAATAAAAATGTTATAAATTCCTTAAATTAAACAGCAATATAAGTGAAATAATTGGCACCAAATCCATCCTATCAAAAGTCGATACTTTCTCCCTCTCCATAGAGGGCTACTTAGTCTCCCCCTTTAGGTGTCATCCTCAACAATACATTATCTTTCTATTCTCACATCACTAACACTCCATGGACTTCTCACTTCCATCTGCACTCCATCAGTCTCCACTCCTCCCCCACCCCCCATACCGGTGCCGTCCTTGTCCACAGCCTTCACCTCCCACCTTGACTACTGTAATTCAGTGTCTTTATCTTATAATTTTATCTCCTTTTACCTCCTGTACACCAGGACTTTAGGTGTCCTGAAAGGCAGTTTTATATAAAATGCATTATTATTATTAGATTGGACAAACAGCAGGTGAAATACAGTTTACTGGCATGTGAAGCTCGTTATCATATTCAATTAACTGTGTACAATCCTTTGCATATGTCATAGGCTGCATTTAACTCAGCATGATGTGTTGAATCCTAACGAGACGCATCGAACAGCATTTGAATTATTGTAGAGAAACAAGCCATAGCTTCACTGCTGCTTGTGTGAAAAAGCCTCGACATCTTGTATGTTTGTTTTTTATTCATGTCTCACAGATGTGATGCTTCCAGGACCAAAGCCACAACCCATCTCACATTACCAAGGCCAGCTTCAGTTAATCTTCCAGGATACATACAAGTGTGTGCGGGAGGGGTGGACAGAGAAGAAGGATGAGCAACCTCTGGAACTTATCTTCATAGAGGTTTACATCACAGTTGGAGGTGAAATACACATCATCACACATGAGGTCATAGAGTCTGAGATGACAGGGGAACCAGGAGACACAGAGAAACCAGTTGAACCCATTGACATTTTCAAATGCTCCTCTGGAAAAACCATCAGAACAGTTCTGACCAATGGATTTGCAGGAATTGGTAAAACAATTCTCGTGCGCAAGTTTGTATTGGACTGGGCTGAAAAAGGAGCCAATCAAGACGTGCATCTCATTTTCCCCTTCACCTTCCGTCAGCTGAATTTACTGAAGGGAAAAAGGTTCCGTTTGGCTGAACTCATTCATAAATGCATCAGGGAGACCAGAGTCATCCCAGAGGAGGTTCTCAATCACATCTTTACAACTCTGCAGAAATCAGCAAACACCAACTGTGACAAGAGTGAATACAAAGTTCTGTTTGTGATCGATGGACTGGATGAGAGCCGCCTTCTCCTGAACTGTTCTACTGGCATAACTCTGGGTGAAGACTTTGATGTGGCAGAGTCGGCCTCAGTGGATGTGCTGGTGGAAAACCTCATCAAGAAGACTCTGCTCCCCTCTGCTCGCCTCTGGATAACCACAAGACCTGCAGCAGCCAATCTGATCCATTCTGATTTCATTGACAGGGTGACAGAGGTCAGAGGGTTCACTGACCCACAGAAGGAGGAGTACTTCAGGAAGAGATTCAGAGATAAGAAGCAGGCCACAATAAACACAATCATCTCCCACATCAAGACATCCAGAAGCCTCCACATCATGTGCCGCATCCCAGTCTTCTGCTGGATCACTGCTACAGTTCTAGAGGATCTGTTGAACAAAGAAGGAGAGCTGCCCAAGACCCTGACTGAGATGTACACAGAATTCCTGGTGTTTCAGATTGATCAGACAAAAGATAAATATGGCCCAGAGAAGTGCATTCAGTACATTAAGTCATTAGCTAAACTGGCTTTCAACCAGCTGGAAAAAGGCAACCTGATCTTCTACGACAAAGACTTGAGAGACATTGGCATTAATATCCATCGAGCCTCAGTGTGTTCAGGAGTGTTCACAGAGATCTTTAAAGAAGAGCGTGGGAAGAAAAATGAGAAGAAGATGTTCAGCTTTGTCCATCTGAGTGTTCAGGAGTTCTTGGCTGCTCTTCATGTACAAATGTCTCTCATTAAAAAAAGCAAGAATGTCCTGTCTGAAACCTTTGCAGAACAAGTGCGAAGATTTTTCAGAAAAACATCTATGGCAGAGATCTACAGGATTGCCATCGACAGGGCCTTACAGAGTCCAAATGGACACCTGGACTTGTTCCTCCGCTTCCTCCTGGGTCTTTCACTGCAGACCAATCAGGAGAAACTAAACCTGCTGATGAAGACAGAAGGAAGCTCAGAGATCAACCAGGAAACAGTCAAGTACATCAAGAAGAAGCTCAATGAGAATCTGTCTGCAGAGAGAAGCATCAACCTGTTCCACTGTATGAATGAACTGAATGATCCTTCCTTAGTGGAGCAGATCCAACAGTCCCTGAGATCAGGACGTCTCTCCACAGATGAAATGTCTCCTGCTCAGTGGTCAGCTCTGGCCTTCATCTTACTGTCATCAGAAGAAGATCTGAGTGTGTTTGACCTGAAGAAATACTCTGCTTCAGAGGAGGTTCTTCTGAGGCTGCTGCTACTGGTCAAAGCCTCCAACAAATCTCTGTAGGTGCTCAGATAAAATCAGAAATTAACATGTAAACAAATTTTGAATTGAACAAGGTAGACATACACTCACTGGCCACTTTATTAGGTACACCATGCTAGTAACGGGTTGGACCCCCTTTTGCCTTCAGAACTGCCTCAATTCTTCGTGGCATAGATTCAACAAGGTGCTGGAAGCATTCCTCAGAGAGTTTGGTCCATATTGACATGATGGCATCACACAGTTGGTGCAGATTTGTCGGCTGCACATCCATGATGCGAATCTCCCGTTCCACCACATCCCAAAGATGCTCTATTGGATTGAGATCTGGTGACTGTGGAGGCCATTTGAGGACAGTGAACTCATTGTCATGTTCAAGAAACCAGTCTGAGATGATTCCAGCTTTATGACATGGAGCATTATCCTGCTGAAAGTAGCCATCAGAAGTTGGGTACATTGTGGTCATAAAGGGATGGACATGGTCAGCAACAATACTCAGGTAGGCTGTGGCATTGCAACGATGCTCAATTGGTACCAAGGGGCCCAAAGAGTGCCAAGAAAATATTCCCCACACCATTACACCACCACCACCAGCCTGAACCGTTGATACAAGGCAGGATGGATCCATGCTTTCATGTTGTTGACACCAAATTCTGACCCTACCATCCGAATGTCTCAGCAGAAATCTAGACTCATCAAACCAGGCAACGTTTTTCCAATCTTCTATTGTCCAATTTCGATGAGCTTGTGCAAATTGTAGCCTCAGTTTCCTGTTCTTAGCTGAAAGGAGTTGCACCCAAAGTTTGATGTACTGTGCGTTCAGAGATGCTCTTCTGCCTACCTTGGTTGTAACGGGTGGTTATTTGAGTCACTGTTGCCTTTCTATCAGCTCCAACCAGTCTGGCCATTCTCCTCTGACCTCTGGCATCAACAAGGCATTTCCGCCCACAGAACTGCCGCTCACTGGATATTTTTTCTTTTTCGGACCATTCTCTGTAAACCCTAGAGATGGTTGTGCGTGAAAATCCCAGTAGATCAGCAGTTTCTGAAATACTCAGACCAGCCCTTCTGGCACCAACAACCATGTCACGTTCAAAGTCACTCAAATCACCTTTCTTCCCCATACTGATGCTCGGTTTGAACTGCAGGAGATTGTCTTGACCATGTCTACATGCGTAAATGCACTGAGTTGCCGCCATGTGATTGGCTGATTCGAAATTTAGTGTTAACGAGCAGTTGGACAGGTGTACCTAATAAAGTGGTCGGTGACTGTATTTTTTATGAATATATTAGAAATATCCAATTTACTCTTTTGTCAGTGATACCCTTCAGATCAATTATCCATGCCAAAATTAACTCACACAACATATTTATTTTGAGGCATTTTATGCTTTTTTTTGTCTGATGTGGTACTCATACAAGCATATGTGTCTAATCTAATGGTCAATATTGTTCATAATTAAAGTTATTTAATTGATCATGATCCTAATGACATATATAGAGAGAAGGCAATAATATAACTGTTTTTTCATTGTAAGCAATAACTTTCAGTGTTTATCTTTATCACAAACTCTAATTTAGACTGAGTTGCTGTAAACTGTCAGACAGAAGCTGTGCAGCTCTGTCCTCAGTTCTCACCTCCCAGTCCTCTAATCTGAAAGAACTGGACCTGAGTAACAATGACCTGCAGGATTCTGGAGTGAAACAGCTGTCTGTTGGACTGGAGAGTCCAAACTGCAGACTGGAGACTCTCAGGTCAGGATTGATCTTTTCAACAGATCCTTCATTTTACAGTTATATTATTTATGCATCTGTGTCAGTGTCTAAAATCTGTGGGACTTCACTATATTTGCATTCTCATGAAATATGTTAACTAATGTTTGTATCACTTCTTAACGTAAATGTAGTATTTAGTTGACTAGCTGTCTGTGTTCATGTAGACTGTCAGGATGTCTGGTCACAGAGAAAGGCTGTGCTTCTCTGGCCTCAGCTCTGAGATCCAACCTTTCCCATCTGAGAGAGCTGGACCTGAGCTACAACAATCCAGGAGACTCAGGAGTGAAGCTCCTTTCAGCTGTACAGGAGGATCCAGGCTGCAGACTGGAGACTCTCAGGTATGAACAGACAAGAGCTCACATACTGTTTGTCACATTAACAAGCTGAGAACTGTTGATTCATGCTTTGTTAGCAACTTGCATTTCTGAAATGAAACACTTGAAATGAGGAGTTTCCACAGGACCAGAGATCAGCTGAACAACCAAACACTCTCAGAAACTTGTCAGTATCATAGTGATGCTGCAGAAAATAAAGCTGTAAGTTTCTTTAGCTGAAAAATCCCAAATGAGCCAGAACAAGCAGTGATGCAGCATCCAGTTGTTGTGAGTGAATGTGTTAAGTTCAACAAGAGAAGAAGGTCACAGGAAGTGACATCAGTGATGTTGTGGTCCAGTTTGAACCTGCAGATCTCTCAGGTCATTCAGCTCTAAAGCCTCTTTACAGAATCCAAACATGCTGAAGCTGCTTTTATGTGTTTCTAGATCAGCTGTTTTATTCTGACTGTTTGTTCCTTCAGGGTGGATCATGGTGGAGAGCAGAGGCTGAGACCTGGTGTGATGAAGTGTAAGTGTGTGTTCACTTTGATTCAACACATGTTAAAGTCAAGGAGTCATTGAGACGTTTTTTTTTGTCTCATTAACAGTCTGTTAATAAAAGAACAGATGAGGCATCAGCTGTGTTAGATGATAAACTGCTGCTGTGTTGTGTCTCGTTCTCTCCATCAGACGTCTGTGACCTCACACTGGACACTAACACAATTCACAGAAACATCAAACTGTCTGACAACAACAGGACGATGACATATGTCAGGGAGAAGCAGCCATATCCTGATCATCCAGAGAGGTTTGATATGTGGCGTCAGCTGCTGTGTAGCAATGATGTGACTGGTCGCTGTTACTGGGAGGTCGAGTGTAGAGGAAACATTGAAATATCAGTGAGTTACAGAGGAATCGGCAGGAAAGAAGGCAGCAATGACTGCTGGTTTGGAGGGAATCATCAGTCCTGGAGTTTGAGGTGCTATGATGGTTATTACTCTGTGTGTCACAATAACAGAGAAACAGTCCTCTCCTCTTCCTCCACCATTAGAGCAGCAGTGTATGTGGACTATCCTGCTGGCATTCTGTCCTTCTACGAAGTCTCCTCTGACTCACTGATCCACCTCCACACATTCAACACCACATTCACTGAACCTCTGTATCCTGGGTTTGGGTGCTGGTTTGGTTCCTCTTTGTCTCTGTGTTGAGTTTAGGGAGGAAGGGTCTCCTCCTGTGCAGAGAAACACAAACTGTTGACAAACAGATTTCATTTAGTCTGACTCAAACTCTAGAAATAAAAACATGTTTCTTTCTTTCATTCATTCATGAAATGTGTCTTTAAACATTAAATCTGTGAACATTAATATTTTTGGTTTAAATATTAAAGATGTAGCATAATCTGACTGTTTGTTCCTTACAGACCTTTATTTTTTTACTGAAATGTGATTCCTGTTTGTAAATGAGATTAGAAAATAAAGCCATGATATACTGAAGCAGGTTTTGTTCAACATTTGTTTGTCATTCATCATTTGAAGGTAGAAACCAATCACCATCAGCCAACCAATCATTTCACCAACTGCAGTAGATTTGATAGATTATTAGAACATTATATATTGATGTTAAATCATCAATAAGTTAATGTTTGGTGGGGAAAACATGTCCAGTTATGATTAATGAAGAGTTTAACAGTTAAAAGCACATCAGTCTCATCAGATCTGATTAAAATATCAGCAAACACAGACTATTAGAACCAGACTTTTGGTAAGTAGTGTGAACAGAAAGTATCATATTCACATATTTGCAAGATTGTCCATCATGCCAGTTGCTGCCCTGTTGTGTTGCTAAACTGTTCTCTTGACTTTTGTTGTCAACAATCAATCAGTTTTGGCCCAATGCTAATAAGCGAAAGAGTTCATATCACCACCTATTGTAGTGGAGGCGACATGAATTCATCAATGAACTGAATTATACTGATTTATAAGAAACATCAGAAGAGATACTGAGGACCTAGCGTAGCTTCCAGCTGCCGCCAGTACAGAAACAGGCCTGAGGTCGACTTCTAACACGTAGAGACCTGCAGCAGAACCTGGCTCCAGGTGGACGGCCATACTGGCATCAGGTCGTCTTGGTCTGTCTTATCTGACAAACTGGATTTGCCTTTAGTCTGAACAAGGTCATATTCAGTATGTGTACAGATGGTTAGTTTGAGCTGTTGTTATAGCTCGATTGGTCCTACTAGACTACTGTCCTGTCCCAGTCTACGTGCACAGGGAGGAAATTGATTTACTGACCAAGTCATGTCCCCTCTGGTATCATAGGTGGTGATATCCACTCTGGCTTGTTAGTATTGGACCTTTTTTGACAATAAAAGTCTAAAGACCAGTAAACTAGCAAGTTAGAAACTCAGAGGGAAACTGACACAATGGACAGTCAATCAGTCATTTTCTATACCTGCTTATTCCTCATTAGGGTCACATGATCTGCTGGAGCCAATCCCAGCGTGTTATGGCAAGAGGCAGGGATACACCCCAGATGGTCGCCAGCCAATCATGGGGCACACACACCATTCACTCACACACTCACACCTACAGGCAATTTAGAGTCTCCAATTAACCTCAGCATGTTTTTGGACTGTGGGAGGAAGCCGGAGTACCTGGTGAAAACCCACGCAGACACGGGGAGAACATGCAAACTCCACACAGAAAGGTCCCAGACCCAGGACCAAGGAGGTCTTGAAGCTGCGACCTTCTTGCTGTGAGGCAACAGCACTAACCCCTGCGCCACCGTGTCGCCCCACACAATGGACAATCTTTCAAAAATGTGCAAAGTCTGTTTTCTGTTCACTCTACTGACCAAGTTACCGGCTTCTTCTGGTTTGAGTTATTCTGCTCATGTTTTACCTACTGTTTGATGGTGGAGGTTGGAGCCTGGCGTGTGTTAGTCTGACTTCACAACTTAGATTTTAGTTAAGCTTAGTGAAACATGTTTACATTTTAAAGTCTGGTTTAGTCGTATTAACACAATGATTCAGGTAAATGTATTGAGTGTCTGCTTAGTAAGATTAAAGTGTGAAAGATGGAAGTCTGTGTAAAATGGCCTGAGGTAGACCAAGGAAAGAGCGACACACAAAGCCTCATATGATCTTCAGCAGAACTTTAGAGGCAGTTTACATGAAATATGCCTGAGAAGCTTGTGTGTGTTCAGAGTCTGAATGTGACCAACTCAAAAGGAAAAAAGGCAAGAACACAGAGGACAAACTGCGTTGCTTCCAGCAGCTCCACAACAATAACAGACAGAGTGAGTGACTGTGACGGTTTCACTCCACAGGCGGTTTGTGAGGGTCACAGTGAGCCCAAGTCACGTATAGTCATGGATAAATTCCCCAACATATAGAACGACCTCCATATAACAACACACTGACTGTGCTGCACTTTGTCGGATACAGATTTTCAGCACAAGAAGATGTGACAAAAAGAAAGAAGCTACACATTTTATAGCTCGTAGCCTGGTCCTGAAGGGTCGATGCAGGTGTATGTTTCTGTTCCAACCAAGCAGTAACACACCTGATTCTACTGATAAAGGTTCTTAGCAATGGCTCCAGTGGTTGATTCATTTATTCCTTAAAGTAAAAGACCAATTTTTACCTTAAGTCTAGAAACTAAATTTGGAAACCAGGAATAACATAGCAAAAAGCTTTTGAAGATGATTCAGGGTGAATTTGTAGTCGGTGATGAAAATCGCTTCAAATGTGATGTGAAAATCTTGAAAAATCAGTTTTTCTATTCAAGATGGCCGACTTCCTGTTGATGTCGATGACTTTTTGATGCCATGATGAACATATGCATTGAATTTCATTTGTCTCTGTGAAACATGGAGCGAGGGGCTCAATCTTTAATATTTCCTTTCTCTAATCTAAGTTTCCAGGAGGCTACATTTAGTTATAAACATTCATGCAAAACATTAAATGTAAATGTTAGGTTCTGCGCCAGAGACTGAGACCCAAATGCAGCTTTATTCATTATTATTAGTTCACAGAGTAAAAAAAAAACGGCATCTAAAGTGACTAAAAACTACGTATACAGTCAGTCATCTTCTATACCTGCTTATTCCTCATTAGGGTCACATGGTCTGCTGGAGCCAATCCCAGCGCGTTACGGCGAGAGGCAGGGATACACCCCAGATGGTCTCCAGCCAATCGTGGGGCACACACACCATTCACTCTCACACTCACACCTACAGCAATTTAGAGTCTCCAATTAACCTCAGCATGTTTTGGACTGTGGGAGGAAGCCGGAGTACCTGGTGAAAACCCACGCAGACACGGGGAGAACATGCAAACTCCACACAGAAAGGTCCCAGACCCAGGACCAAGGAGGTCTTGAACCTGCGACCTTCTTGCTGTGAGGCAGCAGCGCTAACCCCTGCACCACCGTGTCGCCCCACCACTTATACAGTCTTAGAAACAAAGTTTAAACCTAAAAGTGTCCACAAAAATGAGATAAAGGTAACTTCAACAGGTAAAACCACAAAGGTCCAAAGAGGTACGTCACAGACTGGGAACACAGAGTCAAACCCTTTTCTAACATGGAGGGAAACAACCAGACAATCAGACACAGAACAGGGTTTAAATAGTAGCCAGACACACAGGAACAAACAGGTGGACGTCATTACAATCAGGTGCAACACAGACGAAGGGCGGAGTAGACGAAAGCACATGGGACACCACAACAAACATCTACACTGATTGAAATAATCAATTGATTGGTTGTTTGGTTCATAAAATGGTGTAAAATGTGGATCAGTGTTTCCTAAAGCTGAAGATTGAACCTAAAATGTCTTTTTTATTTGTCCAGATCAACAGTCCACAACCCAAAGATCATCAATTTACTATTATAGAGACTAAAGAAACCAGAAAATAACCAGAGAAAAGAAGCTGGAACCAGAGAATTTGGACATTTTCTTCTTAAAAAATGACTCAAATCAATTAATCGATTATCAAGGTGATTAATGTAAAAGTTGTCAAATAATCGTTGCAGCTTTAGATCAGATTTGTTTGAATATGATGCTGATGATCTATGACTCTTCTTCACAGCACCAGCCGCTGAGGCTCATGGGTAATGTAGTGTTTAGTGGCATAACTCATTTAGAACCTTGACAACACTCTGAGGTTAAATAACTTGCTGTTGGTTCATGTCTTTCTAAAATAAGATGAACTCTGTTTTAGGAAGAAAACGGCAAATTAACTGAGTTCATCTGTGTTTAAAGGGCCAGTGACACAAACTATATAATATATAATACATACTACTATAGAAAACTAAAGACACCAGATAATGAGAATTGGAGAATTTGGGCATTTTTTTTCCTAATAAATAAGTCAAATTCATCAATCTATTATCAAAATAGTTGGCGACTAATCAATTTATTGACTATTCATTGCAGCTGTTTCTGTTGTCATGGTAACACTTGCAAAAACATTTAAGAAATGAATTAAAGAAGCTGTAGTAAAACCTGAACACAGAGGCTGAAAAACATCACACACACACACACACACACACACGGGGGTAAAAATAAAGGCAGGAGGAATGTGAGTGGTGATAATCAGCCGGCAGAGATAAACTCACTGCTCTCCGCTTGTTTTTGTGGATTCAGGTGAGTTAGTTTTTGTGTCGGTGGTGAAAGTTTCACCACGTCTCTCCCTCCTCACATCGGACGAAACACATTGATCTCATCAGGTCTCTGGGTGTGGAGGTGGAACACGGCTACAGTAAAGGATTAGATTAGATTAGATCCTTTGGGAGGTTCCTCTCATACATTGTGTTCCCTGATGAAAAATTACCACACAAAACCTATTGGTGTTATAATGGTTATGTAGTAAATGTGTAATATACACGATTCATGACACAACAGTAGTGGTAGTAGTAGTAGTAATCATGTAGAGTAGTGAAAACAACTGTCGCCTCATTACAAGAGCATTTAAACAGTGATTCTGCAGTGATTTTACTACTTGTTGTGTAGGGAATGGGCAACACTACAACTCTACTTATTTATATAGAGATCAAGTAGTTACTACTTGCTTCAGTAGTGAATATGTAGTAACAACACTACAGAAACACTACAGATATTTAAATAGTTAGATTAGACTTTTTAGTTGTCAATTATATCTGTGTTAAAGGAGAACTGGTACAAAAAAATGATTTATTTACTATCAATTTCAGACTCAATGAAGCCTCTGATACAGGAAGAGTTCTTAGCAGTTCTTAGCAGTAGTATTAGCAGTAGTAGTAGTATTAGTAGTATTAGCAGTAGTAGTAGCAGTAGTAGCAGTAGTAGTAGTATTAGTAGTATTAGCAGTAGTAGTATTAGTATTAGTAGCAGTAGTAACAGTAGTAGTATTAGCAGTATTAGCAGTAGTAGTAGTAGTAGTAGCAGTAGTAGTAGTAGTATTAGCAGTAGTAGTAGTAGTATTAGTAGTAGTATTAGTAGTATTAGCAGTAGTATTAGCAGTAGTAGTATTAGTATTAGTAGCAGTAGTAACAGTAGTAGTATTAGCAGTAGTAGTAGTAGTAGTAGCAGTAGTAGTAGTAGTAGTAGTAGTAGTAGTAGTAGTAGTATTAGCAGTAGTAGTAGCAGTAGTAGTAGTATTAGTAGTATTAGCAGTAGTAGTAGTAGTAGTAGCAGTAGTAGTAGTAGTATTAGCAGTAGTAGTAGTAGTAGTAGTATTAGCAGTAGTAGTAGTAGTATTAGTAGTAGTATTAGTAGTATTAGCAGTAGTAGTAGTAGCAGTAGTATTAGTAGTATTAGCAGTAGTAGCAGTAGTAGTAGCAGCAGTAGTAGTAGTATTAGTAGTAGTAGTAGTAGTAGTATTAGTAGTGGTAGTAGTATTAGTAGTATCAGTAGTATTAGTAGTATCAGTAGTAGTAGTAGTAGTAGCAGTAGTAGTAGTAGTAGTAGTAGTAGTAGTAGTATCAGTAGTATTAGTAGTATCAGTAGTAGTAGTAGTAGTAGCAGTAGTAGTAGTAGTATTAGTATTAGTAGTATCAGTAGTACTAGTATTATTATTATTATTATTAGTAGTAGTAGTAGTAGTAGTGGTAGTAGTATTAGTAGTATCAGTAGTATTAGTAGTACTAGTAGTATCAGTAGTACTAGTATTATTATTATTATTAGTAGTAGTAGTATTAGTAGTACTAGTAGTAATATCAGTATTAGCCTGTTGCTGCTGATCATGTTTCTCCAGCTGCTGATGACAGTGCTCAGACAGCGGCTGGTGTCGTCCACCATGGGATAAGGACACTTATCCAGCATTCCTGCCCCTCAGGCTGTGGCTGACGGGCGTCACGGGGGCCGCCGCTGGCCGTTACCGTTATCTTCCCCCACGAGGAGCTGCTGGCCGGGCCCGGGCAGAGCCTTGTATGGCCATGGCCCGCCGGGAGAGGGCCGATAAGCGGCCATGTTTAGAACCACGTCTGTTTCTGTTAAATTTAGAGCGGTTATCCGGACGCGGCTCTCCCTCCTGAAGGCACTCCGGTCTTCTGCTGCACCTCGGCTTCAGCACCAAGCGGTGAGTGGGGGACCGTGGACCCGTCCGCCCGGCTTTATTCATCAGGGGCAGGATTTTTTTTTTCTTCCAGATGTGGAGGAGATGGTGGATGTGATGTTCCAGTGAGGTGATGTAGCGCCGCGGCACCTGTGTCGGGAGAAACGCTTTAAAAAAGTAATGGATTACTGTAACTCATGGCTTTTTGCTGTAGTGCAGTAATGTAAAGCATTACAGGAAAACAGGAAATTGAAAAGCCTCAGGACGTCTGCAGCCTCCTGAAAAAAATGGAAAAAAAGGAGAATTAATTACAGGATTTGTATATAATTAATCGAAATTAACCCTCTATTGCATGAAATATTACTTACACATGGTAAAACATGTTTTGAATATTTAATATATATAATATATTATATTATTAATATATATATATATATATATCATATTAAGTATATATTTAATACTTAAAATAGCCTAAATAATAGATAATATTATTATTATTTATTGTAAACATAGTCTCAGGATAGTTTCATATACATGTAAGTCAATGGGACTCCATTAGGTTGTATACACTAGGAATTTTACATATTTGCATATTGTTGCCATATGGCAAAAAATCTATTTTAGCATATTAGAAAAAAACAACTTATAAAATCAAAATTGAATTAAAATAAAAAATTGAATTGAACTAATAATACTAAATACCCTAAATACCCGATAGTGAGTTCAAATTTTTATTTGGTGAAAGATTTTCCAAATTCTGAATAAAAGACAACCTTCAGTTTTTAAACAGTGATGCTCACATGTCAATGATGTCCTGGTCATGTGACCTCATAAATGTCCTTCAAAATAAAAGCCCCATTATCATACCTAACCATAAGTCGATTGGACTCCATTAGGTTGCACTAGGAATTTTCCATATTTGAAATTAATTCATGTAAAATTTTTTATTTGATGAAAATTTTCCCAAATTCCCAAAACAAAAGACCTGTTAGAAAAAGCATTTGGACCAAACCACTTTGAGGGACAAGGGGGGGGGGGGGGTCATAATTTTTCAACAATTAAGAAACAGGTTGTTTTACATTTCGCAGCATTTGTGTGCTGCGTTTAATCAACATTTCTTTAGTATTCAACATTTTTTATTTGTGTTTACAAAGACTTTTGCGGGGGACAACTTTTTGGAAGGCGGGGTCATGACCCCTGTGTCCCCTCCTGGAATGTCCAGCTCTGACCCGTTGTGTTGTTTTGATGTAGGTGTGACATCATAATGTGACGGTGACGTTGTGCAGCGGTGCGCGGTGTCGGGGACACGATGTGCCGGATCACGCCTCGGCTCTGAAGTAGAAAGGTGTTCTGGCGGCGTTGAAAGACGCGTTGCGGTTGTGTTCGTGACATGGCCTCTTAGCCTTCCTGTCGTCTTCTCTCTTCACTCTTATCGGGGTATTTTTAACCTCCTGGTTCTGCATATCAAACACACACACATACACACTTAAGCCATATGTGGGGTCACATATTTCAAACCAACCCTAGGAGGACACCACTTTTTGAACGGTTCAGAGAGATGCAGGTGGGTGGAATATATTAATATATTGTTGTGGAATTGACAATGTTTAGCAAATGTCTCATGACATATTAGCATGCTAATCTCTGTTTTAGAGTTAGCATAAAACACAGAGTATAATTGGAGTATGTAAACTTGTGTATTGTGAGAATCCAAAACCTGGTGAAGGGACAAAGGACATATAACAAAAACAATGTTTTATATAATAAAAATAGTCATTTATTGCTTATTGTCTTATCTCTTTATCGTCTTTGTGTCTTGTAAGTGCAGCAAGAACAAAAAAAATGACAAACATTTTGTTTTTCTTATTTCTACCTGGGACACAAACTCTTTGATAGTTGGAGAATCACCCACTACTAGCAGTAGCTGATTATTAACCCGTTAAACCACTAATCATGTACAAATATAGTGAAGCTATACATCAAATTAAACAGGAGAAACTCCACTACAAGCACATATAAGTCATATTTACACACACCAAACACAACTCCAACACCAAGCAAATGAATTAACAAATATGAAAATCGGTATACGATCATAAAGTCAACCCACTCGCCACATTTTGATGGCTAGCGCTCTGATACTTCATGTTACACAAACAAATGACATCTCATATGAAAGCTGAGACTGTGACGAGTCCAACGGTACCATCAGTGTAGCTTTATGACAAAAACTCAGTAAACTAGCAGCCAAAAAACACTACAGTAAAAAGTCACTTGTTTGAAGCGACTAACAAAAAATGTGTTTTTTGTTGCTGTTTTGGGATGAAAATTTTAATTTGAGATCAATAAATGGTCGTTTAGTGTCGACCAACATCTCTGTGTTTTTTCCAGAGACATACCCTACTGACTATGTGTATGTCTTAAACCTAAAAAAGGGCTGGAGGTCAAGGGGTTAAAATAACTTAACCCCTTGAATCAACAAATATTTGGGCATTTTAGTTGAATAAACTTGGTGATTAATAAACTAAAACCAGGTCTTATTGGTGTAATAGTTGAGTTTGATTTGAGTTATTTGTTATTTAACATGTTATTCATTACATTGTTGTACTTAATACAGGATCTCAGTAGTTCTTCAGAGAGAGCTGGGGGGGTAGAGAGAGATAGAGAGATAGAGAGAGAGAAAGAGAGAGAGAGGGAGAGAGAGAGGGAGGGATGTATATACAGAGCAGCAGAGATGATGCAGACTCGGATCACAAACCTCAGTTGCTGCTTCAGCGTCGACACTGTTTCCATCTCACCGTTTCTGTTTCTGCTTCTCGTCACCTTCAGATTGTCTGACGTTGAGCTTTTTTCTTTCTTTACCGGACGTTTTATCGTCTGATTTCTTCCCGGGATGAAAAGTCTGTTGATGGTGAACAAAATTTCAATGATTGTTTAGTTTTTTTCCTTCAAAGACCCTGAAATAGATTGAGTGACGGTAGGTGTCTGATTTTCTACTGTTGGTAAACCTTTATGTTCTCTGAAGTACACAATCAACAGCTTTATTTATAGATTGTTTATTTATGGTTTTATGTGTAGGAGTGAGTCATTGTGAGGCGTTTATGCTGCATCTATAGAGATAAATTCTATTACGACATTATGTTTGGTGATGTAGAAGTCTCGTGTCCTTTGAGCTTTCAGGTTCATGTAGTTTTAATTAGTCACTGTTCACTTAAAATAATTAAAACATAATCATTATAATATTAATAATACAAAATAAAACAATTGTTTATATTTAAGATAATGTCGTGATCAGAGGCGAAGCCCCTCCCCTTCTGGGACCTTATTTCAAATACACTATTGTTCAAAAGTTTGAGGTCACCCAGACAGTTTTGTGTTTTTCATGAAAAGTCACACTTTTTTTTACCACCATGAGTTGTAATATGAATATAAAATATAGTAAAAACATTGACAAGTTTAGATTTGTATTTGAAATAATATTTTTTTCCTTTGAACTTTGCTTTTGTCAAAGGAAAGGTCAGTTTTCTCGCTTCTCCAAGCAGCTAAACTGTTTTCAGCTGTGCTAACATGTTAGCATCAAGGGTTTTCTAATCATCCATTAGCTTCTGACGCAATGAGCAAACACATTGTACCATTAGAACACTGGACTGATAGTTGCTGGAAATGGGCCTCTATACACCTATGTAGATATTGATGCACCAAAAACCAGACATTCACAGCTAGAATAGTCATTTACCACATTAGCGATGTATATTTGATCTGATTTATTTAAAGTTATCTCCATTGAAATACTCTTGAATAGTAGTAGTGTATTCAGTCGTCCAGAAGTTAATTTCTGCCATGAATTGTCATGATATTTGTCAGTTTATATCACTACAAACTGTTTTAACACTTTAATGATAATTATAGTTGCAAGCAGTGATGGACTGGCCAAAAAAAGGCTCGAGGCTAGAGAACAACAACTGATCACATGATGTGTAGATCACACCGTGTTAATTTCATGTAAATCCAATTTTTTGCCACATTTCAGCTACTTCCTGGTCCCAGCAGGTGGCGCTGTGACTCTGAGTCAATCTGGTTGTTCAAGTGTGTTCGGGGTCACTTATGAAGCAGGGGATTTTGCTGATTGGACAAAAGTTTACTGAAGTTAGAGCGACTTCTTGGTGTTTCATGGCGAGGCGTGGTGACAGCAATGTAAACGTTGTAGAGCAGCAGAAAAGATTAAATAATTAAAGCTGCAAGCAGTGAGTATTTTCATCTCCAAGTTGGTGGAAGTTGGTTCAAATATGATGTATGACAACTATGAAAATCATAGTCGGCCATCTTATTCAACATGGCCGACTTCCTGTTGGTGTTTGGACCAAAAGATTTGATGCTTCTTGATATGTTGAATATGTGCAGTGAATTCCATTTTTTTTTTAATTTTCTGGGGGGGCTATAGAGACTTTTAGCCACAAACATTAATGCAAACCATAATATATATATATAATATCACCAGATGTGAGTTTCAGCAAAATATGAAGACTTTTGGCACACATTTAGGGGAAAAAAGGCTTTATTTTGAGACAAGAAAGAAAGAATCGTTAAAATATAATAGGGTTGTCTCTGCAAAATGATCTGCCAATGGAATACGATAATTCAAAATAATTACTGTATTTTTGGTCTTATGTTGCTTTCAGAGCTAAAGACCGTTTTATTGTGTTCATGTGGCTTAGTTTCGAACATAGACAGAGACCTAACTAAACTCCTCTTCTGTCTTGCAGGGTAAAGGAAGCTCAAGCTTCGCCATGAGTCGAGCCGGGACCTTGTCGCTGTTCTTCAACTATCACCTGCTTTTCTTGTCCACCATCATCTCAATCGAACTCCCATATTCAGCGGCAGGAGGCTCCGCTTTGACCCTCGCACCCAACAGCACGCTCAGCAACAGCACCAAATGCGGCGGCAGTACCGACTGCGTGGAGGGCGTCATCCTGCCACTGTGGAACCCCCCCAACCCAGCCTTCAGCGACCGCCTCGCCAGAGCCACCGTTTACTTCGTGGGGCTGGTGTACATGTTCCTGGGTGTCTCCATCATCTCCGACCGCTTTATGTCCTCCATTGAGGTCATCACCTCGCAGGAGAGACGGATCACCATCAAGAAACCCAACGGCGAGAAGATCACCACGACAGTACGTATCTGGAACGAGACGGTGTCCAACCTGACCCTGATGGCGCTGGGCTCCTCCGCCCCGGAGATCCTTTTGTCCGTTGTGGAGGTTTGCGGTCACAACTTCGACGCCGGTCAGCTGGGCCCGAACACTATTGTGGGTAGCGCCGCCTTCAACATGTTCGTCATCATTGGGCTTTGCGTTTACGTCATCCCTGATGGAGAGACCAGAAAGGTGAAGCACCTCCGGGTGTTCTTCGTCACGGCCACCTGGAGCGTCTTCGCCTACACCTGGCTTTACCTGATCTTGGCCGTCTTTTCTCCGGGCGTTGTTCAGATATGGGAGGGGCTCCTCACACTCTTCTTCTTCCCCATTTGCGTCGCGTTGGCTTACGTGGCCGATCGCAGGCTTCTTTTCTACAAATACATGTACAAGCGTTACAGGGCGGGGAAGCAGAAAGGGATGATCATCGAGACCGAGGGGGAGCCGGAGCTCCCCTCGAAGGTCGACATCGAGATGGACGGCAGAATGCTCAACTCCCACGGCGAGGAGTTTGTCGACGGAGAGGCGGGTTTTGACGTGAAGGAGCTGGAGGAGGACGAGGCCCGCAGAGAGGTGGCAAGGATCCTGAAGGATCTAAAACAGAAGCATCCCGAGAAGGACATGGAGCAGCTGATGGAGCTTGCCAACTACCAGGTTTTAACCCAGCAGCAGAAGAGTCGAGCTTTCTATCGCTGTCAGGCGACCAGGATCATGACAGGTGCCGGCAACATCCTGAAGAAACACGCTGCCGACCAAGCCAAGAGAGCCGCCCAGCACGATATCTGCACCGAGGTTTCGGTCAATGATTTTTCCTCTAAGCTTTTCTTCGACCCTGCTACCTACCAGTGCCTGGAAAACTGCGGCAGCGTGGCGATGAATGTGGTGCGTCGTGGCGGAGACCTAATGAACACGGTCTCCGTGGATTACCGGACTGAAGATGGAACCGCGAACGCCGGCTCTGACTATCAGTTCACCGAAGGGACCATTGTGTTCAAGCCGGGCGAGACAGAGAAGGAAATCCGCATCGACATCATTGACGATGATATCTTCGAGGAAGACGAGCACTTTCTGGTCCACCTCAGCAACGTGAAGGTCATATCAGAGGGCACCGGCTCAGACGAGGCGAACCACGTGGACGTCCTTGCAGGTCTGGGTCTCCCGTGTACGGCCACCGTCACCATATTCGACGACGACCACGCGGGGATCTTCACGTTCGAGGAGCCGCTGGTGACTGTCAGCGAGAGCGTCGGGGTGATGGAGGTGAAGGTGATCCGGACCTCAGGAGCTCGGGGGGTCGTGGTGGTGCCGTACAAAACCATGCAGGGGACGGCTAAAGGAGGCGGCGAGGATTTTGAGGACACGCACGGAGTCCTGGAGTTTGGGAACGATGAGATCTTGTAAGTACGAGTCTAAACTTTGAGGCAAACAGTGCTGCATGATAATGACAGTTGACAGTTCCCTGATAGTTCTGCAAAGCATCCTGGGTAATAGAGTGTTAATGTCAACAAATTAAACAATTTGAATATCAGTATTTTCTACACATCTCAATATATAAACACTAGACTTGGAAATTCTATTTTGTCTATAGAAACAGGTGAAGACTATATATATATATATATATATATATATATATATATATATATATATATATATATATATATATATATATATATATATGATACACGGCTCTAGAAAAAAAATAAGAGACAATAGCAAAATGATCAGTTTATATGATTTTACTACTTATAAGTATGTGTTTGGGCAAAAGGAACAATTTGTTTGAGTCTATAAACTACTGACAACATTTCCCCCAATTTCCAAATAAAAATATTATCGTTAGCATTAATTAATAGCATTTATTTGCAGAAAATGACAAATTGTCAAAATAACAAAAAATATGCAATGTTTTCAGACCTCAGACAATGCAAAGAAACAAGATCAAATTCATTTTAAAACAACATAATACTGATGTTTACACTTAAGAGTTCAGAAATCAATATTTGGTGCCTTATTTTTGGACTTTATTCCACTCCTGGTTCCTCTTTAAGCAGAATGAGGTGTTCATGTGTTGGAATTCAACAGAAACTGCAGTGTAATGGCTGGAATACATGTAGAGATGTCTCTTATTTTTTTTCCAGAGCTGTATATTCTGTATTTGTCATTTTCACTCTGCCGTCCATATCAGCTGTTGTTTAATTACAGATTTCCAGGTTTCCAGGTGATTTTTTCTTTTTGGTTCTTTGTAGATGACGAGTGATGCTGATAAATGTTTCTTTGAACACAGAACAACCCATGATATTATTAAACATCAGATCCTGGTATTATGCTGCTCTGATTGTAACATGAATAGAAGCAAGTTGCTAGTTTGATTCACTAATTCATAGTTCAGTGTTTGTAAATTCATTCAAATCTGTTTGCATCAATGTTTAGTGAACTTACAATGAATTACATTAGTTAGAGGAATAGATTAGATACTCTACTATCAAAAGTGTTTTTAATAATAATAATAATTTACTTTTATCTTAATTTTTCTAAAAAAGTTGTGATATAAAATCTATGTTTTTACAGGTTAGGTGTGAAAAAGGGGCTTTTATTTTGAAGGACATGCAATTTATGAGGTCACATGATCAGGATATCCCTATTGCTAATGGACATTTGACATGTGAGCATCACTGGTTTATATTTAATATGCTAAAAAACAATTTGTTACCATATGGCATCAATATACAAATACATTAAATTCCTAGTGTATACAACCTAATGGAGTCCCATTGACTTACATAGAAAGACACATATTACAGGTTACATATTTTTTTTTAAATATATCTATTATTTAAACCATTTTAAGTAATAAAAACATTCAAAACATTTTTACCATGTCTAAGTAGCATTTCATACAATAGACACTATAATCAACACCATAATAATTACCATAATATAATAACCAGTAAGTTGCTCCATTATTTTATTAGTTTTAGTCTTTATTAGTTTTAAAGATTTTGAAGCTTTAAAATAATCCATAAATTACAATAACAATGAATTACCACACAAATCAAAGTATACATATAGAACACAATAAAGTTGATTAATCAATAAGTTGCCAACAATTACATTAATTGCCAACTATTTTGTTATTGAATAGATTTTTTAAAGAAGAAAATGTCAAAATTCTCTGGTTCTAATTATTTTCTGTTTTAGACTGATGATCTTTGGGTTGTGAAGTGTTGATCTGGACAAAAAAAAGATATTTTATGTTGAATCTTCAGCTTTGAGAAACAGTGATAATCTCTTTACTTGCAGCCCTAGTAAATACCAACATTATGAACACAACTTTAGTTTTTATCGTCAGCCATGTATTGTAAGTGCTGGCAGGACGTCCTGTCAGGTGGCTTTTAGCTAAGAGTTAATGAACCAGGTTTATTAACCTTCCATCCCTTATATTAACAGCTCGGCCTTAAATCAGCTGTAAATTACTCTAAAAATAATTCTTTATCAACCAGTTTGTTTCTCATCTCTTGGTTACCATGTGAGGATTCCTAAACCATGAAACTATTGGTTTTAATATTTTTTGATGGTGAGTCTGAGCTTTTTTTTTGTCATTAATACCCCTTGATATTAAAAAAGAAAATCCCTTAAAGCTGCAATGATTGGGAGAAGAGCTGTGTGTCGTTGTGTTGGCTGATTTTATTATTCATTATTGTAATTATTGCTTTATAACTGGGTCAAAACCGACCCAAACAACACAAAGGTCATCATTTCAGTGAAAACCCTTAACCCGTTAAACTCCAGGGTCCCCCCTGAGATTGCTCCACTAATCATGTACAAATATAGTGAAGCTATACATCAAATTAAACAGGAGAAACTCCACTACAAGCACATATAAGTCATATTTACACACACCAAACACAACTCCAACACCAAGCTAATTAATTAACAAATATGAAAATCGCTATGCGATCATAAAGCCGACCCACTCGCCACATTTTGATGGCTAGCGCTCTGATACTTCATGTTACACAAACAAATGACATCTCATATGAAAGCTGAGACTGTGACGAGTCCAACGGTACCATCAGTGTAGCTTTATGACAAAAACCCAGTAAACTAGCAGCCAAAAAACACTACAGTAAAAAGTCGCTTGTTTGAAGCGACTAACAAAAAATGTGTTTTTTTGTTGCTGTTTTGGGATGAAAATGTTTATTTGAGATCAATAAATGGTCGTTTAGTGTCGACCAACATCTCTGTGTTTATTCCAGACATACCCTACTGACTATGGGGATGTCCTAAACCTAAAAAAGGGCTGGAGGTCAAGGGGTCAATGCAACAAACACATACGTGGTTATTTTACTCATTCAAACCGAGAACAGGGCTGATGCCGAAAGGAAACTGCTCCTTCTCCCGGTCACGTGATGCCAGCCCCACGTTTACATGTCTGACATAGCGGCCGCAGCCCCACTGTTTCCATGTCTGCGAGCAGCAGGAATGAAATCAACAGATTTATTTCCAGAGCATAAACACGGCCGCTCGGCGTAAAGGAAGGAGGACGCGCGTTGAAATGGAAAAGGTGCCACGCTCATTCTTTGGTTGGAGTTTATTAATGAGGATGCTGCCCCACATTTACACACAATGAGCTGCTGGAGAGCCTTATATAGACCGTTGGAGCTATCAGATACCCGATTACTAAAATTAGCATCTCCAGGTGCTGTAAATACATGGAAAGCTGCGTTTATCTGATACACTTTAGATATGACAGACCAGCTCTTAGAAGATAAAATATTAACTTATCGATTTAGGTGAAGGTTTTAACTGTTGATGTAATAATTACAGCTACAACCAGCTACTATTCTGATTGTGAGCTCCAATTTATTTATTGATTATTGAAATGATTTAATGATGAGTTGTTTGGTTAATAAAAAGATAAATAATAATAAAACAGACAATAAAATGTCACTGTTTCCCAAAGCTGAAATGTCATTTTTGCCCATTTTCTTCTGAAAAATGTCTAATGTAATCCATTAATCGAATATTTATTTATTTCAAATAATAATTTATAATATAATATATTTTTTTTATAATTTCATTTTATTTTAATTTTTGGACTTTTAGTATTTATAGTTTAATATTTTTTTTATTATTATTTTTTAATTATTTTTTTATTTGGGGGATTTTAAATTTTTATTTTTAGTATTTTTTGTATTTGTATTTATTTTAGTAGTTTAAGTGTTTTTTCTGTATTTTAGTTTTATTTATTTTTTTTTATTATTTTTACTTTTAACATTTAAATATTACATTACATATTTGTCCACAACCCAAAGATCATCAGTTTATTATTATAGAAGATTAAAGAAACCAGAAAATAATCAGAGAAGAGAAGCTGGAACCAGAGAATTTGGACATTTTCTACTTAAAAATATCTCCAATTAATTAATTAATTAATTCAAGTTGCAACATTTGTTGAAAACCTGTTGGTGATTAATATATTAGTTGGCAACTAATCAATTAATCGACTATTGCAGTTCTAGTTTATTCTGGCTCATTATTTCCTTTGAACAGAGCTGTTATGTGTAACAGGAGCTTCACTCTGCTGCTGTTTCTGTGGCCCAGAGTTAATTAACACTAAAATACAACATGACAACAGTAAATGTCCCTTCCACAAAGTTGTCCCCTCTAAAAGTCTTTGTAAACACAAATAAATAACTTGAATATTAAAGAAATGTTAAATAAATGCACAACACAAGCGCTGCCAAACATAAAACAATGCGTTTCTTAAGAATAGTTTGGTCCAGATGCTGTTTTTCAGTAGCTAACAGCTAATTCCGACAGTCAGCTAGCAGCTAGCTATGTGGAAGAAACCAATCAAACTAACATGGAGAAGCCAGTAAGTCATTTATCACGCCACTTATTCAACATTAGTCCAAAACCAGCCTCTTTTTATCAGTCTGCTGGTTAAGATCTAATGATCAATAACAAGCTCTAACGATGGACGTTACCGTAGCGACAGTGATTAGCGAGGACATGGATTTTCATAATTTTTCCCTCATTGATTCATGATCTCAGTTGCGTTTTGTATAAATACAATCGGTATTCTATACAATTCAGTAAACATGTTAATATTTTACTTGGTACAAATGTCAGTAATGTGCATTACAACCCATTTTTACCTGGATTGAAGTAGTAATTTTTGGTTTTTCCTTCATACAAATTCGCTAAAATCACCGCAAAATCAGCCGCGGTGAACAGACAGAAGATGGAGATGAAGTCAAATTTGTGCTTCACTTAAAGAAGCGTCCACTTCCTGAAATAGCAGCAGTAATTTAGCATTTACAGGCGCCATAGCAACATGAAGACCAGCTTTTATCAGTAACTTGTCAGTAGGAATCTTGTGATTAGCAGCGATAATGACAACGATACAGAGCTAGATTCGGATTGATGAATCCATATTTACAGTTATTTTGGTATAAATATAAGTAATGCAATAGTAGTGTATTGCCTTACACTTTAAATACAGTCATTTTGTAATGTAATAAATTACTTTGAAACGACAGTAACAAGTGATAAATACCACATCACAGTTTTGACGTAACCTGCGTAACTGAATATAAATAAATACAGAACATTGCTATAACTACTATTATTACTTTTAACCCGTTAAACTCTGACCTTGCTCCACTAATCATGTACAAATATAGTGAAGCTATACATCAAATTAAACAGGAGAAACTCCACTACAAGCACATATAAGTCATATTTACACACACCAAACACAACTCCAACACCAAGCTAATTAATTAACAAATATGAAAATCGGTATACGATCATAAAGCCGACCCACTCACCACATTTTGATGGCTAGCGCTCTGATACTTCATGTTATATAAACAAATGACATCTCATATGAAAGATGAGACTGTGACGAGTCCAACGGTACCATCAGTGTAGCTTTATGACAAAAACTCAGTAAACTAGCAGCCAAAAAACACTACAGTAAAAAGTCGCTTGTTTGAAGCGACAAACAAAAAATGTGTTTTTTTGTTGCTGTTTTGGGATGAACATTTTTATTTGAGATCAATAAATGGTCGTTTAGTGTCGACCAACATCTCTGTGTTTATTCCAGAGACATACCCTACTGACTATGGGGATGTCCTAAACCTGAAAAAGGGCTGGAGGTCAAGGGGTTAATATCATTATTTAAAACACGTGAACATGCTGAGGCTTAAACCTGCAAGACAAGTTGCAAAGGAGAGAGAAAGAAGAAGATAGGACCAGATAATTATAGTAGTATGGTATTTTTTTATTTTTTTATTATTAGTATTAATATTTAATTTATTTATCTTCAGAAAATGTACTGCTTATTGTCTCCCCCCCGTCAATGAAACAGGACGTTGGGCCCTGCTCCTGCTGCTTTGTTTTGTGCCGTTAGCAGCAGCGTTGGAGCTGCTGTTGGTGCAGATAAACACCAGCGGCTGCTCTCTTCCTTATTAGGCCAGCCTGTGTTCGGCAGGAATCTGCTGCTCGTCGGCTGCCGGCGTCGCCCGGTGCAGCAGCCGGCTCCCGTCAGCCCTCTGAGCCGAGCACAGGGGAGGTCGCTGCTGGCCGGCGGCCACGTCTCCGACCTGACCACCGCTCACTTCTTCTTCTGTCTTGTTTCCCTCTCTGCAAAAAAAAAAAAGAAAAAAGCCACCGGGCTCCTGTGAAGCTGCAGCGATATTAAGCTCAGTGTTTGATATTCACCTTAACCCTCATGTTGTGTTCCTTTCATGTTAATCAATTCATAGAAAATAGGTGAACTACAACTACACTCTTTTCCCTTATAGACACACAAACATACAAGGTGTCATGAGGAAACACTGGAGCTAGAAAACTAATAGATTGAAAGACATAATAAAAACTAAAAGGATCAAGACCACAGAATACAACAAGATGAAATACCAACAGATCAAAAGGTGAGACAGGAGGAAACGCTACAATACATCTTTAAAACAATAGATACATACACTACTGTTCAAAAGTTTGGGGTCACTTAGAAATTTTCCTCTATTTTCAAAAGAAAAGCACTGTTTTTTCAATGAAGATAACATTAAACTAATCAAAAATACACTCTATGCATTAGCGCTGTTGCCTCACAGCAAGAAGGTCGCAGGTTCAAGACCTCCTTGGTCCTGGGTCTGGGACCTTTCTGTGTGGAGTTTGCATGTTCTCCCCGTGTCTGCGTGGGTTTTCACCAGGTACTCCGGCTTCCTCCCACAGTCCAAAAACATGCTGAGGTTAATTGGAGACTCTAAATTGCCCGTAGGTGTGAGTGTGTGAGTGAATGGTGTGTGTGCCCCACGATTGGCTGGAGACCATCTGGGGTGTATCCCTGCCTCTTGCCGTAACGCGCTGGGATTGGCTCATGTCAGACCATGTGACCCTAATGAGGAATAAGTGGGTATAGAAGATGACTGACTGACACAAATACAATACAATATACAAATGTCTGGTTTTTGGTGCATCAACATCTACATAGGTGTATAGAGGTTCATATCCAGCAACTATCACTCCAGTGTTCTAATGGATGAATGTGTTTGATCATTGATCAGAAGGTTAATGGATGATTAGAAAACCCTTGATGCTAACATGTTAGCACAGCTGAAAACAGTTTAGCTGCTTAGAGAAGCTAGAAAACTGACCTTGCTTTGTCTGAGTGACCCCAAACTTTTGAACAGTATTTACATATTTACCCCATAACATTATCAAAACTTACTTCACCATTCTATGAGATAATAATGCAATGCTACGAGACATAACTGTTTTCAGGGTAAATATAAAGCTGGATTTCACTCTCCAGACATGGCTGCTCTGAAAAGCGTAATATTATTATTATTATTATCTCATATCGTGGTGACCACAGCATATGAGAGTTGCTGGATTGTGTACTTTCTGAGTTTGATGAGGGAAACCAAAAAATACCATTAATCATGGTAGTAGTAGCACTTGCTATGACTATGAGAATCATGACGATGGGTGAATTTTCAAAAATGTTGAACTATTCCTTTAAATCTGGTTGGTTTAGCCAAGATTATGCTATATGCTTGGATTCCCATTCATTCCCATATACAACTGTGGAAAAAATGTGTTTGCTCATTGCATCAAAAGGCTAATAGATGATTATAAAACCATTGGTGCTATGATGTTAGCACAGCTGGAAACAGTGTAGCTGCTAAAGAAGAGAAGCTAGAAAACTGACCTTCCCTTAACCAAAGCAAAGTTTAAAGAAAAGAAAGTACTTCAAATACAAATCATTATTTCTAACCTTGTCAATAAAAAAAAGTTGTGACTTTTCATGGAAATCTTAGGTGAATCTGATCAAATTAACCACAATTTTCAGAAACAAAACTATGAAACGGTCAGGAACACAACACGAGGGTTAAATCACACCGTGTGTGTCTCTGCTAATTCACACAAACACTTCCAGAATCGTCCTGTTCACTTTCAGCCCAGTTCTCACTTGTTGTTTATCTTCAGTGTTTCTTCATGTCTGACTTTAAGTCCTGCATCTTTTATTAATGTGGCCGTCTTCTCCTTCTCTGATTTCGTTGCCATTAGCAGGACAAACTCCCTGAGAGCAACAGCTTCATGGTCAGAACCTCCACATATCATCATATAGACCATCAACAGTTGTTGATGCTCAGTTTACTCTGAGGTCTCCGTCTGTACCCTCTGTCCCGTCTTTAGTCTCTGAATTTAAAGACTGAAGAACAGACGGGAGAATTCCAGATACAAATCATTTTATTTCACATGTTGTGGTTGAACTATATCTTCTCATAGTAAAGAAAACAAACAACTTTAAGATTATTTGATGAATAGGTTTTGATTGACAATTTTGAAAAGGTTAAGACAGGACTGGGCACATTAGGACAGGTTAGGAGATTATAGGACAGACTATGACAAGTAGGTAGGACACTTTAGGACACTTTAGGACAGGGTAGGACACTTTAGGACACTTTAGGACAGGGTAGGACACTTTAGGACACTTTAGGACACTTTAGGACAGGTTAGGACACTTTAGGATACTTAGGACAGGGTAGGACAGGTTAGGACAGGATAGGAGACTTTAGGACAGGTTATGACAAGTAAGGATACTTTAGGACAGGGTAGGACAGGTTAGGGCAGGTTGGGACAGGATATGAGACTTTAGGACAGGTTAGGACACTTTAAGACAGGACAGGACACTACAGGACAAGTTAGGACAGGGTAGGAGATTATATGACAGGTTATGGCAGGTAAGGACACTTTAGGACAGGGTAGGACACTATAGGACAGGTTGGAACAGGATAGTTGACTTGAGGACAGGTTATGACACTTTAAGACAGGACAGGACACTATAGAACAAGTTAGAACAGGGTAGACTGGTAAGGACACTTTAGGACAGGTTAGGGAACTTCAAGACAGGAGAGGACACTATAGGACAAGTTAGGACAGGGTAGGAGATTACATGACAGGTTATGATGGGTAAGGACACTTTAGGACAGGTTAGGGAACTTTAAGACAGGAGAGGACACTATAGGACAAGTTAGGACAGGTTAGGACACTTTAAGACAGGACAGGACACTATAATTAGAAGAGGGTAGGAGATTATATGACAGAATATGAAGGGTAAGGACACTTTAGGACAGGGTAGGACAGAATAGAACATTATAGGACAGGACAGGAGATTTTAAGACTGGTTTGTTGTTAGATTTGTTGGGACAGGATGGGGCTGCTTTCCTTTATGGTCTCATGGTTTTATGGGACGTCTTTGGGTGGACATACCAGGAGCTGGAAGATCAATGAGGTGTTTTTAACTATAAATCCTGCAGAGATGTTCCAGTAGCCCCAGAATATAAATATACTTCACAGTTACTACAACTACTAAAAGGTCTGGTATTTAAACTTTTCCTGGGATTTATGTGAAGTTGTGGTGTCGCTAACAAGATATATTTGTGGTTTTAAGAGTCAAAACTGATCTCAGTGCAGTTTAACATCAACTCTGTGAAGCTAGAGGTAGTTTAATGTCTTCTGATTGGTTGATTTGAATGGCTGTAAATGCAGGGCGGGTGGTGACTGTATAGCTCTGACATCACAACTTCACAGAAGTCCGAACAGCTGGATTTAAGGAACAGGTTGTGACACATTGACCATAAACCTTCTTATAATCACACAGATATTAAGTAGAGTTTCTACAACAAGACATTTTGTGTCCTGAAATCCAGAAACAAAACCTCCGAACCATCTTCTGCTGACATTAAAAACACATGGCAATGGATGAAGGCGATATTCTTTTTCCACGCTGCTGGCACTGACACACACACACACACACACAAACACACACACACACTCACTCCTTGGATCTGTCCAATCAGGGCTGCTGTAGCCTCCAGCCCAGCGAAGTTTCCAGCACTTGAGGGCTGAACGCTGTAAATGTGTCAGCAGGTTCTGAGTAATTTCTCTTTGCTTGTTGAGTATTTTTTGTTATTTTCAGATGCTCACAGAAGATTTCCACCGATCTGAATCACTGCTTATGGCCGAGTGCTCACTCTTCTGTTGTCTCGCCTGCTTCCCCTCTCTGTTTCTTTCTCTGTTTCAGTAAAACCATTCAGATCAATATAATTGATGACGAGGAGTACGAGAAAAACAAGAACTTCTTCCTAGAGATCGGAGAGCCGCGGCTGCTGGAGATGAGTGAGAGGAAAGGTGGGGGGCGTCGCCTTCCCCTGCACTAGCCCCGCCCCTAACCCCACCCCTTCATTATTAACGACCTTTGACCTCTGTTAATCTAAACGCACCCCCTGTCCTCACGTGAATCACGGTCACACTTTGACTGTTAAAGTCATAATGACATCAGAGCTGTATCTTACACTGTTGCTATGGGAACAAAACATGTTCTAAAACATGTTACTGTGGTTATAAAATCTAATCTTTAGTTTCAGTGGCAAAAAAACAGAATGCATTTATCATCAAAGGTGATTTAAAGCTGCTGTGTGGGGGTCTGTGTCTCCATCTGCTGGCAGGGAAACGCAATTACATGCAAAAACTGACATTTTAGTGACACCTTGAGGCTGCAAAACAGAAAACAATCTGTTAGATATCAAATCTATTATTTTTGAAGCGTCACATGACCAGGATATCCTGTTTGATCATGGACATTTGACATGTGAGCATCATGGTCACAAAACCGAAGGTTGAAATTTTTCAGCCAAATAAAAATTGAACTTGAGTTTAATTCAATTTTTATTTCAATTTTTAATTCAATTCAAAGTCAGTTTTTTCTAACATGCTAAAATAGATTTGTTGCCATACGGCAACAATATGCAAATATGGAACATTCCTAGTGTATACAACCTAATGGAGTCCCATTCACCTACGTAATATGAAACACCCACATACAAAGAACATAGTTCTCTAGTGGCTGTTCTGATGATTTGGTTAAAATGGCCCATTTGTAACATTAGCCTGATTTCCCTCATTCCTTATGTATCGGAAGCATAGAGATATAATTTCACTGGTCCTCGATTATTGATATTTGTTGTAATTTTTATTATAATGTTAGTTCACCTGCAGATTTGAACCCTGGTAGATAAATCTGATCTCAATAAGCTGCACCATGCCATGTTTCCCATTTTATTCATCTGTTCTTACTTATAAAAGAAGCAAGAACGGTTTGAAAATGATCGTTGATCCTATTTGTGACAGAGCAGCAGAGGTTTACTAGAGCATCAGTAATCAGTATAGGTCAATACTGGAGGAGGGAAATTGGGCTAGAGGTTTAAAATACTGAACTACCTCTTTAATCATGAGTGACAAATAACGAATTATCACAAAGAAACTGGCCATCAAGGTGTGAGACTCTGTTTCCCTCATTGTGACTTTAACCTCAGAGTTTCTTCTTTCCTGCAGGCCGGAAGATGTGAGGTCATCCCATGTCGCCATGGTGACTCAGGGTCCTGTCGACTTGCATCTGTTGACCTCTATGAGTGTGTTTTAATATGTGGACCAATGCATGACCCCTGACCTCTGACCTCCCCTCCCACTGTTGTCTGCACTCTTTCCTCCGCAGGAAGACCATAGCGGTTAGAATAATTGACCATGAGGAGTACGATAAGCAGGCCAACTTCTACATAGAGCTGCAGGAGCCACATTGGAACAGTAGGAGATGGACAGGTGTGGGCATGGCACCCTGACCTCTCTGATGACCTTTGACCTCTACTTCTCCTACCTCAAGGCACTCTTTGTCTGCTGGTTTAATCCTTCTGCTGTCACTCTGCCGCCTCCTCCTTCACAGCACCGTTAGCTGTCCTCCTATTGGTCAGAGCTGTTACAGGAGGGTTTCAAGAAGCAGTTGTGATTGGTTCAGTCTGTTTAAGGCTGGTCAATACTAGTCTGGAATAGTTAAAACAGATCATGATGATCAGTCAAGGAAGGCTGGTCAGAACAGGTTGGGAATAATTAATAATTTGGCTAGTTGGAACCTCCTGTTTGGGACTAGTTTGGACTCACTGGATCTAGTTTGGACACGTTGTGACTAGTTTGAATTTGTTGAGACTAATTTGGACCTGTTTGGGCTAGTTTGGATTTGTTGGGACAAATTTGGATTTGTTTGGAGTCATTTGGATTTGTTAGGAAGAGTTTGGACATTTTTGCACTAGTTTGTGGACATATTGGGGCATGTTTGGACTAGTGTGGATTTGTTGAGAATCGTTTGGACTAGTTTGGACTAGTTTGGGTTTGTTTGGACTAGTTTGGGTTTGTTGGGAATCATTTGGACTTGTTTAGACTCGTATGGATTTGTTGGTAGTAGTTTGGATTTGTTGGGATGAGTTTGGGCATTTTTGCATGAGTTTGGACATATTGGGACAGATTTGGACTAGTTTTGACATATTATGACTGAAATTTGTTTAGACTAGTTCGGACTGGTTAATACTGTTTCGAATAGGTAAGGACAGGTTAAGAAAAGGTTTCAGTTATAGACTATTTGGGGCTGGTTGAGATGGACTAAGACCCTTTAGGACTGGTTTGTGGGTGACACGGTGGCACAGGCGTGCTGTTGCCTCACAGCAAGAAGGTCGCAGGTTCAAGACCTCTTTGAGTCCTGGGTCTGGGACCTTTTTGTGTGGAGCTTGCATGTTCTCCGTGGGTTTTCTCCAGATATTCCAGCTTCCTCCCACAGTCCAAAAACATGCTGAGGTTAATTGGAGACTCTAAATTGCCCGTAGGTGTGAGTGTGTGAGTGAATGGTGTGTGTGCCCCACGATTGGCTGGTGACCATCTGGGGTGTATCCCTGCCTCTCGCCGTAATGCGCTGGGATTGGCTCCATTGATTGATTGACCCCTTTGACCCTAGTGAGGACTAAGCGGGTATAGAAGATGAGATGAGGACTGGTTTGTAATTAGATTTTGTTGGGACATGATAGGACTAGTAGGGATGTGGTGGTAACCCAACTTGTAACCAGAGTCAGACTAGGACAGTGAACTAGTTAGAGCTAGTCCTGACTGGTGGGACATGGTGGGACTGGTTAGAGCTGGATGGGACATGGTTTGGAGAAGTTAGGAGAAGTTGGATGTGTTGGTGCATTTTTCTTCCTCCCCGTTTTCACCCTTTTTATTTGCCTGCGTCTTTTTTTTTGCTGATTTCTCTCATCTGTTTCTCCTCTTCAGCTCTGTTGCTTCAGGAAATCGGTGAGTGTCTCGTTCTCACCCTTTTCTGTCCTTTTCATGACTGTTTTCACGCTTTTTTATTCAAGCGTAACTGTCTCTGTTTGACTTTTAGCTTTTTATTTCTCTGGATTGAAAACTGAGAATTTATATCATGAAAACTACTTTTATTTTATGTCAGTGTTTATGAATGAAGTCATCACACATTCAGGGGCAAACTTTGACTTCTTGTCTTATGTTTTTTTTTGACATTTTAGGTGGATTTGTCAAAACAGGTAAGTGAACCCAAACAGTGTGATTCTACACTCTCTGGTTTTTAACCATTTACTATGAAAACAGTTGGATCTGAGTTAATTACTGCTTTTCCTACTGTTTCTCATTAGACCAGCATCTGTATGGTAAGACACCTCCATGCTAAATGTTTGACACTTTAATTAACAACATGTATGATAACAGAGATGCAGCACTTTAAAGACACTGGTGATGTGTGGATTGACACTGAAATATTGATACTTCCAATACCAGACATTTATGTTCTTGAATGGTCTAGAACTGATTCTCATAATGCAAACAAATACTTAATCTTCCTTTTTCTAAAAAGCTGTGATATAAAATCTATGTTTTTAAAGTTTGCTGTGAAAAGGGGGGTTTTATTTTGGAAGGACATGCAATTTAGGAGGTCATGTGACCAAGATATCCTGTTTGCCAGTCCCTTTTGCTAATGGACATTTGACATGTTAGCATCATTGTCTCATAACTGAAGGTTGTCTTTTATTCTGGATTTTGGAAAATTCCTAGTGTTACACAACCTAAAGTGTCCCATTCACTTCATAGCATGGAATATGTAAGACTATGTTTACAGCTTTTTTTCTTATATTTTCTTTAAATATATCCATTATTTTAAGTAATAAAAACATTCAAAACATGTTTTACTGTGTCTAAGTATCATAGACAAGAGGGTTAAGGATAAACACAGTGGAAAGTAATGGGAACACAGAGTCAAACCCTTTTCTAACATGGAGGGAAACAACCAGACAATCAGACACAGAACAGAGAAATGACAGGGTTTAAATAGTAGCCAGACACACAGGAACAAACAGGTGGACGTCATTACAATCAGGTGCGACACAGACGAAGGGCGGAGTAGACGAAAGCACATGGGACACCACAACAAACATCCAAACCAACAACGCTGCTGCTGCTGTCCAGCAGGGCGGCCGCAGTTCACGGCTCTAAAATCCTAACAGATGATGGTTTTTATTGTATTTTACAGCTGATTTAAGACATGGGTCAAAACCGACCCGTTACATAATGGATGGAAACAGCAAACTAACACCAGGGGAAGGGTAAAGCTGGGTTTAATGAGTCAGGACGGACGTCAGCATCACTAACGCTGACCTCACTGACCCCGTAGCATGATGATGCTCTTCTCTGCTCTCCGCTGACCAACTCGACCCTTTGACCTTCTCTCTTCCGCTGAGGCTGATGGGAAACCGTCTCTTCTGCGAGGTTTTCTCTGACCGAGCACGCTCCGTTTCACAGCTGGGGGGTTACGTTTATCGGGCCGGACATGATTCCTGTTGGTCATGTCCACATTATGCTCAGTGTATGATTAATATAACTGCTGATGTTCCTCACTGCTGTTTGTTTCCAGTGGATTACTGCAGACTCGAAGAACTCCTTCCCCTTCTCATTGCTCCCAATTCAAATTCAATACAGTTCAAATTAGCCTCATTGGCCGAATATTACAACTACAATCACCAAAGCATCAGGATATTTTAATAATAATATATACACTTCTTTCTGAATACTCTCCCGACTGTTTATTTCTCCAAACGCACATTTTAAACTGATGTTTCAGGATGTTCTTTAGGAGTAGGGATATAAGGAATATCTGGAATATCAGGCATCTGTTCTCAGTAGAATCTGTTCATCTGTTTCCCAACTGTTAAACGTTCACCTGTTCAGGTAGAGACGTCTACAGGAAGGTCCAGGGGCGTGACCACCTCGCCCCATCTGCCATCATCAACATCACAGGTACGTCCATCTGTCCATCAGACTCCACCATTAGTCCAGTCATCTATACACCTGGTCGTTCAAACGTCCAAATCTATCTTCCCTCAGTTCAATTATCCTCTCGTCCATCTCTCCGTCATCTATATATTTTTTTACCCATCTGTTCATCCTTCCATTCTTCCATTAGTCTGTCCATCTTTTTCTATCTATCAATCTGTCATCCAACCATCCTTCAGCTCCTTTTTCACTTTAATTCACTCTGATTTTTCACTCGGATTCATCAAGTTGAGAAATTAAAAATCTTTACGTTTTTTTTGGCGACCCATCCATCCATCCATCCATCCATCCATCCACCCATCCATCCATCCATCTATCCATCCACCCATCCATCCATCCATCCCTCCATCCATCCATCCATCCACCCATCCACCCATCCATCCCTCCATCCATCCCTCCATCCATCCATCCATCCATCCATCCATCCACCCATCCATCCCTCCATCCATCCATCCATCCATCCATCCATCCATTCATCCACCCATCCACCCATCCATCCATCCATCCATCCATCCACCCATCCATCCATCCACCCACCCATCCATCCATCCATCCATCCATCCATCCACCCATCCATCCACCCATCCATCCATCCATCCACCCATCCATCCATCCATCCATCCATCTGTCATCTATCATCCATCTACCTCAGTGCTGGTCTGAGTCTTAGATTGGGAACATGACAATAATGTTGGTTTACATCAGAAAAACTTCCTGTTTTAACATGAGGCAGGAACATTTAATCAATGTTCCCAGAACCAAACCATCCCAGAATGTTTTGGGGACCAAGTTGACTTGGTAATTATCGTTTAGATAATTGATAGTTGCAGCTGGACGTATTAATTGGTGAATTAGTTATTTGGTATGTCAGCATTTTGTTTTGATGAACACACAACATACTTATTGGTATGATTTATGTTCTCTGATTGGACAAGTAAAGATTTGTCTATAGAAAATCTGAGAATATACTGGAAACCCAGACATGGAAGTGAGGAAAATGACAAATGAGCAGATTTAAACAAGTGAAAGAATCTTGTTGGTACAATTAGTCAAAGACTGAGTAGAATTCTCTTCCATTATCTTATATCTATCTCTATCTCTATCTATCTCTTATTCCAGATAAGATTCAAGTTGTTTTTCTTGATTTTGGTTAATTCAGTTTTGTTCTAAGAAAACAAGATTTAAGTGGCTGGTCTGGGTCTCTGGGGTCTGAGTCTTGGTGCTGGTCTAAGTCTGAGTCTCGGTACTGGTCTGTGTCTTCCAGAGGACGGGGGTGAGGAGGTGCTGACTAAGAAGGAGGAGGAAGAGCGGCGGATTGCAGAGCTGGGCAGACCGATGCTCGGGGAACACAGCAAACTGGAGGTCATCATAGAGGAGTCATACGAGTTCAAGGTGGGTCAGTCTGTAGAGGAAGTTTCTATTCTCTTTATTTTAAACGTGTAACTGGCTCTCAAACCGGCTCCACATGGATAAAACTTTAAAATGTTCTCACATGTATTTACTGATCAAAAAAGAAGTATAATGTACTATAATTATATAACAACCTTCATAATGAGTAGTTCCACTTTTGATACCTTAACCTTCCTCTTGTGTTAGTTTGCTGTTTCCATCCCTGATGTTAACAGATTGGTTTTGACCATGAAAATATTGGTTTTAATATCTTTTGGTGTGGGTCTCTTGGCCTTTTTCTGTCAGTATATCCCTCAATTTAAATTTGTTTTGGTGTTTTACTGTGACCTGTTCTTTCAGAGCACCGTGGATAAACTCATCAAAAAGACCAACCTGGCCGTTCTGATCGGAACAAACAGCTGGAGGGAGCAGTTCGTGGAGGCCATCACCGTCAGCGCCGGTACCGACTCACACCACGATCCGTGCAGAAATAAAAGTAGGACGATCCGCGAGACGAATCCAAACCTTTGCCTCCCTCTCCTCCGCAGGTGACGACGACGACGACGACGATTGCGGCGAGGAGAAGCTGCCGTCCTGTTTCGACTACGTCATGCACTTTCTCACCGTCTTCTGGAAGCTTCTGTTTGCCTTCGTCCCTCCCACCGAGTACTGGAACGGCTGGGCCTGCTTCGTCGTGTCCATCTCTGTCATCGGCATCCTGACGGCGGTGATCGGTGACCTGGCGTCGCATTTCGGCTGCACCGTCGGCCTCAAAGACTCCGTCACCGCTGTGGTGTTCGTGGCGTTGGGCACGTCTGTCCCAGGTCTGACACAAAGACGTCCGATCACACGCTTTACAAACTACTTATTAGAAGTGTTTTCCAACTTCATGAGAGCAAAATATGGACCGTCAAAAAACTAAAACGCTAATTGACTTTTTTTTCTTGTGTCATCTCTTCTGTTTTGTAAATTGAAGGTTAATTATTCGTGGGTTAGGGTTAGGGGTTAAGGTTCAGGTTAGGGTCAGGTTAGTTTAGGTTAGGTTAGATTTGGGATCAGAATCATGGTTCAGGTTAGGGTTAGGGTTAGAATATTTATAATCAAACTGATGTGGCCCTTGAATTAAACTGAGTTTAACTCTAATCTGATCTAAATGAACGTAGCAGCTACACTGAATTTTGCAGACAAAACACGTCTTTTTACACTGTTCAGTCACATACCTTCGCCAGAAAGATGGCTGCCGTCCAGGACCAATAAAACTACCTTTTTATAAGTGTTTTCCAACTCCATGAGAGCAAAAGATGTGTTGTCAAAAAGCTACAACACTAAATCAGAATTGTTCCCTAAATACCAGCCCACGAGTCCTTTAGACTCTCAGTTCCTACACCTCCACTGTACAGACTCTGTTCTCTCTGCATTAACTAGTGTTAAACCACTAAAGGGTTTAATTCTGTTGAAGTTTAAAACTCAGCAGCTTCAGCAGCTTCTTAATATTCCACAACAGATGCAACAGCTTCCCTGCATCTTCTTCCATGGTTACTGAACTACAACCGTAGCCTCACTACAACCCAAACTAGCAACGACTTCAACAATCTCAGCCACGCCCCCTCTTCTCTGATTGGACAGGTGAAGCAGAAACATGACTAGTTTCAGTTTCTGATCAGGATCAGGGTTATGGATCAGGTTAGGGTTAGGAACTAGTTCAGGGTCTGGGTTCAGGTTAGGGTTAGGGTTAGACGATTTATAATGTATTTCTTCACTCTCCAGCCAAGTTGAGATCAAACTCTTCTGATCATGGCCCTTGAACCAAACTGGATTTGACTTCTCTGATCTAACACACTGTGTCTTTTTCCACTTTTGGTCAGACACCTTCGCCAGTAAGACGGCTGCCATCCAGGACCAATACGCCGACGCCTCCATCGGTAACGTTACGGGCAGCAACGCTGTCAACGTCTTCCTGGGTATCGGCGTGGCCTGGTCCATCGCCGCCATCTACCACAGCTACAAGAACCAGGAGTTCAGGGTGGACCCGGGCACGCTGGCCTTCTCCGTCACGCTCTTCACCATCTTCGCCTTCATCTGCATCGCCACCCTCATCTACCGCCGCCGGCCAGGGATTGGCGGCGAGCTTGGTGGGCCCAGAGTCCCGAAGATCCTCACCTCTTGCCTGTTCTTCAGCCTGTGGTTGATGTACATCGTCTTCTCATCGCTGGAAGCCTACTGCCACATAGAAGGCTTCTAAAGGTCCGGACGGATCTAAAAAGCTACTGACAGGTTCTTCATGAACAATTCTGATGGATTTCTAAAGGTTCCAACAGGTTCCTGCAGATTGTGACAGGTTCCTGTCGTTTCTCTAAAGGTTTGGATGAACTTTTATTGTGCTGCTGGGTTCTTCCGACATTCTGTCAGGTTTCTGTTCTTTTCCTTTATTTGTCTAAAGATTCGAAGTCTAAAGATTGTAACGGGTTCCTGACAGTTGATCTCTAAAGGTCCTAATGGATTTGATCTGACAGGTCACTCCAACACTGACGGATAAATAAATATTCCGATGGACTCAGAACGGTATAGTTCTTTCAACGCTTTCCGACACTACGTTAAATTGTGAATAGTTTATAGGAAACAAATCAGAAACAAACTTGTGATTGATGAATTGTTTATTTGTGGTTCTTGAGTAGACCTGAATCAAGGACTTTATAGCATACGAGTTACTGGAGAACATACTAGGAGACAAATTATTTAAAATCAACAAGGAATTTTGGTTTTTTGGGAGTTTGTTCCAGAAATGGAGAATAAAACCTGAACGTGTATATTAGCACAGGGGGGTTCACTGTACAGTAACATTAAGGAGGTATCCAGGTAGATATTAAGCCTTTTAAACTTTGATACAGTCCTTGAAATTCAGAGCGACTCAGAGAGAACTAAACAATTGATCAGCTGTAGTCCGTAGTTTTGTTCTACCGGTTTATTGATCGTAACTTTGACGGGTCTCTAGAAGTTCTTGCAGAACCTCAAAAGGCCACTGAAACTCCTTGATCGCTCACTCTGGCGTCATTATTGGACTCTTCTGGAGACCTTGATGTGACGCAATTACATTCATCATCACCATCTTTGAACATCTGAACACATTCACTTCAATCATAAATCTTTAAACTGTACTTTAAGCCATTTTCTTTTTAGACGTGTTTGGACTTTGAACCAGTGGAACAATGAACACCTGGTGATGATGGCGGCAGCTCAGGTTTTCGCAGAGGCTGCGAGAGGCTGTTTGGGCTAAAGTTTAATACTTCACTTGCATATAGATTCATGTATGTGCTAACACACACACACACACACACACATGGTCTCAGATAATTCGAATATATTTTTTCTCATTTTTTTTATAGATTTTCATAGACTTTGCACATAATGTGAAATATTATGTCTTTATTTCTCATAATTTAGAGGATTATGGTTTACAGATAATACAAAGCCAAAACATTTCACTATATTATTATTATTATTTTAGATCCATGTGTGTGTGTGTGTATGAGTGATATAAAATTAAATTAAATTAAAAAAATATAACTCAAAATAATAAATTCATGTATGAGCATGAATATACATATATTATTGCATAAATAGTGCTTAAATAAATTAAGGAATATGAACAAATGACACCGAAAATCACAAATTAAATGAGATGTTACTATATATATTACAAAAGTAAATATTTCTGTGTAAGTGAAGTATGTAAACTTGGCCTAGATGTCCTCGAATACTTAGCACTGAATATCTGCACTGAGTTTGAAATATATATTACATTTTGAAGAATAAATGAAACAAATACATGACGGATCCTGAGTTTGTGTTTCATCAGATATCAGACAACAAAGACTTTACTCTCCACAACAGTCTAATATATAAATATCTAAATATATGTATAATTATGTGTGTTTGTGTGTGATTGAAAAAAAAGAGAGGAAGAGACGTCTGTGGTGATTTCCTGGTGTTGTGATTGGTTATTTGGAAACAGCAGCAGGATGCTGATTGGTTGATGTAACCATCATTATCTGCCAACAGATGCAGTGTCTTTCCTTCAAATATTAAAGTACAGCGAGTGATGTGTTGTCTGTTTAAATCTGATGTCGCTGTCGTTTGTTGAGTATAAACACTGCAGGAAGTCATGTGGCAGGAAGTCATGTGGCAGGAAGTCATGTGGCAGGAAGTCATGTGGCAGGAAGTCATGTGACAGGAAGTCATGTGACAGGAAGTCATGTGACAGGAAGTCATGTGACAGGAAGTCATGTGACAGGAAGTTTATGTGTTTCTCCAGGAGATTTAATTCTGACATAGCAAAAAGTCTTATACTGTTTGGTAATAATGATGTAAAAAAAGAAGAAGAAGAATTTAGTTCATCAACTGGTGTAAAATGTCGATCAGTGATTCGAAAGCTGATGATTGAACCTAAAATGTCTTTTTTTGTCCAGACCAACAGTCTACAACCTAAAGATCATCAGTTTACTATTATAGAAGACTAAAGAAACCAGGAAATAATTGGTTCCATGTCTTTCTAAAATAAGATAAATTCTGTTTCAGGAAGAAAATGGCAGAATAATTGAGTTCATCTCTGCTTAAAGGGCCAATGACAAAAGATGAAGAGCAGGTGATGAAGAGGAGGTGATGAAGAGGAGGTGATGAAGAGGAGGTTCAGGCTTTGCTGTAGCTGAAGATCCCCACAGGAAAGTGTTTGACGTGTGTCGGCCACTGAGCAGCGAGCTGGAAAAACTTCACATCGTTCCACTCGACTCCGTCTATAGAGACTGAGAAAGACTGAGGTCACAGCTGGGCTGACTCCGCCCACTTCATAGTGTGTGTACCTCTGTGTGTGTGTGTATGTGTGTGTGTGTGTGTACCTCTCAGTGTGTGTTGGTGTTTGGAGGTGCAGATCAGTCGACTGATTCCTTCGATCGTCTGACTCCTCGATTCCGCCTCCTTCTCCTTCATCTTCTTACTGAGGAAAATAACTGACAGACACAGTGACCTTCATCATCATCATAGTGACCTTCATCATCCTCACAATGACCTTCATCATCCTCACAATGACCTTCATCACCCTCACAATGACCTTCATCATCCTCACAATGACCTTCATCATCATCATAGTGACCTTCATCATCCTCACAATGACCTTCATCATCCTCACAATGACCTTCATCATCATCATAGTGACCTTCATCATCCTCACAATGACCTACATCATCCTCACAATGACCTACATCACCCTCACAATGACCTTCATCATCCTCACAATGACCTTCATCACCCTCACAATGACCTTCATCATCCTCACAATGACCTTCATCACCCTCACAATGACCTTCATCATCCTCACAATGACCTTCATCATCCTCACAATGACCCTCATCATCCTCACAATGACCTTCATCATCCTCACAATGACCTTCATCACCCTCACAATGACCTACATCACCCTCACAATGACCTTCATCATCCCCACAATGACCTTCATCACCCTCACAATGACCTTCATCATCCTCAAAATGACCTTCATCACCCTCACAATGACCTTCATCATTCTCACAAGGACCTTCATCATCCTCAAATTGACCTTCATCACCCTCACAATGACCTTCATCATCCTCACAATGACCTTCATCACCCTCACAATGACCTTCATCATCCTGAAAATGACCTTCATCATTCTCACAATGACCTTCATCACCCTCAGAATGACCTTCATCATCCTCACAATGACCTCCATCATCCTCAAAATGACCTTCATCATCCTCACAATGGCCTTCGTCTTCTCTACATTCACCTTCATCATCCTCCCAGTGATCTTCATCATCCTCCTCACCTTTCTTGTTCTTCTCCTTCAACACCACCGTCATACTCATCGTTTCTCCTCCTCTGATCCTCGACACCTGCAGAGAGCGGAAGTTGCTCTTCAGAGAGTTCTTGGTCCCCGCCTCCTTCCTCCTCTCCCCTCCTCCTCCTCCTGCTCCTCCTGGGCTGCTCCAGTAGTCCACCTGCAGACCCATCACCTCCCCAGAGTAGCTGGAGGAGAGGAGAATTGGTCACGAAGGAGCAAAAGGAGAATTAGTCCTGCTGCAAACAGGAAGTACCTGGTGGAGGGCGAGAGAGGAGGCGTGGCCGTGATGCCGATCGCTGCTCCTGATTGGGCGGGAGGGGATCCCAGGATGATGTCATCAGAGTCAACTGTGAGAGAGACGGAGGTGTGATGAAGGTCTAGTGGGAGAGGGGGTCAAGTCTGCAGATCCAGGGGGGCTCAGGTGAGCTGGGTCTACCTGAGGATGACAGGAAGTTCTGCTCCACAACGCCGACCTTCACCAGCTGAGAACAGACAAACCACACAGCCGTCACCACTCACGCCATCGCCATGACAACGAGACTCTGCTGCATTCATATACATTGTGTGCATTGTAGAGTGTTTTCTAACTCTTAATTTGCTTTAATCTAAATTAATCTAAAGAACTTTACTTGTTTGTAGTAACAACATTGGGATAGAATAAGTAGCCTACAAATAAAGTCGTGTATTGTTTATCCTGTTTTGTAAAATGAGATGCTATATGAATGTAAATAAGAATGGAAGCTGTGGCCATGTGATGGTTAAAATGGCCAAAGGGGTCGAAAGGCTTGCAGCCCAGGTCAGAGGTCAAAGCCATATGTTGTACTTTCTTTGAATTGTCTCAAAGCAGCAGGAATAAGAACAAATACTGAGCTGTTTTGACCAAATAGAGATAGGATTGACCAGGTATGGACACTCTGGAATGGACTGAACTCAAGAAAAGTATAAATGGGAGATGTTTGGAATGAATAGAGAGGTCTCATATCGGCCCAGAGGCTTGGATTCAGCATGTTTTTGACACTGTTCTTTTTGGAATTTGTGCACAAGAGAAGACTTGTTGAGTGGTGGATCAATTGTTTTGCATTAATCATTGTAATCGCAACAGCACGACTTCACAATATCTCTTACCCCAATAAAAGGAACAAACTTCTGACAGGAATCATCATCACGGCTGAAGAAGAAGAAGAACAAGAAGAAGAAGAAGACTGTGAGGACAGACAGTTACAGGACCATTCTGGTGACTTTCGGAAATCTTATATTTGGATCCAAGCCATCACTGATCATATTGATTTATGCCAATGTTGTCCAAAAACAACTTTCAAAGAAAACCACCTCTTATGTCTGCAGGTGAGCATGGCCTCTGAGATGGGACACAGGTGAGAAACTGCAGCTCCAGACAGATACTGAGACACTCGACCTGCGACACCGACAGGATCTGCAACAAAAACACGTCATACAGTTTAGATACATCGTCTATAAATAGTTAATAGAAAGTTAATCAAGTGTTAGTTAATATCTTTTCACTGGTGGATAAGTAGGAGCTTTGAGCAATGTTCTTTCCGCATTAGAATTCCAGGTGTTAGTCAGGCCCTTACCAGAGAAACCGAGGCAGGGATCGTGAAGAACTTTAAATTTAATTTGACAAAAAACAGGAAAGCTTAAATTAATCAATCCTTTGGCAAATGACCCTGATGGAATCAACAGGTTAATCAAACGCCTCCAAATGTTCTCAAATTAAACGTCATGCCTGGAAAAAACGTTTATATTTAAATGTTTGTGACTAACCAACAGGACCAACAGGAAGTCGGCCATCTTGAATCAAGTTTTTCATGCATCATATCTGAAGGAACCAGTCGCAGGGATTTTATCACTGACTTCAAATTCACTCTGAATCATCTTCAGACCATAGACATGAAAAGTCATCAATAGCATTTTCCTACAATATTTCTGGTTACGCGTCATGCCGCTGCAGATTTTTACATCTCGCCATGAAACAGGAAGCCGCTCTAACTTCAACAGACTTTGTCCACTCTGCAGAAAATGTCCGTGCTTCATCAGTGACCCTGAACACACCTGAACAACCAGATTGACTGAGTCACGGCGCCATCTGCTGGGAACAGGAAGTAACTGCAATGTGGCAAAACATTGCCCGATTTACATGAAATGTACACGGTGTGATCTACACATCTAATGCAGAAACATGACATGCGGTCAGTTGTTGTTCTCTAGCGCCACCTAATGGCACAGCAGTGACCTACACTCTGAGGTCCAACGTACTAAAATCTGCACTGACATGTGAGGACCCGCCCATCGCTGCTTAAATTCATCTGAGTGTTTGTGGATGGTTGGGGGAGGCGGAGTCACCAGTCTAAGTGTCGCCCTCCTTTACAGAAATAAAGGAATGTTACCAAGCGGCGGCGGCTCCAGACGTGCAAACAGCTCCCTCCAAGCAGCGTCCATGAACAGGCTGTGGAATTTACTGTCCAGGGATGACAGGAACTTTGCCAGCGGGTGGAGTCCTGAGGCAAAAAAACACAGGAAGCGTCACAGGGAGGATCCCGACGAGCGGGAAACACAAGAGACCGTATGAGGCCGTGCGTACCGACGGGGAGAATCAGGAAGCGGATGTAGCTCAGCCAATCAGGCGTCTTGCTGGCCAGCTGCTCCACGAAGCAGCAGAGGACGGTGCTCAGGTAGCTCTGGTCTCCACCCAGAGCCACTTTCACAGTGGGCGGAGTCTGGGAGTTACAGTTACAGCTGCACAAGAAACCACGGCAGAGAATGAGCTGATATCAAACCGCTGCTCGAATATGTCATCGACGGATACAACAGCTGTCTCTCACAATCTCTGGATGCGGCTGATGATGGCGGCGAAGGCGGCGTGAACGTCAGCCGCTGACGCCGTGCAGACGATCGGCTGATCGAAAAGACGCTCGGACAGATACTGGAGAGAGAGATACAGACGAGATCCTGGATTCACTTACTGTTTTAAATAAACATTATCGTGAACAGACAGGCAGACAGACAGGTGGGAGACAGAGAGACAGACCTGTCCCTGCCAGTCTGTGGTATTGATCAGGATGATGGACTCAGGGATCTGATCATCAGAGAACAGGATGTGGTTCAGCTGATCTAAAACTGACTTCCTGGCAACCTGGGGGAAAAAACAACAACAAATAAACATGTCAATGAGTTAAATGACGGGTTATTCAGGTTGATACCACAGCCGAGGCCGGTGGTGGTGAGACAGTCTGACCTGTGGAGGCGTCTTCACGTCAGACGATGTCTCACTCTCCACACTGCTGGTCCTGTCTGTCCCTCTGGAGTTCTGTCTGTCCTTCGTGGAGACGCTCCAGGCATGGCGAGACAGCTGACCACCTGTCTTACTGCAGATAGAGGCAGACAGACACATAGACTCATTTAGTCTTCGTACATATCCATATGAAAAGTAAGTAAGTCATTTATAACTCAAATAGCATCCCGTCGCCATGTATAGTCCATAGCAACTGCCATAGCAACCGCTGTGGTAACCACCGTAGGAATAGTGCACATCCATGCGTAGACTCATACACGAAGAACTCCGTAAGAAATCATACAAACCGTTTCAGGAAAGGAATGGTTTGTGATGGTACCTCAGTGACATGTGTGTGAGGGACTCGGTTTTACACAGTTTGGCAGCGGGACCTGCATCTGTTCCCATGGTAACGTCCTCCTCAACTTCCTGTGGAGAAAAGAAGAAGAAGATGCAGCTGCATGCGTGCGTGTGTGTGTGTGTGTGTGTGTGTGTGCGAGTGAACGAGCGAGTCAAACTCACCTCAGCACCGGCCTCCTCTGCTCTGGACTCAGCAGGGAGTCCAGGTCCTGGATCTGCAGGGTTCACTGCAGACAGCAGCTCAGTCTGTGGATCAGACCCAATCAGAGCCGTTACATTACACAGTTTAATCCAGCTACGCTCAAAATTCGCTTTTGGCATCGAATCAGACTTATTAATTGACAATTTTATATGGTAGTAATGTGTTGTAGTGTATTTTACAAGAACCCTACTTGTTTGGAGTAATAATGTCTCATGTCTTGTGAAATGTGATGCTATATGAATGTAAATCCTGTCAGAATGAAAGCTTGTGGCCAAGTCCATGTGATGATGGTAAAAATGGCCAAAGGGGTTGAAAGGCCTGCAGCCCAGGTCAGAGGTCAGAGGCGTGCTTTCTTTAAATTGTCTTAATAATCAGGTACTGCTAGTAGTGGGTGATTCTCCAACTATCAAAGAGTTTGTGTCCCAGGTAGAAATAAGAAAAACAAAATGTTTGTCATTTTTTGTTCATGCTGCACTTACGAGACACAAAGACGATAAAGAGATAAGCCGATAAGCAATAAATGACTATTTTTATTATATAAAACATTGTTTTTGTTATATGTCCTTTGTCCCTTCACCAGGTTTTGGATTCTCACAATACACAAGTTTACATACTCCAATTATACTTTGAGTGTGTTTTATGCTAACTCTAAAACAGAGATTAGCATGCTAATATGTCATGAGACATTTGCTAAACATTGTCAATTCCACAACAATATATTAATATATTCCACCCACCTGCATCTCTCTGAACCGTTCCAAAAGTGGTGTCCTCCTAGGGTTGGTTTGAAATATGTGACCCCAAATATGGCTTAAGTGTGTATGTGTGTGTGTTTGATACGTGGAGTTTCTCCTGTTTAATTTGATGTATAGCTTGACTATATTTATACATGACTAGTAGAGCAATTTAAGGCAGGTTAAGGCAGCTGACCATCAGGAATACGAACAAATGATGAGCTGTTTTGACCAAACAGAGATAGTTTGACCAGGTGTGAACCATGTTCACAGGACTGGACTCAAGAAAAGCATCGATAGAAGATGTTTGGGAGGAGGGAGAGGTGTTAATATGGCCTCCAGAGATGGGATTCCGCAGGTTTTAGACAATGTTCTTTTTGGAATAAAGAGAAGACGCGTCGGGCGGTGACTTCTATAATCAGCATATCAGAAAACAACAGTGTTTACATATTTGTATTGTATTGTGTGTTTATACAGTAAAACACCTGCTTGTACCTCAACGTACAGTAACATATGTAAAAGAAAAGACATTTAAACATTGATTTATTTGTATTTTAGGTATTATATTGGTTGTGCCGCATGTGTTTGTGCCAGATGTTGCGGAAGTTACTCACAGCTGCAGTTTGTTCTCTCTGGCCGTGAAGACTCCTGGTCTCAGTGCGAGGGCTGGACTGAGAAACCTCCTCGAAGAACGGCCTGGAGTCAGATATCAGCCCATTAACGTGTGATTATCAACAACATCTTGGTGGATTTGTGGAATTAAAGAGATGAAGCGATAAGTGATGGATGAACAGAGACGTGGGACTGAAACGTTTAAAGGACGGACCTGAGTTTGGGTTTGGGCGTGCTGAGGATGCTGTCGTCGTCGTCCAGCTCAGGGCTGCTGTCGCTGGGGTTACAAACCTCCAAGCTGTCGTACAGAAGGTCCAGGTCCTCCTCCGTCTCCTGACTCTGACCCACCGGGTCCGAGTCCAGAACCTGCAGTAGCACGATCTGATCAGTGATGAAACGATGCTTTATACGGCCGATCGGCATCGACCGGGAGAATGTGGAGCTTCTTCTTCACATCTCAGCAGAATGAGAGATCAGGACTGATTAATGAGGATATTTAGAATATCAGACTTGAAGTGACTGTTAGAATTAACCCCTTGACCTCCAGCCCTTTTTTAGGTTTAGGACATACCTGTAGTAAGTCGGGTATATCTCAGATGTTGGTCGACACTAAACGACCATTTATTGATCTCAAATAAACATTTTCATCCCAAAACAGCAACAAAAAAACACATTTTTTGTTAGTCGCTTCAAACAAGCGACTTTTTACTGTAGTGTTTTTTGGCTGCTAGTTTACTGAGTTTTTGTCATAAAGCCACACTGATGATACCGTTGGACTCATCACAGTCTCAGCTTTCATATGAGATGTCATTTGTTTGTATAACATGAAGTATCAGAGCGCTAGCCATCAAAATGTGGCGGGTGGGTCGGCTTTGTGGTCGTATACCGATTTTCATATTTGTTAATTATTTAGCTTAGTGTTGGAGTTGTGTTTGGTGTGTGTAAATATGACTTATATGTGCTTGTAGTGGAGTTTCTCCTGTTTAATTTGATGTATAGCTTGACTATATTTGTACATGATTAGTAGAGCAATCTTAAGGACCCTGGAGTTTAGACTCCATATAAAGTGGAGACTCCATATAAAAATACTGGAATCACCCAAAATGAGTGGGAAACACCTGCAAAAATCCAATATGGTGCATCATTTCTTTAAAAATGCAGCTGTTGACAACAAACCTCATCGGTGACTTTGAATCTCTTCAGCAGAGCCACAAACTTCTGTTTAAAGTTCCGCTGCTGAACGACACAACAAACAGATCAATAGTGGTTAATAAAGTTTACCATCAGGTTGTTTATTATGGAAACAATTAATTGATTAGTTGTTTGCTTGTAAAATGTGGATCAGTGTTTCCCAAAGCTAAAGATTCAACCTAAAATGTCTAGACCAACAGTCCCCAACACAAAGATCATCAGTTTAATATGATAGAAGAATGTGATAGTTGGCAACTAATTGATTAGTAATGGTGTGTTGTACTGAGGTATGTTCCTGCAGCTGCTGTGATTGGTCCTCACCTGGTTGGTCCTCATTTTCCTGTGACACTTCTTCGTCTTTCCTTGCAGATCATCGTCGTCATCATCGTACATGTCCTGAGACACAAGAGGAGAAAGGGAGGGTGTGACTGTTCACTGATTCTCCTCTGATCATAGGACGGTTGTTTAGCTGGAAAAACAGTGAACCCTGTCTGGATTTTATATTTAAAACCTATACCTATACCTGCTTATTCCTCATTAGGGTCACATGGTCTGCTGGAGCCAATCCCAGCGCATTACAGCGAGAGGCAGGGATACACCCCAGATGGTCTCCAGCCAATCATGGGGCACACACACCATTCACTCACACACTCACACCTACAGGTTAATTTAGAGTCTCCAATTAACCTCAGCATGTTTTTGGACTGTGGGAGGAAGCCGGAGTACCTGGTGAAAACCCACACAGACACGGGGAGAACATGCAAACTCCACACAGAAAGGTCCCAGACCCAGGACCAAGGAGGTCTTGAACCTGTGACCTTCTTGCTGTGAGGCAACAGAGCTAACCCCTGCACCACCGTGTCGCCCGTCTTAATTTCAATGCAAAAACATTCAGCGTTTTCTAGAAATTTAACTCAATTCTAAAATGTGCTCTGACAGATTCATTAAAGACTTGTCCTTTAAACAAGGGGCGATTTCAGCATCTGGTCTTTAGGGATGCTCAGCCCCCAGTGTTCACAGAGGCACATTATTTTTCACTAAATGAGGCGAACTAGTACTTTTGTATATGTTGCAGCTTTGCTTTAAATAGTGTTTTCCCATCTTCATTCCAAAAGGCTGATGATGAGATGTAACTGATACCTGAGCTGGTCACAAGCCTTGTTGTGAAGCACGGTTGCCAGACACACAGGGTTGCCAGATTGGCAGCAGAGTGTTGTGCAGAGCAACATAACTGCACAGTTTTTCTCATGATATAATATTTTTTAAATGTGCTGAGCTTGGCGAAGCGCCCCCTAGAAACAGCCTAAACTCGCCCCTGATCAGGGCTGCAGATCCGTCCGTCACCTGAGGAGCGGCGGCGTCATCACTTCCTTCCTGATCGGAGGAGAAGCTGTCCTCCTCCTCGTCCTCCCAGTCGTTCTCCGCGTCACGAGACCGATCTACGATAGACAGAACCGGTTTACTGCAAACTAACAGGCTTCAGTTCAGGATTGGCTTTTATTTTGAAGGACAGACAGTTTATAAGGTCACATGACCAGGATATCCTGTTTGCTGCATATTTGACATGTGAGCATCACTGTCTCACAACCAACGGTTGTCTTTAATTAGAATTTTAGAACATTTGCACCATATACAAAATTTAACTCACTATCTAGTTGTTTTTTTTTGTTTAATTCAATTTTGATGTTAAAGGTTTTTTTTTTAATATGATTAATAAAACAAAGATTTGTTGCCATATGACAACAATATGCAAATATAGTAAATTCCTAGTGTAACAACCTAATGGAGTCCCATTGGCTTAAATAGCATGAAACTATCCTGAGACTAGGTTTACAACGTTTTCTTACTTTTTAATATATCTACTATTTTAAGTAATAAAACATTGAAAACATTTTAACCACGTCTAATATTTGATGCAGTAGAGGTTTAACAGGTATTTGACGATGCTGCTGTGAAATATCATGATGGATGAATTTATGTTAATTAATGCAATGAGCTGGGACCAATCAGGAGCCAGTATGTAATGGCCGGCCAATGGAAGGTCAGCGCCACTGTTGACCTACCGGAAGCCTTGGTCTTGTGGCTGTGGTGACCCGTGTCCTCCTGTTCGATTGGCTGGCTGGAGAGAGCGTGCACACTCAGCTCCGCCACACGCGCCGAAGCATCCTTGAGGTTGCTATGGAGACCGAGAATGTGGGCTCTGTCTGTCGGGCGCTGCATCACCTGGGACGGACAAACACACGGATGCTGAGGTGGACTACACAGTTCATCCTGAGGGGGACAGTGAATGTCCGCACAAAATCTCACAACAACAGCTGAGATATTTCACTCTGGGCCGACCCTTCTTCCCCCGGCTGCTGCCGTACCTCGGCCATGTTGATGACGCCCACCGCCAGGGTTTTGTAGCCCAGGATGGTTCGGTTCTTGTACCTCTTCCTCCTCTGCAGCATCACGTGCAGACGGTTCGCGTCCCGCTTCAGGAAGTGAGGATACTAAAGATCAGAGAGGACGTGCTTCACACAGGTGTACAAAGATGCATCAACGTACTCGATGGTTGTCAGAACATGAAGCAGCGATCTATATAACATGATCTCAGCAATAGGATAAATATGCTCCGTAAAGTTAACAACAACATGTCCGGAGGGAAAGACGAGGGACATTTATCAAGCACAAGAGTTAGGGGGGCAAATTGGGGATCAAAGAACCTTTGAGCAACTTTCTGATTTAAAGCAAGATGTCAAAATTCTCCACATCTCTACGGTAATGGTGTTTGATGAAAACGTTGGCCACTTTTTGATCATAAAGGTCTTTAGAGAACACTGAGTAAATTTGACATCTGCCATCTAGGAGGAGTTTGGTACAAAAATGCCTGCAAAGTGCAAAACCTTGGCTGTAAATCAAAAATGGTTGACTTCCTGTTGGATTTTTTTGTTTACATGGTTAAAGGGTCTTTTTTGTACATCTGGACTGAATACGATTCGATTGTGGACGTAAAAATTACACGGGTACATTCAGTTTGATATACTGTAGGGGATGCTATGGAGCCATTCGGGGCTCAGGCCCTGATGGCTATTACATTATTCATTACCTAGTTTGATAATCAATTCATTGATTTGAGTTATTTTAAGAAGAAAATGTCCTAATTCTCTGTTTCCAGCTGGTTTCTTTAGTCTTCAACAATTGTAAACTGATGATCTTTGTTGTGGACTGTTGGTCTGGACAAAAGAAGACATCTTGGGAAACAGGCATTGATATTTTCCACCGTTTTATGAACCAAATAACTAATCATTTAATCCTTTCAGTAATCAATAGATTAATCGACTATCAGATCAGTTGATGAAGAATTGTTGACACCTGCAGTGAAAAGGTGAGCTCCAGATCCGCCTTCATCAGGCCATCTGGTGGAAGAAGATACTCATTGGTTCTCAAAGTTCGTTTAGACCCCTGGGAGAAGAACATGAAGACAGACACAGATCACATCCTTATTTATATTCATGCAAACTATCCAGCCAGGTGAGTTATTGCTCAACATCAACAATGAATCAATGGAATTCCAACACCGACGCTGATGACATGTGTAGGGTGTAGGATTTTAGATGATTTATTGGATGAAACAAGATATTTGAAGATATCATCTGGGTCTGAAGAAAGTTTGATAGTCGTGATTAACATTTTCTGATGTTCCGTTTGCTGAGTGACATAACAAGAGAAGTAATTTGGACTGGACAACATGGTGGAGGAGTAGGTATCACTCTTGACTCACAGCAAGAAGGTCACAGGTTCAAGGCCTTGAACAGGGACCTTTCTTCCCATGGTTTCCTTCCTCCCATGGTCCAAAGACATACTTAGGTTAGTTGGAGACTCTAAATTGCCCATAGTGTGAGAGGGAATGGTGTGTGTGTGCCCCAAAATAGGCTGGCGACAGGTCTGGGATGTAACCCTGCCTCTCACCTAAAGTACGCTGGGATTGTAGCAGACCCCTATGACCCTAGCAAGGAATAAGCAGGTATAGTCATAGTCATAGTCATAGTCATGACTGACTGACTGAATATTCGTTAGTTGTAGCCATGACCCATGAACCACTGTTGGACAACCTAACTTAAGCAGGTTAACAGGTTTGTTGGCAATGTCAGAGCAGCAATAAGGTTCAATAACTATTATTGACATGAAAGTTTGCTTGTTCCCCTCAAGATGAGCTGTGACAACTCTGACTCTTCATTTTCAACCTCTGACATTTAAAGGAATCCAGTGGTGAGGCAGCAGACAGCAACTGAGCAGCCCGAGCGTGTAGATGAACCTACGGTCGTTTTACTTTTATCTTCCACTGAAGTCCAAAACATGAATCTCAGCATTTTCATAACAAATCTGGTCAATAAACCGACTTTTCTGATACAATATTTTTTTTTGTGTTTGCAGTGGTGCAGCAGATGCCTCACCTGAATCTTCACAGCGATGACGACTGCGCTCAGCTCTCTGTCCAACTCCCTCAAAACCATCAACCTCTTCAGAGTCAGACTGCACAACCTGGAGAGGGACATCAGGACGGGGGGTTGAGGGGTGACTGACGGTGGAGGGGTTGGTGTTTATTACATGTGGGTCAATGTTGAGCCGTTTCTCCTGGGATCTCACCATCACAGGAACATGCAGGGACCTTTAACAGCCCAGCTTCCTGTCAACACCAACCATCTACTATCTGCTAACACAGGTGAGCAGGTGGTAATAGGTCTGCTAACATCTGCTAAGATAGGTGGCAGGTCTGCGGACACCTATTAACAGCTGCTCACCTGCACTCTAAACTCATATATTGACAGATATTGATGGTACTCTTAATGTATGTTTACTGTAAATTGTGGTATATTAAAGATTCATATTCATATATTCATTAATTTATATTCAGGTTTATGAAATCAAACCTGAACTTTAATAATAAATAATAGAATCTGTATGCTGCTTTTAAAGATTTCACTAGTAATTGTTGAGCCTGGATCGGAGAGCCACAAACGGAGTAGAGAACAAGGAAAACATGGAGAGAAAGGCAAACACTTTCATGGGACTCATTAACAATAATAAACACACAGAATTGTACAAGTTTCATCATTTGATGAAAGAGAACAAGAAGAGCTTTTTGTTTTCTTTTTCAGCTCAGTAAGAGAGAGAGAGGTCCTAAAATTGACCCAGGAGGAACTCCGCCGCACTTCAACTACAGCTAGCTGCTTCGCGATATCGTATCATGCTACAAATAAAATGAGCGCGATTTAAAAAGATAATAATCTATCGTCGAATCCACAACTGAACTTTTGCCACTGATGGAGTCACTCTGCTGTCATCTTTGCTGTAAAGAATTATAGGTTGTCGTTTTCTCAGCAACTCAACTATTTAAGAGGATTATCCGTTTCTTAACCCCACATGGTCACTCTGCTGCTAATCTGTCAGTGACAGGTGGCGGATGGAGGGATCAGAGAGAAACAGAAACATTCGTCTTCGACATGGTTCTTATCTATTTTTTTAAGTCTTTTGGAGTTTAATAAGGAGCCAGTCCCTCTCACGCACCTTCGCATACTCCTTCCTTTCTTGTGAGGACATTGACATTATATGAGTATTGTTGTCATGGTCACCTGCAGCAGGTGCAGCTTCCTCCTCGACCGAACCGTAATCTTCTTACCTGGGGACACAGCTCGGAGAGGACCGGTCGATCTCCCAGGTCGCAAACAGGTTCATCGGTACCGGGACGTGGCCGTCTGGCTCTCCGGTGGCCCTGCACCCGGACCCCGCTGCCACCGGCACCGCTCCCCCCCGGGTCCCTACCCTGTCCACGGCTGCCATCCTCTCTTTTTTTCAGAGCAAGTAGTCGCTGTGATGCTGGTGAGAAGTGAGCGGGGGCGGGGCTGCGATCAGACACATGGAGGAGGAGGCAGAACGCTGGAGGTTGCAGGTCATGATGCAGAAAGACACTGAAAGTCTCTCACACACTGTACTTTAACTACTTTAACTACAAAATCATACTATTTATGTACATTTTACTGCAGAACTACATACTTATATGGGTTACCTCAGTAGATTATTAAAGTACTAATATGAGTGTGTATGAGTGGAATCTGACAGATAAACACTGAACAAAACCTGCTTCAGTATCACTGCTTTATTTTCCAATAACATCTCATTTACAAACAGTGGGATCATATTTCAGGAACAAGATGAAGGTCTATAAGAAACAAACATTCACATTTCTGTTTATCTACATGAATAAATGTATTATTAATGTTTAACCCAAAAAGCTGAACGTTTACACGTTTAATGATTCAAAGACTTTCTGAGATTTTTTTTCTAGGGTTGAAGTCAGACTAAATAAAATTTGTATTCATCATCAGTGTGTGTTTCTCTGCACAGGAGGAGACTCTTCCTCCTAAACTCAACACAGAGACAATGAGCAAACAGACCAGAACCCAAACGAGAACCCAAACCCAGGATACAGAGGTTCAGTGAATGTGGTGTTGAAGGTGTGGAGGTGGATCAGTGAGTCAGAGGAGACTTTGTAGAAGGACAGAATACCAGAAGGAAAGTCCACATACACTGCTGCTCTGTTAGTGGAGGAGAAGGAGGAGGAGAGGAGTGTTTCTCTGTTATTGTGACACACAGAGTAACGACCACCATCGAAGCAGCTCAGACTCCAGGACTGATGATTCCGTCCAAACCAACATTTATTGTTGTTTCCTTTCCTGCTGATTCCTCTGTAACTCACTGATATTTCAACGTCTCCTCTCCATTCGACCTCCCAGTAACAGCGACCAGTCACATCATTGCTACACAGCAGCTGAGGCATCGCATCAAACCTCTCTGGATGATCAGGATATGGCTGCTGTTCTCTCACTACTGTCACCGTCCTGTTGTTATTAGACAGTTTGATGTTTCTGTTTAATGTGTTAGTGTCCAGTGTGAGGTCACAGACGTCTGATGGAGAGAACGAGACACAACACAGCAGCAGTTTATCATCTAACACAGCTGATGCCTCATCTGTTCTTTTATTAACAGACTGTTAACGAGATAAAAACGTCTCAATGACTCCTTGACTTTAACATGTGCTGCCTGGTTTCCATGAATCTAAGTGAACACACACTTACACTTCATCACACCAGGTCTCAGCCTCTGCTCTCCACCATGATCCACCCTGAAGGAACAAACAGTCAGAATGAACCTTCAGAAGTGTCCTGTCATTGGAATAAATGAATACTAAATGTAAATATTTATATTATATGTACATATTTCATTATATTGTATTTATTTACCTAAAATCAGGGGAAGTAATTTGTTGGTGTTTTTATTAATGTGTTTATTTTACTGGTGCAAGCTCAATTTGCACTGGATGTGACCAATTAACTAAATGCAACCGAAATGCATGTTATATGTATGTATGAATCAACAGTTCTCAGCTTGTTAATGTGACAGACAATCAGTGTGTGAGCTCTTGTTGTCTGTTCATACCTGAGAGTCTCCAGTCTGCAGCGTGGATCCTCCTGTACAGCAGAAAGGAGCTCCACTCCTGAGTCTCCAGGATTGTTGTAGCTCAGGTCCAGCTTTCTCAGATGAGAAAGGTTGAATCTCAGAGCTGAGGCCAGAGAAGCACAGCCTTCCTCTGTGACCAGACATCCTGACAGACTACATGAACACAAACAGCCACACTAGTCAACTAAATAATACATTTGCTTGAAGAAGGTTATTGTTGGGGAAGTAAACAAACTTTATAAACATATTTCATAGGAATGCAAATATAGTGAAGTCCCACAGATTTTAGACACTGATAAAAATGCTTTTTTGAAACATCATACATTGTAAAATGAATTCATCCTGACCTGAGAGTCTCCAGTCTGCAGTTTGGACTCTCCAGTCCAACAGACAGCTGTTTCACTCCAGAATCCTGCAGGTCATTGTTACTCAGGTCCAGTTCTTTCATACTACAGGACTGGGAGGTGAGAACTGAGGACATAGCTGCACAGCTTCTCTCTGACAGTTTACAGCTAGTCAGTCTAAAAATGTGCAAGATGCAAAGCCATTAATCAGTATATATAATGTGACTAATGTGTTTTGGTAAATACAATTGGTATATATAATTGCCAACAAGTGATTAAATATATATGTTTTAAAAAAATAATGCAACACTTCATATCAGCCTTTATATATTTACAAATCCTGACCTGAGAGTTTTCAGTCTGCAGTTTGAACTCCTCAGTCCAACAGACAGCTGTTTCGCTCCTGAATCCCGCAGATCATTGTTACTCAGGTCCAGCTCTTTCAGATTAGAGCACTGGGAGGTGAGAACTGAGGCCAGAGCTACGCAGCTTCTCTCTAACAGTTTACAGCTAGTCAGTCTAAAAATGCAAAAGTAATGTGACTGATGTATTTTTGTAAATACCTTAATAGCAGTTACCAACAAGTGAGTATATATTTACAAATCCTGACCTGAGAGTTTCAAGTCGGCAGTTTGGACTCGTCAGTCCAACAGACAGCTGCTTCACTCCTGAGTCCTGTAGGCCATTGTTACTCAGGTCCAGCCCTTTCAGACTAGAGGCTTGGAAGATGAGAACTGAGGACAGAGCTGCACAGCTTCTCTCTGACAAATTGCAGCCAGTTAGTCTAAAGGAGAGTTAGTGATAAACCACAAATAAGGCTTTTGCTTTCTCTATATGTTATTAGAATCTTGGTTATTTAATATAAATTGACATATGCAAAAACATTACTCATTACTCACTAAGTGCTGATATGTTTTGGTAAGTACTTTCATAGTAGCTCCCAACAAGTGATTTTTAAATTTTCTCTAAAAACAATGCAACACTTCAACACCCTTTACAGCTTTGCAAATCCTGACCTGAGAGTCTTTAATCTGCAGTTTGGGCTCTTCAGTCCAACAGAGAGCAGCTTCACTCCTGAATCCTGTAGGTCATTGTTACTCAGGTCCAGCTCTCGCAGACTAAAGGACTGGGAGGTGAGAACTGAGGACAGAGTTGCACAGCTTCTCTCTGACAGTTTACAGCCACTCAATCTAAAAATATGCAAAATGCAAAACCATTATATATATATATATATATATATATATATATATATATATATATATATATATATATATATATATATATATAGTGACTGATGTATTTTTAGACTTTCATTGAAGCACCCAACAAGTGATTAAATCATCTTCTTAAATTTGGCTTTAAAAACAACAAACTTCAGATCAGCCTTTATACATTTACAAATCCTGACCTGAGAGTCTTCAGTCTGCAGTTTGGACTCATCAGTCCAACAGACATCAGCTTCACTCCTGATTCCTGCAGGTCATTGTAACTCAGGTCCAGCTCTCTCAGACTAGAGGATTGGGAGATGAGAACCGAGGACAGAGCTGCACAGCTTCTCTTAGACAGATTACAGCCACTCAGTCTAAAGGTGAGTTTGTGATAAAGACAAACACAAATAAGGCTTTCTCTTTCTCTGTATGTTAGTAGGATATTGGTCTATTAAATTAAATTTAGATAAAAACATGTTCAATCACAGTAATTTAGTAAAATGTGCTTTCATCGATAAAAAATTGATATCTAGGGGCCTCTGTGATGTAGGGATTAAGATGCTGACCATCTACCACATCAGGTTTAAAAAGCATAAAATGCCTCAAAATGTAGAAACAAAAGTAGATTATGTCAGTTAATTTTGCATGGCACATTGATCGGAAACAGATATTTCCACTATATTGACTGAAAAATGTCTACGTTGTTTATGCATGTTATTAGCTACTGTTATTTAAGCACCTACAGAGCTTTGTTGGAGACTTTGACCAGTAGCAGCAGCCTCAGAAGAGCCTCCTCTGAAGCAGAGTATTTGTTCAGGTCAAACACATTCAGATCTTCGTCTGATGACAGTAAGATGAAGGCCAGAGCTGACCACTGAGCAGGAGACATTTCATCTGTGGAGAGACGTCCTGATCTCAGGGTCTGTTGGATCTCCTCCACTAAGGAAGGATCATTCAGTTCATTCATACAGTGGAACAGGTTGATGCTTCCCTTTGCAGACAGATTCTCATTGAGCTTCTTCTTGATGTACTTGACAGTTTCCTGACTCATCTGTGAACTTCTCTTCCCTTTTAGTAGGTATCGTAGTTTCTCCTGATTGGTCTGCAGCGAAAGACCCAGGAGGAAGCGGAGGAACAAGTCCAGGTGTCCATTTGGACTCTGTAAGGCTCTGTCAATGGCAGTCCTGTGGATCTCTGCCATAGATGTTTTTCTGAAAAATCTTCGTACTTGTTCTGCACAAGATTGCGCTGGCTCAGACAGGACATTCTTTTTATTGTTGATGAGAGACATTTTCACATAAAGAGCAGCCAGGAACTCTTGAACACTTAGATGGACAAAGCTGAACATCTTCTTCTCATTTCTCTTCCCACACTCTTCTTTAAAGATCTCTGTGAAGACTCCTGAACACACTGAGGCTCCATGGACATCAATGCCAATTTCTTTCAGGTCTTTTTCATAGAAGACCAGGTTGCCTTTTTCCAGCTGGTTGAAAGCCAGTTTAGCTAATGACTTAATGTACTGAACACACTTCTCTGGGCCATATTTGTCTTTTGCCTGATCAATGTGAAACATCAGGAATTCTGTGTACATCTCAGTCAGGGTCTTGGGCAGCTCTCCTCCTTTGTTCAACAGATCCTCTAGAACTGTAGCAGTGATCCAGCAGAAGACTGGGATGCGGCACATGATGTGGAGGCTTCTGGATGTCTTGATGTGGGAGATGATTGTGTTTATTGTGGCCTGCTTCTTATCTCTGAATCTCTTCCTGAAGTACTCCTCCTTCTGTGGGTCAGTGAACCCTCTGACCTCTGTCACCCTGTCAATGAAATCAGAATGGATCAGATTGGCTGCTGCAGGTCTTGTGGTTATCCAGAGGCGAGCAGAGGGGAGCAGATTCTTCTTGATGAGGTTTTCCACCAGCACATCCACTGAAGCCGACTCTGCCACATCAAAGTCTTCACCCAGAGTTATGCCAGTAGAACAGTTCAGGAGAAGGCGGCTCTCATCCAGTCCATCGATCACAAACAGAACTTTGTATTCACTCTTGTCACAGTTGGTGTTTGCTGATTTCTGCAGAGTTGTAAAGATGTGATTGAGAACCTCCTCTGGGATGACTCTGGTCTCCCTGATGCATTTATGAATGAGTTCAGCCAAACGGAACCTTTTTCCCTGCAGTAAATTGAGCTGACGGAAGGTGAAGGGGAAAATGAGATGCACGTCTTGATTGGCTCCTTTTTCAGCCCAGTCCAATACAAACTTGCGCACGAGAATTGTTTTACCAATTCCTGCAAATCCATTGGTCAGAACTGTTCTGATGGTTTTTCCAGAGGAGCATTTGAAAATGTCAATGGGTTCAACTGGTTTCTCTGTGCCTCCTGGTTCCCCTGTCATCTCAGACTCTATGACCTCATGTGTGATGATGTGTATTTCACCTCCGACTGAGATGTAAACCTTAATGAAGATAAGCTCCAGAGGTTGCTCATCCTTCTTCTTTGTCCACCCCTCCTGCACACACTTAAATGTATCCTGGAAGATTAACTGAAGCTGGCCTTGGTAATGTGAGATGGGCTGTGGCTTTGGTCCTGGAAGCATCACAGAGACATGAAGCATCACATCTGTGAGACATGAATAAAAAACAAACATACAAGATGCAGAGTCTTTTTCTCACAAGCAGCAGTGAAGTTATGACTTGTTTCTCTACAATAAATTAATGAGCTTCACATGATAGCAAACTGTATTTTACCTGTTTTATATTTCAACTAACGTTCAGGGTCCCTACTGGTGATGGAAACACAATCACCTTAAAACAGACACTACTGAGCATGTGCAGCTTTGAACGGCTCTACCTTTATTCTGGCAGGTGCTGGTCGGAGGCTGAGAGGAGGAAGGTCCTCTGTTCTCTGAAGGCTCCTCTTCAATGATATCATCTGTCAGAGAGAGACATGATGAGGAATCTAACTGTGCCTACATTAAATTAACATGATGGTCACAAAGATATTTGAGACATTAAAGAGTCACGGTTCTGATTTGACCATCAAATCTACTCCTGTTTTCTTAACTGAGGAAACAATGCCTATCTGGAATAATGGATAGATCCCCTGATAACAATATGAAAACTACACCATCAAATACAAAGCAGAGAAGACAGCAGCTTTACCTTCATTCTGGCTGCTGGCAGTGGGAAGTTCAGGAAGAGGAGGAGGACCAGGCTGAGAGGAGGAAGGTCCTCTGTTCTCTGAAGGTTCCTGATCATCACTGACATCCACTGAGATAATAAATAATCAATAACACATGATCACATGGAATAAAACTTTGACCATAATGTGTCAGCACAGCTGGTTTGATTTGAAAACATCTGAATGAAAGATGTTTTTGTTGATCATGGTGGACTGATGAAGGTCGACTGTGTGAATCTGGAAGTTCTTGACTATTACAGCTAATAAATAACATGAACGTAGCGTTTCTGTCTAAACTCCACAGTCTGGATGTAAGAGATGTGTCTTGAGGTTGTTATATCATTGATAGTTGCCGTATAAATGCACCTCTCACCCTGCAGTTACATCATGTTTCTCTCTTCCTGTGACTCACCTCCTGGTCCTGAGATGTTGTCTGATAATCTCTGCATCAGATCGTTCCTGTTGATCTTCTCTAACAGCTTCTTGGTGACCTCCACAGCTCCATGAAGCTGGTAGGTCTGCACCATCAGGTCCACGACGTCCCGTCTCTCTGCCTTCTCCAGACGACATGCTGGGATGGATTTGTAGCCTTCCACACTTCCCTTCTCTAGGTGCCATATGAAGTCCTTAAACTGCTGCTCTTTAAACTCCTCCAGAAGATTCAGCAGGTCCTCCTCCATCATTGCTTCTGTTGAAATCACACAATATTTTCAACATGGAGAACTTCCATTTCCACGAACACTAATCCACAGCCAGATGTGTTATTGTGGCTCCATAGCTGCTGTGTAAAGAAGTATAAAAAAGTTATCAAAAGCTTTTTCCTACATTATTCGTGGTTGCTGTCATGCTGCTGCAGATTCCCATGTCTGCACATGAAACAGGAAGTTACTGTAACTTCACTTTGTCCAATCTTCATCAAATGTCCTCTGCTTCATCAGTGAACCTAAAAGAACCTGCACGACCAGATTGACTCAGAGTCATGGCGCCACCTGCTGGGAACAGGAAGTAACTGCAATGTAACTAACATAATGAAATTGACAGGAAATTTACAAGGTGTGATCTATTTATCTTATGCAGCAACATCACACGTGATCAGTGGCTGTTCTCTACTGGCACCTAGTGATACAGCAACTGGCCTACACTCTGAGGTCCAGTATACAAAAAGGGTGGCTGCATCACTGCTTGCAGCTTTAATTATTTTTGTGGTCTTTTCTGTCAGTGCTGCTCTACAGCATTAAAACTACATGTTAGCTGTGCTGTAAGGTGAATGCACAGTAATAATGTTCATGACTGACATTGTTTGGGGTTAACGGCTTCGATCACATGTGTATGTTGGTATTAGGGGTTGGTTACACAATTCTGTATTCAAATCAATAATTTCCTTTTTTTAAGTGTATGTTTTTAAGGTGTGAAATAGCCACAGAGAGCCGAGAACTTCCTCTGGGGAGAAACATCTTCAGACAACAGGTCTAAAGAGGTCTTGACACAGTGTTTTTTCCTGTTGTTTCAGACTGTGTTGTGACTTGTAAATTGATGACAGTAGGATTTACAAAACGGACATTTGGGGACTTCACATTTTCAAAACACTAAGTCTTTGTGGTCACAGTGAAACCAGAATAAAGGAACACAGTGGAATATAATATGAGACGCTTCTGTCTCAGCAGAGTTAATGACGTTAATGCTACAGGACAAGATCGACTACTCTGAGACTGTGAAGAGAGAGAAATGTGTTCAACTCTCTCAGTCACATGATGAACATACAGAACTCTGACTGGAAGGAAGCTAATAAATCTGTCTCATCTTTCTTCATCCTGTCATGACAGGAGAAATGTAGCCCTGTCCAACCACAACAATGCAAACTGTCCCAGCCAATCACAGCTCAGCTCCACCATCCTTGCCCATATTAGGATTTCCTGTCTTCAGAAGTCATTTGTTCTGAGTTCCCACAGAGCAACGAGCAGAGATAATAACAGCTTCTGACTCCTGTTTGTGAACCACAGCCAACAGCATGAAGCTGTAGAACTTGTTATATTAGTGACGTCATCTCTCTCTATCAGCTCCATCTCACCTGTGCTACTCCACCCATATTTCTTTTGTTACATGTTCACATTTCTCAGATGTGAAGTGAGATGTGATTTAAATCTCCCTCGTTCACTCTCTATTTCTCTCTCTCTCTCTCAATTTGAATAATGAAACATGCTCAATTTGGCCAAAACACCACATATAGAATAATGAATTAATGATCCATGTAAATGATTGTATTATATCATATAAACAGAATAAACCAGAGTAGAAAGAATGACTCGTCTACACACACATTACACAGCAATGAACTATAACAAGTGACAGCAGAGTTTGTTCATCAGGTGTAATGTTACCTGTCAGAGTTCTCACCTGTTGAAGTCACGTCCTGATGAGCTCAGAGAGACTTTCTGCCTTCGTCTGCAGACGCAGACACATGCTGCTGGAGTCTGTGTTCATCCGACTGTCAGACCTCACATCCTCATACCTTCAAATCCAGATCCAGAGCCGTCAGTACGTCACCGTCTGCAGTGGATCAGCCGGTAGCGGCTCCTCCCTCCATTGAAGGAGTCAATCAGAGTTGTAATATCAAGAAAACTAAAGAAGACTGTGGAGGTAGAATGACTTTACAAATGAACTTCACATTAACAAACAAAAGCAAATAAATAATTAAAATCACTCCTCCTAAGACCAGTGTACATATATTTTATGTTGTATATTTTTATTATTATTATTGTTATTTTGGCTATGCCTCATGAAAATGATGAAATGAATGAAAGTAATAAAACATGTATGCAGCTGGACAGTGTTCCAGAGGAGGCGGGATCATAGGGAGGACCTCAAAAAGTGGGCAGGTCCTCCTCTGGTGTGTGTGTTCTAAAATAAACAAAGTTCATTACAGGTCATAATGGTAAATATTTATGACATATTTATTAATTTATTAATATTAATTAAACATCAACAGTAGCAGTGATAGACTTCAGATTAATGAAAACACAAACTGGTCCTCACTCCGTTGGTTAAAAACTTTTCCTTAAACGTTTGTATTTCTCAGAATCTGAGTGAATGAATAGTGTGATGTGGCCACCTAGTGTTCAAAAATACTTACATTGTGTTGATATCTGGTCTAGAAACACAGGTTCTCAGTTTGTACATTATTTTACTCAGACCTGACTAAGCAGCAAGTACAAGAATGTGTGTGTGTGTTGGAGTGTCTATATTAATACAAGCTTCTACAGAGATTTATTCATTCATCTTCTATTCTATATCCACAGCATTTGCTGGAACCAATCCCAGTGTATTACAGGTGAGAGGTAGGGATACACACCACATGGTCACCAGTCTATCACGGGGCAAAATAACATGGTGTCGCCAAGGCCACAAATCCAGAGAAAGGTATAAAGACAATGGAAGGCCTCATGAATTTAGATCCTTTCATCAAGAAGCCATGAGAAGGCCTCGTTCAACCTCAAACATAAGGCCTATATATGTCAATGGGTGCAAAGAAGAATGCCTGTGTTAACAACAGAGGTTGAACTCCCTCTGGTGTTGAAACCAAACATCTTGGAAAGATTAGGCCCTGAGGTAAATTCAGATCCAATAAAAGGACTGAACTATTGCGAACCTGATGTCACCATTAAATCCGAAGAGAGAAACCAAGAATAACAGTAATCGTGGAAACCCCCAAAGAACCAGAACCGGCGAAGGAAGATGAAGTGTTTTTCATTGATGCCTAGAATTCAATGTCACCAATTCCTGATCTGGATAAGGCTTCAACCTTGGTCGAAAGGGTGAAGACGGGAGGAAAGGACGCGCCAGAACCAAACGAGACACAGAGATGGAGGCTGAGAAGAACTGTGCAGTAAGAAGAGGTGAGGAGAGTGATTAAATATTCAACTGTGTGATTATAATATAATGATGTTTTAAAAATCATTGTTTGTAATGATAAGGGCGACACGGTGGTGCAGGGGTTAGCGCTGTTGCCTCACAGCAAGAAGGTCACAGGTTCAAGACCTCCTTGGTCCTGGGTCTGGGACCTTTCTGTGTGGAGTTTGCATGTTCTCCCTGTGTCTGCGTGGGTTTTCACCAGGTACTCCAGCTTCCTCCCACAGTCCAAACACATGCTGAGGTTAATTGGAGACTCTAAATTGCCCGTAGGTGTGAGTGTGTGAGTGAATGGTGTGTGTGCCCCACGATTGGCTGGAGACCATCTGGGGTGTATCCCTGCCTCTCGCCGTAACGCGCTGGGATTGGCTCCAGCAGACCATGTGACCCTAATGAGGAATAAGCAGGTATAGACAATGACTGACTGTTTGTAATGATATGAAGTAAGGTTAAAGTGAAGATAGGCTGTTGATGTTTGCCTGTGTAGGGTTTTGGTGAAATCTGACTGAATGAAATGTAACACATGTTAAAGGCCCAAAGAAAGATGAACTAATTTAAATCTGAAGGACAAACAGTATAATTATGTGATTCGTTTATATAACCATTGTAACCAAGTTAATGATAAGTCAATAAATGATAAATAAGTGTTACCACTTGGCCACGTTATGATGATTTGACAAAAAGCTAGCCAGACGTCACTCTGCTGGTAAATCAGATCCTTTCCACAGCAACTTTCTGTCTACCAATGAAACAATGTATGACCAAATAAGGGACAGCTAGAGAATAAAACCGCCAGATTTTTAGATGAAGTGGGTTCTTTTTGGGTTGCATGGGAACGCAGCGACAATTTGAACAATGAAGCCATTCCACCAAAGAGAATCCGGAGATTCTTTTGATGCGACGAGGCAACAGGCTAATGGTCGCTGGCCATTAGCCTGCGCATTTATGTGCCCCTGGGGACGGTACCATGCTCGGGGTACCTCAGTCATGGAGGAGGATGGGGGACAACACTGGTTAATTACTCTCCCCACCAACCTGGCGGGTCAGGAGTCGAACCGGCAACCTTTGGGCTACAAGTCCGACGCCCTAACCGCTTACCCATGACTGATATTCCCCTTATGGACGGGTTTGAGAAGACTCAAACCAATTAATAATTTCAAAATGTGCTTCTTGATCAGGAACGGTGTGGCCCAAGACTTCTCATAGGGAATGAAGAGACAAGGTTAAAAAACAAACAAATCATCATCAGAGTTTTTGCGCTTACATCTATTACCTACTGTGTTGTGTGTTTGTGTGAAGGTGTTTGTCTGCTATGGATCAGAGTGAGGAGACAGAGGAGGAGGTTCCTCCCTCAGCATGAGGAACAGGTCCATCAGACCAAAGCTCAGAGGTGAGATGAGGATCTCTAACTGTCCTTCATCACATCACTGCATCATCATTATTCATGTCAGAATGTTTTGTCTTTTCTCCTTGTTTTTTTTACTCCTGCCTCTTTATATCCTGATCTTTTTATATCAAGATCTTGACTGCTTATTACAATTTTATACAGTGGACTGGTTGATCTCCTGGTCGATCTCCCAGGTCACAACAGGTTCATCGGTGCAGGGATGTGACTCTCCAGCCCTCTGGTGGCCGCCGTCGGGATCGCTCCTCCCCAGGTTCCTCAAAACTCAACTTTAATGCAATATGTGTTATCGCAGTACGTTACTAAAGTACAAATATGAGTGTTTCTACCTTCAATTGATCAATGACAGATAAACACTGAACAAAACCTGCTTCAGTATATCACTGCTTTATTATAACATCTCAGTTACAAACACTGGAATCATGTTTCAGTAAGAAGATAAAGGTCTATAAGGAACAAACATTCACATTTCTGTTTATTTTAATTAAAAAAATATATTATATATGTATACATATTTAATGTTTGAAAGATTTAAAATCACAAACTCCATTCAGTCAGTCCTTTTCTATACCTGCTTATTCCTCATTAGGGTCACATGGTCTGCTGGAGCCAATCCCAGTGCATTATGGCGAGAGGCAGGGATACACCCCAGATGGTCTCCAGCCAATCGTGGGGCACACACACCATTCACTCACACACTCACACCTACGGGCAATTTAGAGTCTCCAATTAACCTCAGCATGTTTTTGGACTGTGGGAGGAAGCCGGAGTACCTGGTGAAAACCCACACAGACACGGGGAGAACATGCAAACTCCACACAGAAAGGTCCCAGACCCAGGACCAAGGAGGTCTTGAACCTGCGACCTTCTTGCTGTGAGGCAACAGCGCTAACCCCTGCACCACCGTGTCACCCCAAATTCCATTCATAGAAAGAAAAACATGGAGACATTTTCTTCTACAATTTGATTCAGACTAAATAAAATCTATGTCATTGTGTGTTTCTCTGCACAGGAGGACACTCTTCCTCCCTAAACTCAACACAGAGACAATGAGGATCCAGAACCAAACCAGGACCCAAACTTAAATCCAAACCCAGGATACAGACGTTTAGAGAATGTGGTGTTGAAGGTGTGGAGGTGGATCAGTGAGTCAGAGGAGACTTTGTAGAAGGACAGAATGCCAGAAGGAAAGTCCACATACACTGCTGCTCTGTGAGAGGAAGAGGAGGAGGAGGAGGAAGGGGAGGTAGAGGGGGAGGAGGGGGAGGAGGAGGAGGAGGAGGAGGAGGAGGAGGAGGAGGAGGAGGAGAGGAGTGTTTTTTCGTTATTGTGCCAGACAGAGTAATGACCACTCCCATAGCACATCAGACTCCAGGACTGATGATTCCCTCCAAACCAGCAGTCATTGTTGTTTCCTTTCCTGCTGATTCGTCTGTAACTCACTGATATTTCAACGTTTCCTCTCCATTCGACCTCCCAGTAACAGCGACCAGTCACATCATTGCTACACAGCAGCTGAGGCATCACATCAAACCTCTCTGGATGATCAGGATATGGCTGCTTATCTACCACATATGTCATCGTCCTGTTGTTGTCAGACAGTTTGATGTTTCTGTGAACTGTGTTAGTGTCCAGTGTGAGGTCACAGACGTCTGATGGAGAGAACGAGACACAACACAGCAGCAGTTTATCATCTAACACAGCTGATGCCTCTTCTGTTCTTTTATTAACAGACTGTTAACGAGACAAAAACGTCTCAATGACTCATCTTTGTGGATCTTCTGTTAAACTGAGAATTGATGCAGATAAACAAGCTTTGGGTTGAAACTACTGTAACATGCGCTGCCTTGTTTCCATGAATCAAAGTGAACACACACTTACACTTCCTCACGTCAGGTCTCAGCCTCTGCTCTCCACCATGATCCACCCTGAAGGAACAAACAGTCAGAATGAACCTTCAGAAGTTTCCTCATCAATGATCTTCAGAAAGATTCACTCAGATCCAACATTAAGACAAATCAGCTGATCTAGAAACACATAAAAGCAGCTTCGGCATATTTAGATTCTGTGAAGAAGCATCATCAGCTGAACAACCTGAGAGGTCTGCAGGTTCAAACTGGACCACAACATCACTGATCTCACTTCCTGTGACCTTCTTCTCTTGTTGAACTTAACACATTCACTCACAACAACTGGATGCTGCATCACTGCTTGTTCTGGCTCATTTGGGATTTTTCAGCTAAAGAAATTTAAAGGTTTCTTTTCTGCAGCATCACTATGATACTGACAAGTTTCTGAGAGAGTTTAGTTGTTCAGCTGATCTCTGGTCCTGTGGGAACTCCTCATTTCAAGTGTAGTTTCATATCTGGATAAAGTTGAGACCAGGTTAAATAAACGTGTGTTAACATTTAGTCACATTTCAGCATTTGCCATGATCCTATCATGGCCACATCAGGGAATTATGGACGTGACTGTTAGTGCTCAGTGAGAGAGTCAACTAGTGGCTATTTAATGCATTTATAGTTTAAAAAAAATAGAAAAAAAATACTCTAAAAGCTGGAAATCAATTCCAATGCTGACAAACAGTGTGTGACCTCTTGTTGTCTGTTCATACCTGAGAGTCTCCAGTCTGCAGCCTGGATCCTTTTGTACGGCTGAAAGGAGCTTCACTCCTGAGTCTCCTGGATTGTTGTAGCTCAGATCCAGCTCTCTCAGATGGGAAAGGTTGGATCTCAGAGCTGATGCCAGAGAAGCAGAGCCTTCCTCTGTGACCAGACATCCTGACAGTCTACATGAACACAGGCAGCCACACTAGTCAACTGAATATTACATTTATGTTAAGAAGGTTGTTCTGTGATACAAACATTAGGTAAACAACATATTTCATCAGAATGCAAATATAGTGAAGTCCCACAGATTTTAGACACTGACACAGATGCATAAATAATATAGCATCTGTTGACGGAATCAATCCTGACCTGAGAGTCTCCAGTCTGCAGTTTGGACTCTCCAGTCCAGCAGACAGCTGTTTCACTCCAGAATCCTGCAGGTCATTGTTACTCAGGTCCAGCTCTTTCAGATTAGAGAACTGGGAGGTGAGAACTGAGGACAGAGCTGCACAGCTTCTCTTTGACAGTTTACAGCCACTCAGTCTAAAATTGCGTAAGATGCAAAACCGTTACTCACTATATATAATGTGACTGATATGTTTGGTAAATGATTTCACAGCAGCACCCAACAAGTGATTAAATCATTTTATTTTTAGACTGGCTCAACAGACAACAATTCTGATCACCTTTCATAAGTATGCAAATCCTGACCTGAGAGTCTCCAGTCTGCAGCGTGGATCCTCCTGTAGAACTGAAATGAGCATCACTCCCGAGTCTCCTGGATTGTTGTAGCTTAGGTCCAGCTCTCTCAGATGGGAAAGGTTGGATCTCAGAGCCGAGGCCAGAGAAGCACAGCCTTCCTCTGTGACCAGACATCCTGACAGTCTACATGAACATAAACAGCTACACTATTCAAACAAATAATACATTTACTGTAAGAAGGTTGTACTCGGAGAAGAAACAAACATTAGTTGATAAACAACTTTCATAAGAATGCAAATATAGTCCCACAGATTTTAGACACTGACACAGAAGCAAAAATAATACAGCATCTGTCAAAAGGATCAATCCTGACCTGAGAGTCTCCAGTCTGCAGTTTGAACTCTCCAGTCCAACAGACAGCTGTTTCACTCCAGAATCCTGCAGGTCATTGTTACTCAGGTCCAGTTCTTTCAGACTAGAGGACTGGGAGGTGAGAACAGAGGACAGAGCTGCACAGCTTCTCTCTGACAGTTTACAGCCACTCAGTCTAAAGGAGAGTTAGAGATAAAGACAAACACTGACACACTCGTTGCCTTCTCTCTATATATTTCATTAGGATCTTGATTAATTAAAATAACAAAATTTGAATTAGAAACAATGTTAATCATTAGCTTGAATGAGTTCATTGTCTTTTTTTGTTCTGTACATTAACATGTTTCAATTGTAAAACATCCCTTTTCATCAGAAGGTCACACTGATGGAGTTTGTGTGACATGTTCTTGTCAGCCGGTGTTGAGGAGGTGAGACCGTCCTGTCAACGTATTAAGGAAATGATTGAAATAAGGAAACACAGCCTGGGGACCATGAACATAGATCAGGGGGCCTACATGCTCTTACACACCTGAAGCAAACCACACAAACTCCATCTGTGACCTCCGGATGAAGACAGAAGTGTTACTGTTAAAATATGTCAAGGTCAAAAACAGCATCTCCTCTGTGGTTGACCAAGACCACATTAGGCATAAAAAGTATAAAACACCTCAAGAAAAGAAATAGATTGTGTAAGTTAACTGACGGTAACACTGACAAAACAATATATTGGATATTTCCATTATATTCCTAAAAATGTCTACCTTGTTTAATTCAGAATGAGTTTACACGTGTTAATTTCTGCTGTTATCTGAGCACCTACAGAGCTTTGTTGGAGACTTTGACCAGTAGCAGCAGCCTCAGAAGAACCTCCTCTGAAGCAGAGTATTTCTTCAGGTCAAACACACTCAGATCTTCTTCTGATGAGAGTAAGATGAAGGCCAGAGCTGACCACTGAACAGGAGACAGTTTCTTTTTGATGAGACGTCTTGATCTCAGGGACTGTTGGATCTGCTCCACTAAGGAAGGATCATTCAGTTCATTCATACAGTGGAACAGGTTGATGCTTCTCTCTGCAGACAGATTCTCATTGAGCTTCTTCTTGATGTAAGTGACTGTTTCCTGGTTGGTCTCTGAGCTTCCTTCTGTCTTCATCAGCAGGTTTAGTTTCTCCTGATTGGTCTGCAGTGAAAGACCCAGGAGGAAACGGAGGAACAAGTCCAGGTGTCCATTTGGACTCTGTAAGGCCCTGTCAATGGCAATCCTGTGGATCTTTCCCATAGATGTTTTTCTGAAAAATCTTCGTACTTGTTCTGCAAAGGTTTCAGACAGGACATTTGTGTTGTTGTTGATGTGAGACATTTGTACATGAAGAGCAGCCAGGAACTCCTGAACACTCAGATGGACAAAGCTGAACATCTTCTTCTCATTTCTCTTCCCACGCTCTTCTTTAAAGATTTCTGAGAACACTCCTGAACACACTGAGGCTCCATGGACATCAATGCCACTTTCTCTCAGGTCTTTTTCATAGAAGATCAGGTTGCCTTTTTCCAGCTGGTTGAAAGCCAGTTTAGCTAATGACTTAATGTACTGAACACACTTCTCTGGGCCATATTTGTCTTTTGTTTGATCAATCTGAAACACCAGGAATTCTGTGTACATCTCAGTCAGGGTCTTGGGCAGCGCTCCTCCTTTGTTCAACAGATCCTCTAGAACTGTAGCAGTGATCCAGCAGAAGACTGGGATGCGGCACATGATGTGGAGGCTTCTGGATGTCTTGATGTGGGAGATGATTGTGTTTATTGTGGCCTGCTCCTTATCTCTGAATCTCTTCCTGAAGTACTCCTCCTTCTGTGGGTCAGTGAACCCTCTGACCTCTGTCACCCTGTCAATGAAATCAGAATGGATCAGATTGGCTGCTGCAGGTCTTGTGGTTATCCAGAGGCGAGCAGAGGGGAGCAGATTTTTCTTGATGAGGTTTTCCACCAGCACATCCACTGAAGCCGACTCTGCCACATCAAAGTCTTCACCCAGAGTTATGCCAGTAGAACAGTTCAGGAGAAGGCGGCTCTCATCCAGTCCATCGATCACAAACAGAACTTTGTATTCACTCTTGTCACAGTTGGTGTTTGCTGATTTCTGCAGAGTTGTAAAGATGTGATTGAGAACCTCCTCTGGGATGACTCTGGTCTCCCTGATGCATTTATGAATGAGTTCAGCCAAACGGAACCTTTTTCCCTTCAGTAAATTCAGCTGACGGAAGGTGAAGGGGAAAATGAGATGCACATCTTGATTGGCTCCTTTTTCAGCCCAGTCCAATACAAACTTGCGCACAAGAATTGTTTTACCAATTCCTGCAAATCCATTGGTCAGAACTGTTCTGATTGTTCTTCCAGAGGAGCATTTGAAAATGTCAATGGGTTCAACTGGTTTCTCTGTGTCTCCTGGTTCCCCTGTCATCTCAGACTCTATGACCTCATGTGTGATGATGTGTATTTCACCTCCGACTGAAATGTAAACCTTAACGAAGATAAGCTCCAGAGGTTGTTCATCCTTCTTCTCTGTCCACCCCTCCCGCACACACTTGTATGTATCCTGGAACATTAACTGAAGCTGGCCTTGGTAATGTGAGATGGGCTGTGGCTTTGGTCCTGGAAGCATCACATCTGTGAGACATGAATAAAAAACAAACATACAAGATGCAGAGGCTTTTTCTCACAAGCAGCAGTGAAGTTATAGCTTGTTTCTCTACAATAACTCAAATGCTGTTCTAGATGATTTTCTCATTAGGATTGAACACATCATACTGAGTTAAATGCAGCCTATGAGATATGCAAATGATTTGTTTTTTTCTTTTTGATGGACATTGTACACGGCTAATTGAATATGTTAATGAGCTTCACATGATAGCAAACTAAATTTTACCTGCTATATGTTTCATCTAACAATAATAATATTACTAATAATACATTTTAAAGACACTGTCCAAACAATAGGTAGGGGGTAGTAAAAGTAGTATGAGAGCCAGAACAGATGGGTTTTGAGTTTTGATTTGAAGATGGGTAGGGTGGAAGAGTTATAGAGGTCAGTTGGTAGAGAGTTCCAGACTGGGAGCAGAGAGGCTCTTAGGGGTGTCAAACTCTGGTCCTGAAGGGTCGCGTGACTGCAGGTTTTTGTTCCAACCAAGGAGTCACACACCTGATTCTACTAATCAACCACTAGAGCCCTTCCTAAGGACCTTCATTGGTAGAATCAGACGTGTTACTGATTGGTTGTAACAAAGGCCTGCAGTCGCACCAGCCCTCCAGGATCACAGTTTGACACCCCTGACTGAGTTGGACAGAGGATACAGTGAGGTGGAGGGAGAAGATGTAGTGACAATGTGTCATCATGTGAGGTTGGGGAGGAAGGGAGGAGCGAGGTTATGGGAGGACTTTTAGATGTACAGGGGGAGTTTGTACGTCATTATCTGGTTGACGGGATGATGGGGGTTCTGGTGATAATCCAGGCAGCAGTTCTGAACCAGCTGAAGTTTATGGAGAGACTTTTGAGGAAGGCAAAGAGGAAAGAGTTACAGTAGTCAAGGTTGAAGATGACAAAGCTGTGGACAAGGATGGCAGGGATATGGGGGGATGGGAGAGGAGAGAAGGCTGATGGAATGCAGATGGAAGTAGGCAGGTAAGGTATTGTTAATGATGTGACAATGGAAAGATAATGTACTGTTGAGGATGACACCCAGACCTGAGGAGAGAGGGAGATTGAGGAGCCATAGATAGAGAAGGACTTCACTTTGATTTCTGTTTAGTTTTGGTAGATTCAACTGATTGAACCATGTTTTTTTTTCAGAAAGACAAGAAGTGTGGGGGGTGGGAGTGTGGAGTTAGGATTAGAAGAAAGGTAGAGTGAAGCAGTGGAAAATAATTTCAAATTTGTGGAAGATATGGTCGAGGGGGAGGAGGTAGGTTATAAAGAGAAGGGGCCCCAGGACAGCCGGGGAGAGGGAAGTCGGTGCTTCCCTGCTGAACTGCTGCCCCCGCGACCCGACAAGGGATAAAGCGGAAGAAGACGAGGCCACAGGACAGAGCCCTGGGGAACACCTGTTGTGAGTTGGGCTGTATCAACTGAGTGCAGACTGAGAGTTAAGAGTGGAACCAAAGAAGGGGGGTGTGGGTGAGAGGAGTCTGCTGAGGAGGATGGGATGTGAGATGGTGTTGAGGGCTGTACTCATGTCGAGAAGGATGAGAATTGAGATTGAACCAGTGTCAGCTGCAGTGAGGAGGTTTTTAGTGATTCTGATAAGACCAGTTTCTGTACTGTGTCAAGGGCATAAGCCAGACTGGTAGGGCTCATACAGACTTTTGAGGGTGAGATGTCTTAAGTTGAAATGAAACTAGAATTTTGGAAATGAAGGATACGATGGAGATAGGGTAAGAATTATTGAAGTCATTAGGATCCCAGGTCTTTTCAGGATTGGTGTGACAGCAGCAGTTATGAAAGCTGACGGGACGTCTAATGTTCACCACAATTAACACGTGAGATTATTTATGTCCTGATCACCTTGATATATGTTTTTACTGGGATTTCTGCACTAAAGTGAAAGTGGGTGGGACTCTACCAGAATCTTTTTAAAGAAATAAAGGTGCATTTTGTATTTTTTTGTATTTATCTTCATATATGGATTTAGACCAGCAATGATGACCAACTGATCTACTAACATGTATTGTGTATCAATGCTGTAATATCTTCCTCTACACCACTGCTCTGATATGTTCCTTCATCGTCAAGAGTTTGATCGCATTTGTATTTTTAGAAAGGACTTCAAAGACTAATAACAGAGGCCACAATTCAGTCTCCAGAAAGTAGTTATGTTTAAAACGGACGCTATTGAGCATGTGCAGCTTTGAACAGCTTCACCTTTATTCTGGCAGCTGCAGGTCGGAGGCTGTGAGGAGGAAGGTCCTCTGTTCTCTGAAGGCTCCTCTTCAATGATATCATCTGTCAGAGAGAGACATGATGAGGAATTCTACTAAGCCTGCATTAAATTTACATGATGGACACAAAGATATTTGACATTATAGTCACAATTTTGATTTCAAAATTAAGTATGCTGCAGTTTGATGAATCAATTCTTATCTGGAATGATATTCATGATAGATTACCTGGTAACAATGTGAAAACTACACCATCAGATACAAAGCAGAGATGACAGCAGCTTTACCTTCATTCTGGCTGCTGGCAGTGGGAAGTTCAGGAAGAGGAGGAGGACCAGGCTGAGAGGAGGAAGGTCCTCTGTTCTCTGAAGGCTCCTGATCATCACTGACATCCACTGAGATAATAAATAATCAGTAACACATGATCATATGGAATTTAGCTTTGATCATAATGTGTCAGCATTGTCTGGATGTGAGAGATGTGTCTTGTATGAACAGGTTGAACAGGTTCATATGTTGTTTGATGAGATAGTTGCCGTATAAATGCACTTTTCACCCTGCAGTTACATCATGTTTCTCTCTTCCTGTGACTCACCTCCTGGTCCTGAGACGTTGTCTGATAATCTCTGCAGCAGATCGTTCCTGTTGATCTTCTCTAACAGCTTCTTGGTGACCTCCACAGCTCCATGAAGCTGGTAGGTCTGCACCATCAGGTCCACGACGTCCTGTCTCTCTGCCTTCTCCAGACGAAATGCTGGGATGGATTTGTAGCCTTCCACACTTCTGTTTGCTAGGTGCCACTTGAAAACTTTAAATTGCTTGTCTATGACATTCTCCAGAAGGTCCAGCAGGATCTCCTCTGACATTGTTTCTGTTATCAATCACAGAATATTTTCAACATGAAGAACTTTTCATGTGACAAACACTAATCCACAGCCACATGTTCTATTGTGTCTCTGTGGTTGCTGTTTTATTCAAGAACAAGGGGATAAGAAAGAATTACAATATCAAAAACAATATGAAGGGAGATTAACTTTTTTTAAATTAACTTAACAATCATCTCATTTTCTATACCTGCTTATTCCTCATTAGGGTCACATGGTCTGCTGGAGCCAATCCTAGCACATTGCGGCGAGAGCCAGCCAATCGTGGGGCACACACACCATTCACTCACACACTCACACCTACGGGCAATTTAGAGTCTCCAATTAACCTCAGCATGTTTTTGGACTGTGGGAGGAAGCTGGAGTACCTGGTGAAAACCCACACAGACACGGGGAGAACATGCAAACTCCACACAGAAAGGTCCCAGACCCAGGACCAAGGAGGTCTTGAACCTGTGACCTTCTTGCTGTGAGGCAACAGCGCTAACCCCTGCTCCACCGTGTCGCCCCCTTAACTTAACATTAATTAACAAATTAAAAGAATAAAATTAAATAAATAAAACACTACTCTTAAGACAAATGCCTATATTTGATGTTATTATTATATATTATATTGATCTTATATTGGTCTGAGTTTCCAAGCAGCAAATATCTCAGTACAATACTCACAGGTCATATGTTCACTGGATGTTTCCTCCTGTCAACGCTGGCTGTGAAGTCATCACATCAGAACATGACTACACTGCAAGAGACAAAAGCAGGAAAAGCTTCAGGATTTACCTGCTTCAGGTAAATGACTGTGTATTTAATATAAATAAATAAATGAATATTTAAACTAAACATGAAAAAATGCTGCTTCAGAGGCAAAACTAAGAGGAACTCAGAGGAATTGTGAGGCTGAAATACTGAAATACATTTATTCACCTGAAGCAGGTAAATCTTTATTTAAATAAATATAAATAAAGTTTGTAAAGAAACAATTGTTTTTTTTTTTAAAGCTTAGTATTCTATTCTTTTTTTAATATTCTGTAAAGTAATGTGATTTAATCTCATTTGTTTCCTGGTTCTGATCAAATCGGAACGGCTGAACATAAAAAAAGCTCAATTTTGACATGAAAATGCAGTCCTTTTTAACCACAACAGCATAAACTGTCCCAGCCAATCACAGCTCAGCTTCACCATCCTTGCCCATATTAGGATTTCCTGTCTTCAGAAGTCATTTGTTCTGAGTTCCCACAGAGCAACGAGCAGAGATAATAACAGCTTCTGACTCCTGTTTGTGAACCACAGCCAACAGCATGAAGCTGTAGAACTTGTTATATTAGTGACGTCATCTCTCTCTATCAGCTCCATCTCACCTGTGCTACTCCACCCATATTTCTTTTGTTACATGTTCACATTTCTCAGATGTGAAGTGAGATGTGATTTAAATCTCCCTCGTTCACTCTCTGTTTCTCTCTCTCTCTAAATTTGAATAATGAAACATGCTCAATTTGGCCAAAACACCACATATAGAATAATGAATTAATGATCCATGTAAATGATTGTATTATATCATATAAACAGAATAAACCAGAGTAGAAAGAATGACTCGTCTACACACACATTACACAGCAATGAACTATAACAAGTGACAGCAGAGTTTGTTCATCAGGTGTAATGTTACCTGTCAGAGTTCTCACCTGTTGAAGTCACGTCCTGATGAGCTCAGAGAGACTTTCTGCCTTCGTCTGCAGACGCAGACACATGCTGCTGGAGTCTGTGTTCATCCGACTGTCAGACCTCACATCCTCATACCTTCAAATCCAGATCCAGAGCCGTCAGTACGTCACCGTCTGCAGTGGATCAGCCGGTAGCGGCTCCTCCCTCCAGTGAAGAAAAAGTTGTAAATATCAAGAAAATGAACTTCACATTAACAAACTAAAGCAAACAAATAATTAAAAGCACTCCTCTTAAGACCAGTCTACATATATTATGTACATACTTTGTTATGTTTAGCGCTGTTGCCTCACAGTAAGAAGGTCACAGGTTCAAGACCTCCTTGGTCCTGGGTCTGGGACCTTTCTGTGTGGAGTTTGCATGTTCTCCCCGTGTCTGCGTGGGTTTTCACCAGGTACTCCAGCTTCCTCCCACAGTCCAAACACATGCTGAGGTTAATTGGAGACTCTAAATTGCCCGTAGGTGTGAGTGTGTGAGTGAATGGTGTGTGTGCCCCACGATTGGCTGGAGACCATCTGGGGTGTATCCCTGCCTCTCGCTGTAACGTGCTGGGATTGGCTCCAGCAGACCATGTGACCCTAATGAGGAATAAGCAGGTATAGAAAATGACTGACTGATTTTGTTATGTACATAATATGTTATGTATTTTTTTTGTTTTGGCAATGCCTTATGAAAATGATGAAATGAATGAAAGTAATAAAACATGTATCTTAACCGTCATGATGTGTTTGTTTCATGTTCATCAATGTGGTGTTCCAGGTCAAATTTGATTGTTCCATTAAGACTCATCATAAAAGGTGTGATAATACATACATTTACATTTATTTATGGACTATATGTGTCATTGATCTGATTCATACATCTTGAATTTGAGTTCTAAATAAACACAATTTCATGATTATTTTGACTATAAGAAATAATCAGATGGAACATATCACAGAATAAACAGTAAGAAAGTGTGTGTGTGTGTGTGTGTGTGTGTGTGTGTGTGTGTGTGTGTGTGTGTGTGTGTGTGTGTGTGTGTGTCGATCTGACAAATCGATGTACCCGAGTTCAATAATTCCTTGTATTAATTCTGGTCTATCCCATTTATTTCTAATGGCCGATCACTTTTGACTGCACAAAAGTTTAATAAAACACATTAAATTGTATGTAAATGTATACAATAATACATTCATTATATTTATTTTTCTGCTGAAATCCTCTTTGTGGACAAAGTCTGATCATACCACCACATTTTCCAGAGAGTGTGTGCGTGTGTGTGTGTGTGTGTGTGTAGGTGGAAGCATATCTTATGACACACATATGAAACAAAACACATTCACATACTATGGTAAAAAACCTCACACACATTTCAGTAGTATGTATAAAACCATTTATAATTGCACCTTTTATGTAAAAGTCTACACCGTCGATATTGAAGATTCTAAGTGTTGGGGCGTTAGAATTGTCAATATAGTTTTTAACAGAGCAAATTAAATTAAATGTGTTATTAAACCCGTTCATCTGTCACGTGCGCTGTAAAAGTATTGTGTTTGGTTAATTAAAGCATTACGAAAAAAATAAAAGGAATAGAAACTCAGCTCCGACACTGTTGCCTGGCAAAAAACAATGTAAAATCATCGACACCTTTCAAATTATCTCATCATGTTTCATATATCATTGTACAACTTTTGAGCGTTGCTCGCTTTCTAACAAAGATTGTATAATGAATACATCCATAAATGCTGATAATTGTGTTCAGGCGGCAGCTGAGACACCTCCATCCCGGTTCAGGACCTCGGGTCTGCGCCTGCGCAGTTGGGACAGCTGAAGGTGAGAGCGGAGCCGAAACATCACCTCAGGTTAGTTTAACTCCGTAAACACACACCTGTCTACATTTACAACATATAACGTTTCTGTTAGCTTTGTTAGCAAGTGAGCTAACCGTTAAAAGTGTTTGCAAGTGAGCTAAACGTTCGCTGTGTTAGCATGTGAGCTAATAGCCTCCTGTGGCTGTTAAACATGTCCTGCCTGTCTCTGTATAGCATGTGTTGGTCAAGGTTCCCGGTGTGTTAAAAGTAAAAAATATATATATTTTGTGTTATTATATTAGATAATTGCCTCTCCGCCCACTCATAATGGTGCTAATGTCAATTTGCTAAGATTTTTAGAAGTTTAAAATATGCTGATACAGAAATAATGTTATATTGTTGTTAGCATCTAATTATTAAAAATGCTGCAGCAAAGCATTGAAAATCATCACAGATATCTATAGACTAATACAAGAATATGCTGATAACCACTATTAATATTTTTATTTAATGGATTTTTCAAATGGTTAGAATCAACGGTTTTGTGTTGCTATGCTAAATATTAAAGAATAGAAAGTACAAGTAATGACAGATGTACTTTAACAAAGTACCAGATTTGGGTTTGACACATGCTCTAGAATATTTCCTCTTGTTCAGATTGAAATGAGTGAGAAAATGATGACATGAAAAGTAAAAACTGCGACATGAAATAGTCCAGCGTGTTTAATGGTGGTTTATTTGGTTTATTTCCCCATTGACCTGCCCTGTTCTGGTTTCCCAGCCTTTCTGTCATGGGCCTGCGGGGGCTCTGGAGAAACTACAAAGTCCTGATTGTGATGGGCACAAGTCTGGGTCTGATCCACTGGGGCTGGTACAACCTGAAGTCAAACCCACTGCTGCATAAATCCAGAGAGGACCACATTCCTGAGCCGGGAATCGTCGCGTACGTTTCTCCTCCTGCTGCCAAGAGCAAATAAGCAGCAGCAGGTAAGAAACCCTGATGGGAGACCAGAGATTTCAAACTGTCCAAATAGGCAGATTAGAAACAATAACAAAAACAAAGAGTCGGGTAAATAAAAAGTACAATATGTCTATAGCAGTTGTCAGAATAAAGAGCCCTCATGTGTTGATTTGCAGTTCCACTGATGACCACTAGATGCTGCTCCAACACTATGTTTACTGGACATAAGAAGAAAATTGCAATGGAATAAGTCAAAATTATTACTTAAGAATCCAAAATAGTGGAAAAAGACAATTATGACATAAAAAGTAGAAATTAATGGCTATTATATTTGGACACATCTGTATCATAATCATCATAATATTTTAAATAAAATGACATTTTCTGGGAGGGTTTGTCTTTTCCATGTTCTCAGGAGGAAGGAACAGGAGCTTGAACATCTGTAATACCTCCTTGTAGAATTGTCAGTGAAGCCTGTGATTTGTGTGTGTGTGTGTGATTTAGCGAGTCGCGGCCCGTGTAAAAGCCGTGTTTGTGCTGCTCTCCTGCAGGCGTGTCAGCATGAAGCCTCGCAGCTGGATCAGCAGGAATTGGCTGTGGGCGGTGGGCGGGGCCTTTGTGTCCGTGCACCTGGCCACCTGGCTGCTGCAGAAGGTGGCGAAGAGCACCGCCCGCTCCGAGGCGGCGCTCAGACACAAACCCGCCGAGGACTGAGCTTCGTGCCTCAGACTTTTCCTGCCGGAAGGACGGAAGAGGAGCGCCGCTGACGGACGATATTTAACGTGGAAAAAAAAATGCTGCGTCACAGACAAATTTAGTGTTTTCTACTGTTTGTTGTAAGCGATGCGTCTGACAGTCGTCAACGTTTCCTCGACTTGGACACTACCCTTTCAAAAGTTTGGAGTCATTTAGGAAATTTCCTCAATTATGAAAGAAAATCACAGTTTGTTTTAATGAAGATAACTTTAAACTAATCGGAAATACACTCTATACATTGCTAATGCAGTAAGCGACTATTCTCACTGCATCAATATCTACATAGGTGTATAGAGGCCCATTTCCAGCAACTATCAGTCCAGTGTTCTAATGGATCAATGTGTTTGATCATTGATCAGAAGGTTCATGGATGATTAGAAAACCCTTGATGCTAACATGTTAGCACAGCTGGAAACAGTTTAGCTGCTTAGAGAAGATAGAAAACTGACTTTCCTTTGATGAAAGCAAAGTTTAAAGGAAAAAAAAAATATTATTTCAAATACAAATCATTATTTCTAACCTTGTCAATGTCTTCACTATATTTTCAATTCACTTTACAACTCATGGTGGAAATAAAAGTGTGACTTTTCATGGAAAACACAAAATTGTCCAGGTGACCCCAAACTTTTTAACGGTAGTGTACTTTCACTGCTGAAATCTACTTTAATGACTTCACAGCGTCCGTGTTGCAGCTTTGTTTAGACCAGCGGTGTCAAACATGCGGCCCGGGGGCCAGAACCAGCCGCTATTTGAAAAAAAAAAAAAGAAATGGGGACACAAGATTAAAACTGTGATATATTCACGAGCTAAATAAATGTTTATTTCTCCAACGACAGACTTGTCGCATCCGTGCAACACGTTTGTTTTTGGTTTAGGAAACGTTTCCTAGACGTTAAAACAGTTTTTTTTTTTTTTTTTAGGTTAAATGTTATGGCTAAAGGTTCTGAGAACGTTAGCTGAATGTTTCACCTCAACGTATATGTCACTGTAAATAAGAAGAATCTGTGCTTAAATATAATATATATTTAATAAATGGATTCTGTGACGGTGACGAAGAAAAACCTTTAAGAAGATATCTGGTAAATGGGGTCACTTCTTAGTAAATCACTTGGGACAATAACACAATACCAAATATGCCTTTTCAATGTATATTTATGATTAATGATGACTGTTTCTAAACATTTTGTGTTAGAATTATGTGATAAAATATAATTATTTAAACCCTATAAATCCTGAAATATCTGTTGTGACAATTTTTTTGTGTGTGAGTGGTTTCAGGTAAAATGGGCCATTCCAATGACAAAGGGGAATTCAAAATGATTTATCAACGGTTTTAATGTTAAAACACAATTGCTTAGAACTACATAACTTTTGAAATGCATTAATCTCATATTGCTGCTATTAAAACAACAGATCATATATGTGTTGTACACACACACTAACACATGTATGTATACAAGCTAAGCTAGCACTACACAGCAGCTAGCACCCAGTCATGCAACAAGCTAAGTTACACAAACAGTAAAAGTAGTGACTACTTTGAGTTGAACTAATTTCACATGACAATCAACAACTGTCCATGTTTTAGTTGAACCAATGTGTGATGTGTTTGTGGCCCATTTTATCTTAGGGGGTTAGGGTAAATGGGGCCACCAAGATATACATCACTTTTCCAAAAAGCTATGTTAATGTACCAAACTAACAGCATTATTTCTGATGGATGCCATTAAGACAGATATCATGTATATTTGTTTTTTTAATAGATTTATCATCTTTATAATGTTTAGTTTATCGTTCTATGTTTATTTGTCATACCAGGCTTCTTCCCATGCACATATTTGAAGTATTGTCTCACCACCATAGAAACCATAAACTAATCAAATCACCATAGAAACCATAAACTAATCAAATCACCACGGAAACCATAAACTAATCAAATCACCACAGGAACCATAAACTAATCAAATCACCATGGGAACCATAAACTAATCAAATCACCATAGAAACCATAAACTAATCAAATCACCATAGAAACCATAAACTAATCAAATCACCATGGAAACCATAAACTAATCAAATCACCATGGGAACCATAAACTAATCAAATCACCATAGAAACCATAAACTAATCAAATCACCATAGAAACCATAAACTAATCAAATCACCATGGAAACCATAAACTAATCAAATCACCACAGAAACCATAAACTAATCAAATCACCATGGAAACCATAAGCTAATCAAATCACCATAGAAACCATAAACTAATCAAATCACCACGGAAACCATAAACTAATCAAATCACCTGGTACTAGTCAAGCACAATTATATCAACAGTTTAAATCATTTGTTGTCATTGGCTCTAATTTCCTTCAAACCTTAAATGGCCCATTTGTTTAAAAAATAATAATAATAAAGGAACATATTTAATACAAAAGTTAATAAGACAGTAAATAAAAGTTAATTTGTGCTTCTGGTTTGTTTAAAAGAACACAGCGATGTCAGGGAAGGAAAAGGTCAAAGGTCAATGTGTCTTTTGAAGATGCTCTGACATCAGCTGGTTTAGTCCAGTGGTTCCCAACCCGAGGGTCGGGCCCCTCCAAAGGGTCAGCGCATAAACGTGAGGGGTCGACGAAGAAAAACGAAGTTCTGGTTCACTCCCTGTTGGTTTTTAATGAAATGTTGGGTCATGGAGTGGTTGTCTGCAGCCGTGGCGGCGTGCTGAGGCCGTGGCGGCGTGCTGCAGCCGTGGCGGCGTGCTGCAGCCGTGGCGGCGTGCTGAGGCCGTGGCGGCGTGCTGAGGCCGTGGCGGCGTGCTGAGGCCGTGGCGGCGTGCTGCAGCGCTCTGATCGACCTGTAGGGGGCGACGGCGGCTGCACGTTCATCATCACTGAGAAACAGAAGGAACAGTTTCTGAGTCCTGTGATTGTTAATGTGGTGCCTTCAAGTACAAATAAAGTCCAAATAAACTCAACTTGTTTTCAGGCCAACAGGATTTTATTTATTTACGCTACTAGAAGAATTTGGGAAAATCACAACTCAATGGATATTATATAGTGGAGGAGTCGAGGAAAGTTTTACTGCAAGTTCTGACATAAATGTTTTAGTTTGAAAAATTCATCCTCAAATTAAATACGCTTTGTTTTAAATGTCCACCAACATTACAATAAATACACTAAAGCCCCTTTTTATATGTAGATTAAAAAATAAACTGGCACCTAAAGGGTTTAACCCTTTACCTTCCAGCCTTCCTACTGCTACGATCCAACCGGACTGAGATAAAGATGAGCTGATATCTCCCTCTGCTACGGGCCTGCAGGAGGTCAGAGGTCAAACACACAAAGATACTAATTACTTCTCATGGATGTTTAGTTCTGAGTGTTTAAAACTGTTCATCCTGCATCTCCTACACTACTGATGGGAAAATGAAGCTTCAGTTACAGTGAGTTCTCTCCTGACTGCAAGGCTGCAGTGGATTTAAAGTACTTTTGCTTTGAAATTCAGTGATGAACACACACTCTGAGAGACTGGACCAGAAACCACCGACTTCCCACCTACGGAGTCGGCAAAAATGATGAATCCACTATTAGAACGTCTGAAGAGTTTTAGCTTTCAACTAGTAGAACGGTACCCAGATGGTTTACTACAGCAGGTCATATTTTCGCAGTATGCAAGAGAACTAAACTACGTATCCCAGAAGTCACCGGGAGGTCAATAACTGCAGAAGAAGAAGAACTTTTCCCCTTTTTTTCCCCAAAACTTTATTGAACAAGCAATAACCATAACAAGGTAAAGGGAAGAATCAATATCAAGACTATGAATATACTAAATAAATGAATATAAATAATATATGTTAATTTATATGTGACACATTAGGAAATAAAATAATATATAAATATATTAATGGATTAATAACTAATTATTACAGACTGTTTTATCATTTACATCTGAACCACATGAAAATTATGCTTAAGGACACTTTACCATGTTATTTGAATTTAATTTTCATTTAGTTAAGCATTAAAAATTATGACAAGTAATTTCAAAGTTTTTGTATTGGTCCATATTTTTCAGCTAAGAGAAATAAAGAGACAACATGTTGTTGAAGATCTTTGATTTTTCCCCTAATGTCTTGCAAAACAAATACCTTTTAGCTAAATTTAGCTGGTAATTCCTCATTTCTTTAACTTGGGCAGGACTTTTACTTGTAATGAAGTATTTTTACAGTCTATGTGCTCGTAGCACTGTTACACTTCCTGAGTTAAACTGCAGCAGCTGATTGAAGGTTTGCAGAAAACGTCTCTTGGTATTTTGGGTGGAAACGTTGGAACAGTTTATCCATATTCAAAGTGTTTGATTGCTTTCCGGTTCTCCAGAAGGACGCGTAGATGATGGGCACATTGTGCAGAACTGACCTGCTGACCTTTCGGGTTTCAAAGCGCCTCGGAATCCGCCAGACCACCCTGCTAACGGCCTGACCCTGGGTTTAGCTTGCGATGCTAATTTCCATATTCTGGCTTTGATGCCGACTTCACTGTAACCATTTCACTTCCCTTTTTTTAGCCGCAACTAATTCCTGAAACCCCAGTTCGTTCCGCCAAAACACTGCTAATGCCGTTGGTGTCAAACCCATTCATGTCTCTGCTGGGAGGACGGTGGTATATTGTGCATTCTGTGGTTTCTGGCAGCCGCTACGTGTTCTACCACATGGCTTTCTTCCAGCTTTTCACGCCGCAGATGTTTACCCCAAAACCAAAGCAGAGAAACTGCATCCTAAGCAGTACTTTTCCTGTCAACGCTACCTACTTGTCCGTTGGGGGACCGTGGGCCAGGCTGAGCAGATTCACGTCTTTGTTAGAAGGAGGACCAGACCACCCAAAATGGACTGAGCCCCTTCAAGTCACAGCCGGGTCAGACATGCCACCAAATCACTGGCAGCAGACTGGTTTAACTATGAGTCGCTTGAACTGGAGAAGCTTTAATTGTTTTGTTCTTCATCATGTGGCTTTGGAGATGCCCAGGCTTCAAAATTCAGTTATTATGTTATGAGTCAAACTGGAAATAAACACACAAGTCAACACACAGCAGCATTTGGTAGTGATTACACACTCGGAACACTACTGAAAATCACACATACACATACACCCTCTGTGGGATTCATGGAGAATTCGTGGTATGTGCAACAGTCTCTACTGTGGGTTCAGTTTGGACGAGATGATTTGTCTTCACAACCATTGGCCTGTGTTGAGACATGGTTTTAGATTATGAGGAATTTAATTAAGCTTCAGAGGACAAACTTCAGTTGAGTGTTGATATCAGCAGAGACAGTAGAGGTGCTGCTTAGTAGAAAAATAATGAGCTAAAGGAAAGGTCAGAGGTCAACCAACACAACTCAACTACCTCATCACAACCAACCAACATAACTCAACTACCTCATTACAACCAACCAACCATGTCAACCAACACGACTTAATGACTCATTACAACCTAGTAACAACTCAGTAACTCATCACAACCAACAACTTCACCAATCAACCAACCAACACAACTCAATGACTCATTACAACCAACCAATCAACTTAATTAACCAACCAACACAACTCAGTAACTCATCACAACCACCCAACCTAACCAACCAACCAACCAACCAACCAACCAACCAAAACAACTCAATGACTCATCACAACCACCCAACTTAACCAACCAACCAACCAACCAACCAACCAACACAACTCAATGACTCATCACAACCAACCAACTTAACCAACCAACCAACTTAACCAAACAATCAACACAACTCAACTAACTCATCACAACCAACCACCATGACTCAATGCCTCATTACAACCAACCAACAAACGTAACTAACCAACCAACACAACTCAGTAACTCATCACAACCAACTTAACCAACCAACCAACCACCATGACTCAATGCCTCATTACAACCAACCAACGAACTTAACTAACCAACCAACACAACTTAGTAACTCATCACAACCAACCAACTTAACCAACCAACTTTTAACCAACCATCCAGCTCAACTAGGTCTTTTCAACTCAACCAACCAACCATCACATTCAACTAACTCATTACAAGCAACCAACTCAATTCAACAAGCTTTTTCCAACCAATCAACTGTGGAAAAATATATAAATATTCCTTCAACCTATAACAGTAAAAGCATTTCTGTTGTCAGATTAATAATTTAATAAAAATTTGTGCCGACCTTCACTCCCTCCATTAGAGTTTGTTGTTTTATTTGCTTCATTCCTGCTGCTGCTGTTCTGGCCATGATGGGACCTGACGGGACATGGTGGGTGTATTATTAAAGAGAACTGGATACTGCATTTAAAAACACCATATAACGCCAAAACATGTTTCTGGGCCCGGATAGGCTCAACTAAGTCATTGGCTCCTCTTTCATTTGAATGGGGATAAAATAAGTTATTCATGCGGCTGTGTTATTGGACCAAATGGATCAAATCCTCATAATAAAACAATGTTTTACAGCCACTTCCTTTCCAAAGATTGTGTGTGTGTGTGTGTAGAGAAATGATTTTGGGGTCAGTTGTACACCAGTACACCAGTTGGCTGCTTGGATGTGACAGGACATGATGGGACCTGGCGTCCAAATGAAAAGTGTCTGTACGCCAGGTTTCCAGTACGTCCTTTTTTGTGGATGTTTTTGATAGATATTTAAAACGTCAATATTATCATTAAATCGTAATATCGCTAAAACCCCATAGATTAACGAATCACAGCACAGCACTTTCTTTAGAGTGTGAAGCTCCATATCACGGCCTCTCCTCATGTTGATACCCAGCGCTTTAGTTACAATTATCAGTTTTCACAGTTTCTACTGCACCGCAAAAGTATTATACTTAAGTATATACTCATTGTATGAATTGAGAAATGTTGACTATATGTTTTATTGTATAGTCTTTGTCCAAAACTGCTTTTTGTGCAAACTTTCTCAGAGAAATATAAACATGTTCATCTGAAAATATCCATCCTAAAAATATATCCATATCATAAAAAAATGCAGTGGTATATTGATTTTATTGTGTCCAAAATCTCAGAGGGGCTATAATCTATAATCTATGCAACATACAACACCTGCTATTAGTGATCGACAGAATTTAATCTGCAAATATTTTATAATAGTTTTATGTCATTTAAAAAAAAAAATCAAGCCTTTACTGGTTGCAAGTTCTCAAATGCGAGGAATTGAATCTTTTTTGCGATTTACATAATAGTAAACTGATTATCTTTGAATTTTGGCATTTGATTATGGACGATTCTGTAAATATGGAAGAAATTAAAACAGAATTTATCACTGTTTTCTGAAAATAGACTTTTGTTGTAAGTGCAGATTTCTGGTTGCTTTTCTTTTTTTTTTTCATTTCTCAGTTTGCAGACTCGATTGTGAGAAATTGAGTCAAGATGTCGGGGATTTTTGGAGAAGACAGACACGGACCTAAGAGAACAGGCGAGGGACAACGAAACATGTGACCCGATGAATCACCGTTTCATTTACTCCTCCGTTCAGCCTGAGGGAGCTGACGTCAGCTGCCTCTTCTCCTCGATGTCTCCAGACTTCTGCAGTTCCCACAACTGTGTGTGCACGAGCTGAGTCATACTGCACACACACACACACACACACACACACACACACACACTCCAACCACACCCCTCTCAGAGCAATTTGTGAAAACACTCAGTTCTTGAATTACAAAATCCAAAACAACCAGACTGCCATCGATCTTTAACCCCTTAACGCCTATTGTCACGAATTCACACCAAACTGTTTGAATTCCCACAGCAGCAGAGAGTATATAGTTATAGTAACTTAGGTATAGTATTGTAGTTAGTATATAGTTATAGTAACTAGTTATAGTATAGTAGTTAGTGTATAGTTACTTAGTTATAGTATGGTAATTAGTATATAGTTAGTTACTAGTTATAGTGTAGTAGTTAGTATATAGTTATAGTTACTAGTTATAGTATAGTAGTTAGTGTATAGTTACTTAGTTGTAGTATAGTAGTTAGTGTATAGTTACGTAGTTGTAGTATAGTAGTTAGTATATAGTTGTAGTAACTAGTTATAGTATAGTAGTCAGTATATAGTTATAGTAACTAGTTATAATGTAGGAGTTAGCATATAGTTATAGTTACTAGTTATAGTATAGTAGTTAGTATGTAGTTATAGTTACTAGTTATAGTACAGTAGTTAGTATATAGTTATAGTAACTAGTTATAGTATAGTAGTTAGTATATAGTTATAGTAACTAGTTATAATGTAGGAGTTAGCATATAGTTATAGTTACTAGTTATAGTATAGTTGTTAGTATATAGCTATAGTTACTAGTTATAGTATAGTAGTTAGTATATAGTTATAGTTACTAGTTATAGTATAGTTGTTAGTATATAGTTATAGTAACTAGTTATAGTATAGTAGTTAGTATATAGTTATAGTAACTTAGTTATAGTATAGTAGTTAGTATATAGTTATAGTAACTAGTTATAGTATAGTAGTTAGCATATAGTTATAGTAACTAGTTATAGTATAGTAGTTAGTATATAGTTATAGTAACTAGTTATAGTATAGTAGTTAGCATATAGTTATAGTAACTAGTTATAGTGTAGTAGTTAGTATATAGTTATAGTTACTAGTTATAGTAGTTAGTATATAGTTATAGTAACTAGTTATAGTATAGTAGTTAGCATATAGTTATAGTAACTAGTTATAGTGTAGTAGTTAGTATATAGTTATAGTAACTAGTTATAGTGTAGTAGTTAGTATATAGTTATAGTAAATAGTTATAGTGTAGTAGTTAGTATATAGTTTGCTTGCTTCAATAAAAAAATTGGTTACCATTAATGCCTGCTAATGCTAATGCTAATTTGCATCAAACCTGTGCTATAGACAAATGAACTATTTAACCATATATTTAATTTAGCATCAGATTGAAAGCAAATTTAATTTTTGTCATACAACTGCAGATATAGTCCGTCATCAAGGGGTTAAATAGATTCCCTCAGAGTTGAAACCTTACAGCTCTCACATCTGCTCACGTTATCAGCGGGAATCGAACCCCCGACCCCCCGTCGACGCTGCCTTGCACCGCACATCCACGCGTCTCAGTTGACATAAAGCCGTTGGACGTAGAGGCGGATTCATGGTTCTCCGACGGATTAGCGGAACGTTCCGGAGGAGGAGATCAGAACCAGCACGTTAGCTCCAGCTTTGAAGCAGAAGGGTTCACGTTTCATGACTCAGGCCGTTAAAAAACAGCAAAAAGGCTGAAAGAGAAGGGACACTGGGTTGTGTTGGGTGACTGGTGTGTGTGTGTGTGTGTGTGTGGTACAGACAGTCGGGTTTAACCACTATTTAGTTTGTGCAGCACCAGAAGTTACTGATCCTGGGTGTTTGGTGCCAGATTCTAACATCAAACCGGGGTTGTTTTATGTTTCACTTCATTAACTACAAATCACATGTATTTTGCATTATTTATGATTCTGACATTTTATTTTTCTGAGCTTCCAGGTTTACTCAACGATCCCCTCCTCATGTGTTTTAAGAAGCATCATAACTGCCGCTCTGAGTAATGATGTGTGCCATAAAAGAAGTGAAATCGCCTGTTTAACAACCCTTAAAACATCATCTCCTCACCACAATCAATGAATGTGGAAATATGGTTTATCTGAAGTTTTCCTGCTGATCTTCATTGTAAATGTCAGTGTTTGTGCTCTGAAAGTTTATCCATCACATTGGTGAAATGTTGTGGCAGTTTTATACGTGATTGATTTTTCATTGTCGAGTTTTTTAACCTCTTTCCTTTTACGTTCTTGCCCGGGCGCCACGGTGGAACAGGGGTTAGCGCTGTTGAGTCACAGCAAGAAGGTTGCAGATTCAAGACCTCCTTGGTCCTGGGTCTGGGACCTTTCTGTGTGGAGTTTTCCAAAGAAAAGTCATCCTATAGCATGTCGACCAAAAAAAGTCATCCTATAGCATGTCGACCAAAAAAAGTCATACTATAGCATGTCGACCAAAAAAAGTCATATTATAGCATGTCGACCAAAAAAAGTCATCCTATAGCATGTCGACCAAAAAAAGTCATACTATAGCATGTCGACCAAAAAAAGTCATATTATAGCATGTAATCAAAAAAAAGTCATACTATAGCATGTCGACCAAAAAAAAGTCATACTATAGCATGTCGACCAAAAAAAGTCATACTATAGCATGTCGACCAAAAAAAGTCATACTATAGCATGTTGACCAAAAAAAGTCATAATATAGCATGTAATCAAAAAAAAGTCATACTATAGCATGTAATCAAAAAAAAGTCATACTATAGCATGTCGACCAAAAAGTCATACTATAGCATGTCGACCAAAAAAAGTCATACTATAGCATGTTATCAAAAAAAAGGTCATACTATAGCACGTCGACCAAAAAAAGTCATACTATAGCATGTAATCAAAAAAAGTCATACTATAGCACGTCGACCAAAAAAAGTCATACTATAGCATGTCGACCAAAAAAAGTCATATTATAGCATGTAATCAAAAAAAAGTCATACTATAGCATGTTGACCAAAAAAAGTCATACTATAGCATGTAATCAAAAAAAAGTCATACTATAGCATGTCGACCAAAAAAAGTCATACTATAGCATGTCGACCAAAAAAAGTCATACTATAGCATGTAATCAAAAAAAAGTCATACTATAGCATGTCGACCAAAAAAAGTCATACTATAGCATGTTATCAAAAAAAAGTCATACTATAGCATGTCGACCAAAAAAAGTCATACTATAGCATGTAATCAAAAAAAAGTCATACTATAGCATGTCGACCAAAAAAAGTCATACTATAGCATGTCGACCAAAAAAAGTCATACTATAGCATGTTATCAAAAAAAAGTCATACTATAGCATGTCGACCAAAAAAAGTCATACTATAGAATGTCGACCAAAAAAAGTCATACTATAGCATGTTATCAAAAAAAAGTCATACTATAGCATGTCGACCAAAAAAAGTCATACTATAGCATGTAATCAAAAAAAAGTCATACTATAGCATGTAATCAAAAAAAGTCATACTATAGCATGTCGACCAAAAAAAGTCATACTATAGCAGGTCGACCAAAAAAAGTCATACTATAGCATGTCGACCAAAAAAAGTCATACTATAGCAGGTCGACCAAAAAAAAGTCATACTATAGCAGGTCGACCAAAAAAAAGTCATACTATAGCATGTAATCAAAAAAAAGTCATACTATAGCATGTCGACCAAAAAAAGTCATACTATAGCATGTAATCAAAAAAAAGTCATACTATAGCATGTCGACCAAAAAAAGTCATACTATAGCATGTCGACCAAAAAAAGTCATACTATAGCATGTTATCAAAAAAAGTCATACTATAGCATGTTGACCAAAAAAAGTCATACTATAGCATGTCGACCAAAAAAAGTCATACTATAGCAAGTCGACCAAAAAAAGTCATACTATAGCATGTCGACCAAAAAAAGTCATACTATAGCATGTAATCAAAAAAAAGTCATACTATAGCATGTTATCAAAAAAAAGTCATACTATAGCATGTCGACCAAAAAAAGTCATACTATAGCATGTAATCAAAAAAAAGTCATACTATAGCATGTCGACCAAAAAAAGTCATACTATAGCATGTCGACCAAAAAAAGTCATACTATAGAATGTCGACCAAAAAAAGTCATACTATAGCATGTTATCAAAAAAAAGTCATACTATAGCATGTCGACCAAAAAAAGTCATACTATAGCATGTAATCAAAAAAAAGTCATACTATAGCATGTAATCAAAAAAAGTCATACTATAGCATGTCGACCAAAAAAAGTCATACTATAGCATGTCGACCAAAAAAAGTCATACTATAGCATGTTATCAAAAAAAAAGTCATACTATAGCATGTCGACCAAAAAAAGTCATACTATAGCATGTCGACCAAAAAAAGTCATACTATAGCATGTCGACCAAAAAAAGTCATACTATAGCATGTTATCAAAAAAAAAGTCATACTATAGCATGTAATCAAAAAAAAGTCATACTATAGCATGTCGACCAAAAAAAGTCATACTATATATAGCATGTTATCAAAAAAAAGTCATACTATAGCATGTCGACCAAAAAAAGTCATACTATAGCATGTCGACCAAAAAAAGTCATACTATAGCATGTTGACCAAAAAAAGTCATATTATAGCATGTAATCAAAAAAAAGTCATACTATAGCATGTCGACCAAAAAAAGTCATACTATACCATGTAATCAAAAAAAAGTCATACTATAGCATGTCGACCAAAAAAAGTCATACTATAGCAAGTCGACCAAAAAAAGTCATACTATAGCATGTCGACCAAAAAAAAGTCATACTATAGCATGTCGACCAAAAAAAGTCATACTATAGCATGTAATCAAAAAAAAGTCATACTATAGCATGTTGACCAAAAAAAGTCATACTATAGCAGGTCGACCAAAAAAAGTCATACTATAGCATGTCGACCAAAAAAAGTCATACTATAGCATGTTATCAAAAAAAAGTCATACTATAGCATGTTGACCAAAAAAAGTCATACTATAGCATGTCGACCAAAAAAAGTCATACTATAGCATGTCGACCAAAAAAAGTCATACTATAGCATGTAATCAAAAAAAAGTCATACTATAGCATGTCGACCAAAAAAAGTCATACTATAGCAGGTAATCAAAAAAAAGTCATACTATAGCATGTCGACCAAAAAAAGTCATACTATAGCATGTCGACCAAAAAAAGTCATACTATAGCATGTTATCAAAAAAAAGTCATACTATAGCATGTCGACCAAAAAAAGTCATCCTATAGCATGTCGACCAAAAAAAGTCATACTATAGCATGTCGACCAAAAAAAGTCATACTATAGCAAGTCGACCAAAAAAAGTCATACTATAGCATGTCGACCAAAAAAAGTCATACTATAGCATGTAATCAAAAAAAAGTCATACTATAGCATTTTGACCAAAAAAAGTCATACTATAGCAGGTCGACCAAAAAAAAGTCATACTATAGCATGTCGACCAAAAAAAAGTCATACTATAGCATGTCGACCAAAAAAAGTCATACTATAGCATGTAATCAAAAAAAAGTCATACTATAGCATGTTGACCAAAAAAGTCATACTATAGCAGGTCGACCAAAAAAAGTCATACTAAAGCATGTCGACCAAAAAAAGTCATACTATAGCATGTTATCAAAAAAAAGTCATACTATAGCATGTCGACCAAAAAAAGTCATACTATAGCATGTAATCAAAAAAAAGTCATACTATAGCATGTCGACCAAAAAAAGTCATACTATAGCATGTTATCAAAAAAAAGTCATACTATAGCATGTCGACCAAAAAAAGTCATACTATAGCATGTAATCAAAAAAAAGTCATACTATAGCATGTCGACCAAAAGAAATCATACTATATATAGCATGTTATCAAAAAAAGTCATACTATAGCATGTCGACCAAAAAAAGTCATACTATAGCATGTCGACCAAAAAACGTCATACTATAGCATGTCGACCAAAAAAAGTCATACTATAGCATGTTATCAAAAAAAAGTCATACTATAGCATGTTGACCAAAAAAAGTCATATTATAGCATGTAATCAAAAAAAAGTCATACTATAGCATGTCGACCAAAAAAAGTCATACTATAGCATGTCGACCAAAAAAAGTCATACTATAGCAAGTCGACCAAAAAAAGTCATACTATAGCATGTCGACCAAAAAAAGTCATACTATAGCATGTAATCAAAAAAAAGTCATACTATAGCATTTTGACCAAAAAAAGTCATACTATAGCAGGTCGACCAAAAAAAAGTCATACTATAGCATGTCGACCAAAAAAAAGTCATACTATAGCATGTCGACCAAAAAAAGTCATACTATAGCATGTTATCAAAAAAAAGTCATACTATAGCATGTCGACCAAAAAAAGTCATACTATAGCATGTCGACCAAAAAAAGTCATACTATAGCATGTCGACCAAAAAAAAGTCATACTATAGCATGTCGACCAAAAAAAGTCATACTATAGCATGTAATCAAAAAAAAGTCATACTATAGCATGTCGACCAAAAAAAGTCATACTATAGCATGTCGACCAAAAAAAGTCATACTATAGCATGTAATCAAAAAAAAGTCATACTATAGCATGTCGACCAAAAAAAGTCATACTATAGCATGTTATCAAAAAAAAGTCATACTATAGCATGTCGACCAAAAAAAGTCATACTATAGCATGTAATCAAAAAAAAGTCATACTATAGCATGTCGACCAAAAAAAGTCATACTATAGCATGTTATCAAAAAAAAGTCATACTATAGCATGTCGACCAAAAAAAGTCATACTATAGCATGTAATCAAAAAAAAGTCATACTATAGCATGTCGATCAAAAAAGTCATACTATAGCATGTAATCAAAAAAAAGTCATACTATAGCATGTCGACCAAAAAAAGTCATACTATAGCATGTCGACCAAAAAAAGTCATACTATAGCATGTTATCAAAAAAAAGTCATACTATAGCATGTCGACCAAAAAAAGTCATACTATAGCATGTCGACCAAAAAAAGTCATACTATAGCAAGTCGACCAAAAAAAGTCATACTATAGCATGTAATCAAAAAAAGTCATACTATAGCATGTCGACCAAAAAAAGTCATACTATAGCATGTCGACCAAAAAAAGTCATACTATAGCATGTCGACCAAAAAAAGTCATACTATAGCATGTAATCAAAAAAAGTCATACTATAGCATGTTATCAAAAAAAAGTCATACTATAGCATGTCGACCAAAAAAAGTCATACTATAGCATGTCGACCAAAAAAAGTCATACTATAGCATGTCGACCAAAAAAAGTCATACTATAGCATGTAATCAAAAAAAGTCATACTATAGCATGTCGACCAAAAAAAGTCATACTATAGCATGTCGACCAAAAAAAGTCATACTATAGTATGTCGACCAAAAAAAAGTCATACTATAGCATGTCGACCAAAAAAAGTCATACTATAGCATGTCGACCAAAAAAAGTCATACTATAGCATGTTGACCAAAAAAAGTCATACTATAGCATGTAATCAAAAAAGTCATACTATAGCATGTAATCAAAAAAAAGTCATACTATAGCATGTCGACCAAAAAAAGTCATACTATAGCATGTCGACCAAAAAAAGTCATACTATAGCATGTTATCAAAAAAAAGGTCATACTATAGCACGTCGACCAAAAAAAGTAATACTATAGCATGTAATCAAAAAAAGTCATACTATAGCACGTCGACCAAAAAAGTCATACTATAGCATGTCGACCAAAAAAAGTCATATTATAGCATGTAATCAAAAAAAAGTCATACTATAGCATGTTGACCAAAAAAAGTCATACTATAGCATGTAATCAAAAAAAAGTCATACTATAGCATGTCGACCGAAAAAAGTCATACTATAGCATGTCGACCAAAAAAAGTCATACTATAGCATGTAATCAAAAAAAAGTCATACTATAGCATGTCGACCAAAAAAAGTCATACTATAGCATGTTATCAAAAAAAAGTCATACTATAGCATGTCGACCAAAAAAAGTCATACTATAGCATGTAATCAAAAAAAGTCATACTATAGCACGTCGTCAAAAAAAGTCATACTATAGCATGTCGACCAAAAAAAGTCATATTATAGCATGTAATCAAAAAAAAGTCATACTATAGCATGTTGACCAAAAAAAGTCATACTATAGCATGTAATCAAAAAAAAGTCATACTATAGCATGTCGACCAAAAAAAGTCATACTATAGCATGTCGACCAAAAAAAGTCATACTATAGCATGTAATCAAAAAAAGTCATACTATAGCATGTCGACCAAAAAAAGTCATACTATAGCATGTTATCAAAAAAAAGTCATACTATAGCATGTCGACCAAAAAAAGTCATACTATAGCATGTAATCAAAAAAAAGTCATACTATAGCATGTCGACCAAAAAAAGTCATACTATAGCATGTCGACCAAAAAAAGTCATACTATAGAATGTCGACCAAAAAAAGTCATACTATAGCATGTTATCAAAAAAAAGTCATACTATAGCATGTCGACCAAAAAAAGTCATACTATAGCATGTAATCAAAAAAAAGTCATACTATAGCATGTAATCAAAAAAAGTCATACTATAGCATGTCGACCAAAAAAAGTCATACTATAGCATGTCGACCAAAAAAAGTCATACTATAGCATGTTATCAAAAAAAAGTCATACTATAGCATGTCGACCAAAAAAAGTCATACTATAGCATGTAATCAAAAAAAAGTCATACTATAGCATGTCGATCAAAAAAGTCATACTATAGCATGTAATCAAAAAAAAGTCATACTATAGCATGTCGACCAAAAAAAGTCATACTATAGCATGTCGACCAAAAAAAGTCATACTATAGCATGTTATCAAAAAAAAGTCATACTATAGCATGTCGACCAAAAAAAGTCATACTATAGCATGTCGACCAAAAAAAGTCATACTATAGCATGTTATCAAAAAAAAGTCATACTATAGCATGTCGACCAAAAAAAGTCATACTATAGCATGTCGACCAAAAAAAGTCATACTATAGCAAGTCGACCAAAAAAAGTCATACTATAGCATGTCGACCAAAAAAAGTCATACTATAGCATGTAATCAAAAAAAAGTCATACTATAGCATGTTGACCAAAAAAAGTCATACTATAGCAGGTCGACCAAAAAAAAGTCATACTATAGCAGGTCGACCAAAAAAAGTCATACTATAGCATGTAATCAAAAAAAAGTCATACTATAGCATGTCGACCAAAAAAAGTCATACTATAGCATGTTATCAAAAAAAAGTCATACTATAGCATGTCGACCAAAAAAAGTCATACTATAGCATGTCGACCAAAAAAAGTCATACTATAGCATGTTATCAAAAAAAAGTCATACTATAGCATGTCGACCAAAAAAAGTCATACTATAGCATGTCGACCAAAAAAAGTCATACTATAGCATGTTATCAAAAAAAAGTCATACTATAGCATGTCGACCAAAAAAAGTCATACTATAGCATGTCGACCAAAAAAAGTCATACTATAGCAAGTCGACCAAAAAAAGTCATACTATAGCATGTCGACCAAAAAAAGTCATACTATAGCATGTAATCAAAAAAAAGTCATACTATAGCATGTTGACCAAAAAAAGTCATACTATAGCAGGTCGACCAAAAAAAGTCATACTATAGCAGGTCGACCAAAAAAAGTCATACTATAGCATGTAATCAAAAAAAAGTCATACTATAGCATGTCGACCAAAAAAAGTCATACTATAGCATGTTATCAAAAAAAAGTCATACTATAGCATGTCGACCAAAAAAAGTCATACTATAGCATGTCGACCAAAAAAAGTCATACTATAGCATGTCGACCAAAAAAAGTCATACTATAGCAAGTCGACCAAAAAAAGTCATACTATAGCATGTCGACCAAAAAAAGTCATACTATAGCATGTAATCAAAAAAAAGTCATACTATAGCATGTCGACCAAAAAAAGTCATACTATAGCATGTTATCAAAAAAAAGTCATACTATAGCATGTCGACCAAAAAAAGTCATACTATAGCATGTCGACCAAAAAAAGTCATACTATAGCATGTCGACCAAAAAAAGTCATACTATAGCAAGTCGACCAAAAAAAGTCATACTATAGCATGTCGACCAAAAAAAGTCATACTATAGCATGTAATCAAAAAAAAGTCATACTATAGCATGTCGACCAAAAAAAGTCATACTATAGCATGTAATCAAAAAAAAGTCATACTATAGCATGTCGACCAAAAAAAGTCATACTATAGCATGTTATCAAAAAAAAGTCATACTATAGCATGTCGACCAAAAAAAGTCATACTATAGCATGTTGACCAAAAAAAGTCATACTATAGCATGTTATCAAAAAAAAGTCATACTATAGCATGTAATCAAAAAAAAGTCATACTATAGCATGTCGATCAAAAAAGTCATACTATAGCATGTAATCAAAAAAAAGTCATACTATAGCATGTCGACCAAAAAAAGTCATACTATAGCATGTCGACCAAAAAAAGTCATACTATAGCATGTCGACCAAAAAAAGTCATACTATAGCATGTCAACCAAAAAAAAGTCATACTATAGCATGTCGACCAAAAAAAGTCATACTATAGCATGTCGACCAAAAAAAGTCATACTATAGCATGTTATCAAAAAAAAGTCATACTATAGCATGTCGACCAAAAAAAGTCATACTATAGCATGTCGACCAAAAAAAGTCATACTATAGCATGTCGACCAAAAAAAGTCATACTATAGCAAGTCGACCAAAAAAAGTCATACTATAGCATGTCGACCAAAAAAAGTCATACTATAGCATGTAATCAAAAAAAAGTCATACTATAGCATGTCGACCAAAAAAAGTCATACTATAGCATGTTATCAAAAAAAAGTCATACTATAGCATGTCGACCAAAAAAAGTCATACTATAGCATGTCGACCAAAAAAAGTCATACTATAGCATGTCGACCAAAAAAAGTCATACTATAGCAAGTCGACCAAAAAAAGTCATACTATAGCATGTCGACCAAAAAAAGTCATACTATAGCATGTAATCAAAAAAAAGTCATACTATAGCATGTCGACCAAAAAAAGTCATACTATAGCATGTAATCAAAAAAAAGTCATACTATAGCATGTCGACCAAAAAAAGTCATACTATAGCATGTTATCAAAAAAAAGTCATACTATAGCATGTCGACCAAAAAAAGTCATACTATAGCATGTTGACCAAAAAAAGTCATACTATAGCATGTTATCAAAAAAAAGTCATACTATAGCATGTAATCAAAAAAAAGTCATACTATAGCATGTCGATCAAAAAAGTCATACTATAGCATGTAATCAAAAAAAAGTCATACTATAGCATGTCGACCAAAAAAAGTCATACTATAGCATGTCGACCAAAAAAAGTCATACTATAGCATGTCGACCAAAAAAAGTCATACTATAGCATGTCAACCAAAAAAAAGTCATACTATAGCATGTCGACCAAAAAAAGTCATACTATAGCATGTAATCAAAAAAAAGTCATACTATAGCATGTTGACCAAAAAAAGTCATACTATAGCAGGTCGACCAAAAAAAAGTCATACTATAGCATATCGACCAAAAAAAAGTCATACTATAGCATGTCGACCAAAAAAAGTCATACTATAGCATGTCGACCAAAAAAAAGTCATACTATAGCATGTCGACCAAAAAAAAGTCATACTATAGCATGTCGACCAAAAAAAGTCATACTATAGCATGTAATCAAAAAAAAGTCATACTATAGCATGTTGACCAAAAAAAGTCATACTATAGCAGGTCGACCAAAAAAAAGTCATACTATAGCAGGTCGACCAAAAAAGAGTCATATTATAGCATGTAATCAAAAAAAAGTCATACTATAGCATGTCGACCAAAAAAAGTCATACTATAGCATGTAATCAAAAAAAAGTCATACTATAGCATGTCGACCAAAAAAAGTCATACTATAGCATGTTATCAAAAAAAAGTCATACTATAGCATGTCGACCAAAAAAAGTCATACTATAGCATGTTGACCAAAAAAAGTCATACTATAGCATGTCGACCAAAAAAAGTCATACTATAGCATGTCGACCAAAAAAAGTCATACTATAGCATGTCAACCAAAAAAAAGTCATACTATAGCATGTCGACCAAAAAAAGTCATACTATAGCATGTAATCAAAAAAAAGTCATACTATAGCATGTTGACCAAAAAAAGTCATACTATAGCAGGTCGACCAAAAAAAAGTCATACTATAGCATATCGACCAAAAAAAAGTCATACTATAGCATGTCGACCAAAAAAAGTCATACTATAGCATGTCGACCAAAAAAAAGTCATACTATAGCATGTCGACCAAAAAAAAGTCATACTATAGCATGTCGACCAAAAAAAGTCATACTATAGCATGTAATCAAAAAAAAGTCATACTATAGCATGTTGACCAAAAAAAGTCATACTATAGCAGGTCGACCAAAAAAAAGTCATACTATAGCAGGTCGACCAAAAAAAAGTCATACTATAGCATGTAATCAAAAAAAAGTCATACTATAGCATGTCGACCAAAAAAAGTCATACTATAGCAGGTCGACCAAAAAAAGTCATACTATAGCATGTCGACCAAAAAAAAGTCATACTATAGCATGTAATCAAAAAAAAGTCATACTATAGCATGTCGACCAAAAAAAGTCATACTATAGCATGTCGACCAAAAAAAGTCATACTATAGCATGTTGACCAAAAAAAGTCATACTATAGCATGTTGACCAAAAAAAGTCATGCTATAGCATGTCGACCAAAAAAAGTCATATTATAGCATGTCGACCAAAAAAAAGTCATACTATAGCATGTCGACCAAAAAAAGTCATACTATAGCATGTAACCAAAAAAAAGTCATACTATAGCATGTCGACCAAAAAAAGTCATATTATAGCATGTCGACCAAAAAAAAGTCATACTATAGCATGTCGACCAAAAAAAGTCATATTATAGCATGTCGACCAAAAAAAAGTCATACTATAGCATGTCGACCAAAAAAAGTCATACTATAGCATGTCGACCAAAAAAAAGTCATACTATAGCATGTCGACCAAAAAAAGTCATACTATAGCATGTCGACCAAAAAAAGTCATACTATAGCATGTCGACCAAAAAAAGTCATACTATAGCATGTTATCAAAAAAAAGTCATACTATAGCATGTCGACCAAAAAAAGTCATACTATAGCATGTCGACCAAAAAAAGTCATACTATAGCATGTTATCAAAAAAAAGTCATACTATAGCATGTCGACCAAAAAAAGTCATACTATAGCATGTTATCAAAAAAAAGTCATACTATAGCATGTCGACCAAAAAAAGTCATACTATAGCATGTCGACCAAAAAAAGTCATACTATAGCAAGTCGACCAAAAAAAGTCATACTATAGCATGTCGACCAAAAAAAGTCATACTATAGCATGTAATCAAAAAAAAGTCATACTATAGCATGTTGACCAAAAAAAGTCATACTATAGCAGGTCGACCAAAAAAAAGTCATACTATAGCAGGTCGACCAAAAAAAGTCATACTATAGCATGTAATCAAAAAAAAGTCATACTATAGCATGTCGACCAAAAAAAGTCATACTATAGCATGTTATCAAAAAAAAGTCATACTATAGCATGTCGACCAAAAAAAGTCATACTATAGCATGTCGACCAAAAAAAGTCATACTATAGCATGTCGACCAAAAAAAGTCATACTATAGCAAGTCGACCAAAAAAAGTCATACTATAGCATGTCGACCAAAAAAAGTCATACTATAGCATGTAATCAAAAAAAAGTCATACTATAGCATGTCGACCAAAAAAAGTCATACTATAGCATGTTATCAAAAAAAAGTCATACTATAGCATGTCGACCAAAAAAAGTCATACTATAGCATGTCGACCAAAAAAAGTCATACTATAGCATGTCGACCAAAAAAAGTCATACTATAGCAAGTCGACCAAAAAAAGTCATACTATAGCATGTAATCAAAAAAAAGTCATACTATAGCATGTCGACCAAAAAAAGTCATACTATAGCATGTAATCAAAAAAAAGTCATACTATAGCATGTCGACCAAAAAAAGTCATACTATAGCATGTTATCAAAAAAAAGTCATACTATAGCATGTCGACCAAAAAAAGTCATACTATAGCATGTTGACCAAAAAAAGTCATACTATAGCATGTTATCAAAAAAAAGTCATACTATAGCATGTAATCAAAAAAAAGTCATACTATAGCATGTCGATCAAAAAAGTCATACTATAGCATGTAATCAAAAAAAAGTCATACTATAGCATGTCGACCAAAAAAAGTCATACTATAGCATGTCGACCAAAAAAAGTCATACTATAGCATGTCGACCAAAAAAAGTCATACTATAGCATGTTATCAAAAAAAAGTCATACTATAGCATGTCGACCAAAAAAAGTCATACTATAGCATGTCGACCAAAAAAAGTCATACTATAGCATGTCGACCAAAAAAAGTCATACTATAGCAAGTCGACCAAAAAAAGTCATACTATAGCATGTCGACCAAAAAAAGTCATACTATAGCATGTAATCAAAAAAAAGTCATACTATAGCATGTCGACCAAAAAAAGTCATACTATAGCATGTTATCAAAAAAAAGTCATACTATAGCATGTCGACCAAAAAAAGTCATACTATAGCATGTCGACCAAAAAAAGTCATACTATAGCATGTCGACCAAAAAAAGTCATACTATAGCAAGTCGACCAAAAAAAGTCATACTATAGCATGTCGACCAAAAAAAGTCATACTATAGCATGTAATCAAAAAAAAGTCATACTATAGCATGTCGACCAAAAAAAGTCATACTATAGCATGTAATCAAAAAAAAGTCATACTATAGCATGTCGACCAAAAAAAGTCATACTATAGCATGTTATCAAAAAAAAGTCATACTATAGCATGTCGACCAAAAAAAGTCATACTATAGCATGTTGACCAAAAAAAGTCATACTATAGCATGTTATCAAAAAAAAGTCATACTATAGCATGTAATCAAAAAAAAGTCATACTATAGCATGTCGATCAAAAAAGTCATACTATAGCATGTAATCAAAAAAAAGTCATACTATAGCATGTCGACCAAAAAAAGTCATACTATAGCATGTCGACCAAAAAAAGTCATACTATAGCATGTCGACCAAAAAAAGTCATACTATAGCATGTCAACCAAAAAAAAGTCATACTATAGCATGTCGACCAAAAAAAGTCATACTATAGCATGTAATCAAAAAAAAGTCATACTATAGCATGTTGACCAAAAAAAGTCATACTATAGCAGGTCGACCAAAAAAAAGTCATACTATAGCATATCGACCAAAAAAAAGTCATACTATAGCATGTCGACCAAAAAAAGTCATACTATAGCATGTCGACCAAAAAAAAGTCATACTATAGCATGTCGACCAAAAAAAAGTCATACTATAGCATGTCGACCAAAAAAAGTCATACTATAGCATGTAATCAAAAAAAAGTCATACTATAGCATGTTGACCAAAAAAAGTCATACTATAGCAGGTCGACCAAAAAAAAGTCATACTATAGCAGGTCGACCAAAAAAGAGTCATATTATAGCATGTAATCAAAAAAAAGTCATACTATAGCATGTCGACCAAAAAAAGTCATACTATAGCATGTAATCAAAAAAAAGTCATACTATAGCATGTCGACCAAAAAAAGTCATACTATAGCATGTTATCAAAAAAAAGTCATACTATAGCATGTCGACCAAAAAAAGTCATACTATAGCATGTTGACCAAAAAAAGTCATACTATAGCATGTCGACCAAAAAAAGTCATACTATAGCATGTCGACCAAAAAAAGTCATACTATAGCATGTCAACCAAAAAAAAGTCATACTATAGCATGTCGACCAAAAAAAGTCATACTATAGCATGTAATCAAAAAAAAGTCATACTATAGCATGTTGACCAAAAAAAGTCATACTATAGCAGGTCGACCAAAAAAAAGTCATACTATAGCATATCGACCAAAAAAAAGTCATACTATAGCATGTCGACCAAAAAAAGTCATACTATAGCATGTCGACCAAAAAAAAGTCATACTATAGCATGTCGACCAAAAAAAAGTCATACTATAGCATGTCGACCAAAAAAAGTCATACTATAGCATGTAATCAAAAAAAAGTCATACTATAGCATGTTGACCAAAAAAAGTCATACTATAGCAGGTCGACCAAAAAAAAGTCATACTATAGCAGGTCGACCAAAAAAAAGTCATACTATAGCATGTAATCAAAAAAAAGTCATACTATAGCATGTCGACCAAAAAAAGTCATACTATAGCAGGTCGACCAAAAAAAGTCATACTATAGCATGTCGACCAAAAAAAAGTCATACTATAGCATGTAATCAAAAAAAAGTCATACTATAGCATGTCGACCAAAAAAAGTCATACTATAGCATGTCGACCAAAAAAAGTCATACTATAGCATGTTGACCAAAAAAAGTCATACTATAGCATGTTGACCAAAAAAAGTCATGCTATAGCATGTCGACCAAAAAAAGTCATATTATAGCATGTCGACCAAAAAAAAGTCATACTATAGCATGTCGACCAAAAAAAGTCATACTATAGCATGTAACCAAAAAAAAGTCATACTATAGCATGTCGACCAAAAAAAGTCATATTATAGCATGTCGACCAAAAAAAAGTCATACTATAGCATGTCGACCAAAAAAAGTCATATTATAGCATGTCGACCAAAAAAAAGTCATACTATAGCATGTCGACCAAAAAAAGTCATACTATAGCATGTCGACCAAAAAAAAGTCATACTATAGCATGTCGACCAAAAAAAGTCATACTATAGCATGTCGACCAAAAAAAGTCATACTATAGCATGTCGCCCAAAAAAAGTCATACTATAGCATGTCGACCAAAAAAAGTCATATTATAGCATGTCGACCAAAAAAAAGTCATACTATAGCATGTCGACCAAAAAAACTCATATTATAGCATGTCGACCAAAAAAAAGTCATACTATAGCATGTCGATCAAAAAAAGTCATACTATAGCATGTAACCAAAAAAAGTCATACTATAGCATGTCGACCAAAAAAAAGTCATACTATAGCATGTCGACCAAAAAAAGTCATATTATAGCATGTCGACCAAAAAAAAGTCATACTATAGCATGTCGACCAAAAAAACTCATATTATAGCATGTCGACCAAAAAAAAGTCATACTATAGCATGTCGACCAAAAAAAGTCATACTATAGCATGTAACCAAAAAAAGTCATACTATAGCATGTCGTCAAAAAAAAGTCATACTATAGCATGTCGACCAAAAAAAGTTATACTATAGCATGTCGACCAAAAAAAAGTCATACTATAGCATGTCCACCAAAAAAAGTCATACTATAGCATGTCGACCAAAAAAAAGTCATACTATAGCATGTCGACCAAAAAAACTCATATTATAGCATGTCGACCAAAAAAAGTCATACTATAGCATGTCGACCAAAAAAACTCATATTATAGCATGTCGACCAAAAAAACTCATATTATATCATGTCGACCAAAAAAACTCATACTATAGCATGTCGACCAAAAAAACTCATATTATAGCATGTCGACCAAAAAAAAGTCATACTATAGCATGTCGACCAATAAAAGTCATCCTATAGCATGTCGACCAAAAAAAGTCATACTATAGCATGTCGACCAAAAAAAGTCATACTATAGCATGTCGACCAAAAAAAGTCATACTATAGCATGTCGACCAAAAAAAAGTCATACTATAGCATGTCGACCAAAAAAAGTCATACTATAGCATGTCGACCAAAAAAAGTCATACTATAGCATGTCGACCAAAAAAAAGTCATACTATAGCATTTCGACCAAAAAAAGTCATACTATAGCATGTCGACCAAAAAAAGTCATACTATAGCATGTCGACCAAAAAAAGTCATACTATAGCATGTCGACCAAAAAAAAGTCATACTATAGCATGTCGACCAAAAAAAGTCATACTATAGCATGTCAACCAAAAAAAAGTCATACTATAGCATTTCGACCAAAAAAAGTCATACTATAGCATGTCGACCAAAAAAAAAGTCATACTATAGCATGTCGACCAAAAAAAGTCATACTATAGCATGTCGACCAAAAAAAAAGTCATACTATAGCATGTCGTCAAAAAAAAGTCATACTATAGCATGTCGACCAAAAAAAGTTATACTATAGCATGTCGACCAAAAAAAAGTCATACTATAGCATGTCCACCAAAAAAAGTCATACTATAGCATGTCGACCAAAAAAAAGTCATACTATAGCATGTCGACCAAAAAAACTCATATTATAGCATGTCGACCAAAAAAAGTCATACTATAGCATGTCGACCAAAAAAACTCATATTATAGCATGTCGACCAAAAAAACTCATATTATATCATGTCGACCAAAAAAACTCATACTATAGCATGTCGACCAAAAAAACTCATATTATAGCATGTCGACCAAAAAAAAGTCATACTATAGCATGTCGACCAATAAAAGTCATCCTATAGCATGTCGACCAAAAAAAGTCATACTATAGCATGTCGACCAAAAAAAGTCATACTATAGCATGTCGACCAAAAAAAGTCATACTATAGCATGTCGACCAAAAAAAAGTCATACTATAGCATGTCGACCAAAAAAAGTCATACTATAGCATGTCGACCAAAAAAAGTCATACTATAGCATGTCGACCAAAAAAAAGTCATACTATAGCATTTCGACCAAAAAAAGTCATACTATAGCATGTCGACCAAAAAAAGTCATACTATAGCATGTCGACCAAAAAAAGTCATACTATAGCATGTCGACCAAAAAAAAGTCATACTATAGCATGTCGACCAAAAAAAGTCATACTATAGCATGTCAACCAAAAAAAAGTCATACTATAGCATTTCGACCAAAAAAAGTCATACTATAGCATGTCGACCAAAAAAAAAGTCATACTATAGCATGTCGACCAAAAAAAGTCATACTATAGCATGTCGACCAAAAAAAAAGTCATACTATAGCATGTCGACCAAAAAAAGTCATACTATAGCATGTCGACCAAAAAAACTCATATTATAGCATGTCGACCAAAAAAAGTCATACTATAGCATGTCGACCAAAAAAACTCATATTATAGCATGTCGACCAAAAAAACTCATATTATAGCATGTCGACCAAAAAAACTCATACTATAGCATGTCGACCAAAAAAACTCATATTATAGCATGTCGACCAAAAAAAAGTCATACTATAGCATGTCGACCAATAAAAGTCATCCTATAGCATGTCGACCAAAAAAAGTCATACTATAGCATGTCGACCAAAAAAAGTCATACTATAGCATGTCGACCAAAAAAAGTCATACTATAGCATGTCGACCAAAAAAAAGTCATACTATAGCATGTCGACCAAAAAAACTCATATTATAGCATGTCGACCAAAAAAAAGTCATACTATAGCATGTCGACCAATAAAAGTCATCCTATAGCATGTCGACCAAAAAAAAGTCATACTATAGCATGTCGACCAAAAAAACTCATATTATAGCATGTCGACCAAAAAAAGTCATACTATAGCATGTCGACCAAAAAAACTCATATTATAGCATGTCGACCAAAAAAAGTCATACTATAGCATGTCGACCAAAAAAACTCATATTATAGCATGTCGACCAAAAAAAGTCATACTATAGCATGTCGACCAAAAAAAGTCATACTATAGCAGGTCGACCAAAAAAAGTCATACTATAGCATGTCGACCAAAAAAAAGTCATACTATAGCATGTAATCAAAAAAAAGTCATACTATAGCATGTCGACCAAAAAAAGTCATACTATAGCATGTCGACCAAAAAAAGTCATACTATAGCATGTTGACCAAAAAAAGTCATACTATAGCATGTTGACCAAAAAAAGTCATGCTATAGCATGTCGACCAAAAAAAGTCATATTATAGCATGTCGACCAAAAAAAAGTCATACTATAGCATGTCGACCAAAAAAAGTCATACTATAGCATGTAACCAAAAAAAAGTCATACTATAGCATGTCGACCAAAAAAAGTCATATTATAGCATGTCGACCAAAAAAAAGTCATACTATAGCATGTCGACCAAAAAAAGTCATATTATAGCATGTCGACCAAAAAAAAGTCATACTATAGCATGTCGACCAAAAAAAGTCATACTATAGCATGTAACCAAAAAAAAGTCATACTATAGCATGTCGACCAAAAAAAGTCATACTATAGCATGTCGACCAAAAAAAGTCATACTATAGCATGTCGCCCAAAAAAAGTCATACTATAGCATGTCGACCAAAAAAAGTCATATTATAGCATGTCGACCAAAAAAAAGTCACACTATAGCATGTCGACCAAAAAAACTCATATTATAGCATGTCGACCAAAAAAAAGTCATACTATAGCATGTCGATCAAAAAAAGTCATACTATAGCATGTAACCAAAAAAAGTCATACTATAGCATGTCGACCAAAAAAAAGTCATACTATAGCATGTCGACCAAAAAAAGTCATATTATAGCATGTCGACCAAAAAAAAGTCATACTATAGCATGTCGACCAAAAAAACTCATATTATAGCATGTCGACCAAAAAAAAGTCATACTATAGCATGTCGACCAAAAAAAGTCATACTATAGCATGTAACCAAAAAAAGTCATACTATAGCATGTCGTCAAAAAAAAGTCATACTATAGCATGTCGACCAAAAAAAGTTATACTATAGCATGTCGACCAAAAAAAAGTCATACTATAGCATGTCCACCAAAAAAAGTCATACTATAGCATGTCGACCAAAAAAAAGTCATACTATAGCATGTCGACCAAAAAAACTCATATTATAGCATGTCGACCAAAAAAAGTCATACTATAGCATGTCGACCAAAAAAACTCATATTATAGCATGTCGACCAAAAAAACTCATATTATATCATGTCGACCAAAAAAACTCATACTATAGCATGTCGACCAAAAAAACTCATATTATAGCATGTCGACCAAAAAAAAGTCATACTATAGCATGTCGACCAATAAAAGTCATCCTATAGCATGTCGACCAAAAAAAGTCATACTATAGCATGTCGACCAAAAAAAGTCATACTATAGCATGTCGACCAAAAAAAGTCATACTATAGCATGTCGACCAAAAAAAAGTCATACTATAGCATGTCGACCAAAAAAAGTCATACTATAGCATGTCGACCAAAAAAAGTCATACTATAGCATGTCGACCAAAAAAAGTCATACTATAGCATGTCGACCAAAAAAAAGTCATACTATAGCATTTCGACCAAAAAAAGTCATACTATAGCATGTCGACCAAAAAAAGTCATACTATAGCATGTCGACCAAAAAAAGTCATACTATAGCATGTCGACCAAAAAAAAGTCATACTATAGCATGTCGACCAAAAAAAGTCATACTATAGCATGTCGACCAAAAAAAAGTCATACTATAGCATTTCGACCAAAAAAAGTCATACTATAGCATGTCGACCAAAAAAAAAGTCATACTATAGCATGTCGACCAAAAAAAGTCATACTATAGCATGTCGACCAAAAAAAAAGTCATACTATAGCATGTCGACCAAAAAAAGTCATACTATAGCATGTCGACCAAAAAAACTCATATTATAGCATGTCGACCAAAAAAAGTCATACTATAGCATGTCGACCAAAAAAACTCATATTATAGCATGTCGACCAAAAAAACTCATATTATAGCATGTCGACCAAAAAAACTCATACTATAGCATGTCGACCAAAAAAACTCATATTATAGCATGTCGACCAAAAAAAAGTCATACTATAGCATGTCGACCAATAAAAGTCATCCTATAGCATGTCGACCAAAAAAAGTCATACTATAGCATGTCGACCAAAAAAAGTCATACTATAGCATGTCGACCAAAAAAAGTCATACTATAGCATGTCGACCAAAAAAAAGTCATACTATAGCATGTCGACCAAAAAAACTCATATTATAGCATGTCGACCAAAAAAAGTCATACTATAGCATGTCCACCAAAAAAAGTCATACTATAGCATGTCGACCAAAAAAAAGTCATACTATAGCATGTCGACCAAAAAAACTCATATTATAGCATGTCGACCAAAAAAAGTCATACTATAGCATGTCGACCAAAAAAACTCATATTATAGCATGTCGACCAAAAAAACTCATATTATAGCATGTCGACCAAAAAAACTCATACTATAGCATGTCGACCAAAAAAACTCATATTATAGCATGTCGACCAAAAAAAAGTCATACTATAGCATGTCGACCAATAAAAGTCATCCTATAGCATGTCGACCAAAAAAAGTCATACTATAGCATGTCGACCAAAAAAAGTCATACTATAGCATGTCGACCAAAAAAAGTCATACTATAGCATGTCGACCAAAAAAAAGTCATACTATAGCATGTCGACCAAAAAAAGTCATACTATAGCATGTCGACCAAAAAAAGTCATACTATAGCATGTCGACCAAAAAAAGTCATACTATAGCATGTCGACCAAAAAAAAGTCATACTATAGCATTTCGACCAAAAAAAGTCATACTATAGCATGTCGACCAAAAAAAGTCATACTATAGCATGTCGACCAAAAAAAGTCATACTATAGCATGTCGACCAAAAAAAAGTCATACTATAGCATGTCGACCAAAAAAAGTCATACTATAGCATGTCGACCAAAAAAAAGTCATACTATAGCATGTCGACCAAAAAAAGTCATACTATAGCATGTCGACCAAAAAAAGTCATACTATAGCATGTCGACCAAAAAAAAGTCATACTATAGCATGTCGACCAAAAAAAAGTCATACTATAGCATTTCGACCAAAAAAACTCATATTATAGCATGTCGACCAAAAAAAGTCATACTATAGCATGTCGACCAAAAAAAAGTCATCCTATAGCATGTCGACCAAAAAAAGTCATACTATAGCATGTCGACCAAAAAAACTCATATTATAGCATGTCAACCAAAAAAAGTCATACTATAGCAGGTCGACCAAAAAAATTCATACTATAGCATGTCGACCAAAAAAAAAGTCATACTATAGCATGTAATCAAAAAAAAGTCATACTATAGCATGTCGACCAAAAAAAGTCATACTATAGCATGTAATGAATAAAAGTCATACTATATCATGTAATCAAAAAAAAGTCATACTATAGCATGTCGACCAAAAAAAGTCATACTATAGCATGTAATGAATAAAAGTCATACTATAGCATGTAATGAATAAAAGTCATACTATAGCATGTAATGAATAAAAGTCATACTATAGCATAGGAACAGGTTAAAACCTGTTTTTTAAATTTCCCCATAAATACTTCTATCTCCTTATTTTCAGTGATCAGTGAGACGCAGAAAGAAAAAGAGACAGACTGGATCACAGAGTGGAAGTTGTGGCGTGGACCATAATAGCAGAGTGATAGGCGGGAGGATGAGGGAATTTTACAAACAGGAGCATGAAAAAACAGTCGCAGGCCACAAAGAAAGAATCAGAATTAACCGGTTGTCTCCGTCTGTCCCAGCCTCGTCCGCAGGGACAGACGCGCTGCTTATCAGCCTCTGTTTGAAAATCAGTTCGAAGAACTCCAGAAGAAACACAAACATTTTTTTTGCTGTTTGTTATGATCAGGCAAGGAAAAAGCATTTATGCAAAAACGTCCGTGTTGTTTATTTGTGAGGGCTTCGGTGGGTTGTGCTGTGCCTTTTCATAAACGCTCTCACATGTTGGTGATCGAGGCGAAGGCGGAGGACGTCTGGGAAAACAGAAACAGAGACGCTTCTGTCCGCTGCCGTCGTTAGTGGACACGTCCGACAAAGCCAACGCTGCCACGTTCACTTTCTGTAGCCGACTTACCTTTTCAAAAGGCTGCTGTTTCATTTTTTATAACTACAGGCTGCATTTTATTGAATCTGTTGCCCAGATAAGGAGGGAAAGAGAAGAGGACAGTATTGTTTTCTATACCTGCTTATTCCTCATTAGGGTCGCAGGGCTCTGCTGGAGCCAATCCCAGCACATTACGGCGAGCCAATCACCATTCACACCTACGGGCAATTTAGAGTTTCCAATTAACCTCAGCATGTTTTTGGACTGTTGTCCCAGACCCAGGACCAAGGAGGTCTTGAACCTGCAACCTTCTTGCTGTGAGGCAACAGCACTAACCCCTGCGCCACCATGTCGCCCACACTATTCTCCCTTTGCACATAGTCTAGTTTTAGTCAATAGTCAATTAGGAACCTTTGTTTAGTTCAGTGTGACACACGGACATGTTTTGAAGTGACACCACCGGAGTTAGAGGACCAAACTGAATGTTCTCTCCACATTAAAAGTACACCCCGCGCCACCGTGTCGCCCCGGATTGTATTGTATTTTTTTTTTGATTATTTTTCAAGTCAGATTTAATACGTACTTTAACAGAAGTTAAAGTTAAAGCAGTAAATCTGGTACAGCAGAGTATATGTATAGTATATGATGTGCTGCAGGGAAAATAAACATTTAATCATGAATGCTCATTATGTATTTGTAGCCTACTTAGTCATTTTGGTAGTAGGCTAATGTAGCTAATGTAGCCTGTGCTGTTCATATAAGGATTTTATTATTATTATTTTTTGTCCAATATGGCTTTGAACATCTGTGAATGTCTCACAGCAACAAGGTCATAGGGTCAGGAGGCCAAACACATTGTTCCATTAGAACACTGGACTGATAGTTGCTGGAAATGGGCCTCTATACACCTATGTAGATATTGATGCACCAAAAACCAGACATTTGCAGCTAGAATAGTCATTTACCACATTAGAGATGTATAGAGTGGATTTATCATTAGTTTAAAGTTATCTTCATTGGAAAAAAGTGTGTTTTTCTTTCAAAAATCAGGACATTTCTAAATGATCTTCTCCCAAAGACATGCTGAGGTTAATTGGAGACTTTAAATTTGAGCAGAATTATGGAGCTAATATTGGGTCAAATGTTTTGTACTTGAAAAATCTAATTTAATAACTATAGCTTTGTGATATGATTTTGATTCAGCACAATAACCTTTTGGAAGTAAAATTTGTTTATGAATAAAGATAATAATAACAATAAAGGATTGAAGGAACGAACACAAAACATTTATTTCTCAAGGTACAAAATACACTAAAGTGTATGAGAAAAGCAGGTTTGGTTTATTCCTCCATCGTTACGTTGCTGATGACTGAAATCCAACATGGTTCCACAGCCTCGTTTCATCCTCCAATCAACGACAGGCAACACGTCACATGACAGTTCAACAGTCTCCTCGGTCCTTTCTTCACGCCTGTTTTTACTGGTTTCACTCTGTACAAAATAAAACACTATTTACTATAAAAAAGTCGCGTCCCTTGAAGATTTTCTTTCAGTGTCAGGTTTAACGCCTCCCGCCGTGTTGGCCTGTAGAAAGAAGTCGGTTTGGGCCAACATCCAAAATGTAAAATCACAAGATTGTCCAAAATATTGCAATGTACGACATTATTGTGAGTCTTTATTTAAAATACTGTGTATTTCGGGGTGTTTGCTCAGATATTTGGAAATAAAAACTGTTTCATATTAACAAAAAAGGAACCGAAGCAGTGAAATTAATTTGTACACCTAAAAAAAATTTTAAAAATGGCGGAAATATTGTGATATTTTGACATGTTGGAAATGAGCCCAAGCCCTAAAACGACTGCAGCAGCAGGACGATCGGTCTGCGACCGCCCGTCACGTCACCTCGCTTCTTATCCCCAAAACGACACAAACATCCCGACATAAATCGTATCAAACGACAAAGTACAAAACATTTAGCCTGGGCACAAAAATGCCCACAATCCAAATAGCTGAAAATAAAATAAACTGAAGAACACTTTTGGCATCAACACTTTTGGCATCAACAAAAAATATATCAGAAAACAATATTTCCATTAGGAGGCAAGAGCTCACAAAGCCGTTCAACTCTAAACACTCATAAATAAAACAAAAAGAAATATCTTAAGGCTCTTGACAATTAAGTTAATAAATCAAATATACACAATGATTAATTAAAAAAAAGTATGTACACATCTGTACAGAAACATTCGACATGGACGATTCTTCATATTGGCCCCAAAAAACAAAACTAAATAAATATTTTTTCCCCCCAAATTGGTCATTTTTTGACATTCAGATACAGACTCGTTGAATGTGATACAGATCTCAGGAAGCGTCGCGTTGGTCCACATTTTGTTTACGATCGACCGTTCAGGTCGTTCAAACTGTTATCTTAACATAAACCGTTAAGATAATTTAAACATTCAGCTCATTCAAACTCAAAACTTCTGATAACTCAAGTTGTTCAGACGTTCAAATTGTTCAGATCATCTAAATTGTTCAGATATTCACACTGTTCAGATCGTTCAAATCGTTTAAATCGTTTAGATTCATTCAATCCATTAAACCGTTCAAACATTCAGACGTTTAAAGTGTTCAGATCGTTCCATCCTTCAAATCTTTCAAACTTTCAGATGTTCAAACTGTTCAGATCGTTCAAACTGTTCAGATCGTTCAAACTGTTCAGATCGTTCAAACTGTTCAGATCGTTCAAACTGTTCAGATCGTTCAAATCGTTTGGATCGTTCAGATCATTAAATCCTTCATATTTTTCAAACATTCAGACGTTCAAACCATTGAAATTGTTCAGATCGTTCAGATCAGTCAAGTCATTCAAACGTTCAGACGGTCCAACTGTTCAGATCGTTCAAATTGTTCGGATCATTCAGATTGTTCAAATTTCACGTGTTCAAACCATTCATGTTAAAATGTTCCGATGATTCAAACCGTGTGGACATTCAAACCGTTCAGATCGTTCACGTGTTCAGATCATTTAAACTGTTCAGATCGTTCAGATCAATCAAAACCTAAAATAAACAGCAAAAATCCATCTCAAAATTCCAGTTCTATACAAACAAACATAAAAAAGAGCAGAAATTCCAGTCCGCCTCCCAGACTTGGTGTATCTGGCGGCTCCGTTATACGATGTACTCCATCCTGTTCTGGAGCTGCCGGTTGTCCTGTTTGCTCGTCCAATGTCGGTGTCGTTCCTCTCGATCGACCGACAAGTACGCCGGCGGCGCCCGGGGAAACCGGGCCTTCTGCAGCCTCTTGTCCACCTCCTCTTCCTCAGACAGGCTCCCCGTGTCCGACCTCCTGATCTTGGCGTTGACGGCGTTCTTGTCCTCATAGAGGCGGTGATGGAGGTGGCGAGGCGGGTTTTTCTCGATGGGGTTCTTGATGTGGTTGAGCTGCTCACGGACGGCAGCGGCTCCGACGCAGCCGTGGACGGCGTTGTTGTCCTCGGCTGTGGGCGAGGAGGAGGAGGAGGAGGAGGAGGCCGCCTGGGTGCTGACCCCTGTGTGGGTGCTCTGTTTCCGCCAACGCCATCTCGCGCACCACAGCAACATGGAAGAGACCACCAACGCCCAGACGACGATCACCACGGAGACCAGCAGCGGCACCGAGTGAACTGCTGAACACAGAGAGAAGCGAGGTCAGAGACCCTGGAGACATTCATTCATTCATCTTCTATATCTGCTTATTTCTCATTAAGGTTGTTGTGTGGAGTTTGCATGTTCTCCCCGTGTCTGCGTGGGTTTTCACCAGGTACTCCGGCTTCCTCCCACAGTCCAAAAACATGCTGAGGTTAACAGGAGACTCTAAATTGCACATAGGTGTGAGTGTGTGAGTGAATGGTGTGTGTGCCCCATGATTGGCTGGTGACCATCTGGGGTGTATCCCTGCCTCCCGCCTGTAATGTGCTGGGATTGGCTCCAGCAGACCATGTGACCCTAATGAGGAATAAACGGTTATAGAAGATGAATGGATGTTTTTGGACTGTGGGAGGAAGCCAGAGAACCCACTCAGACACAGGGAGAACATGCAAACAGGGCAGTCGTGGGTAAGCGGTTAGGGTGTCGGACTTGTAGCCCAAAGGTTGCCGGTTCGACTCCTGACCCGCCAGGTTGGTAGGGAGAGTAATTAACCAGTGTTCTCCGTCATGACTGAGGTACCCTGAGCATGGTACCGTCCCGCCGCCATTGGGGCCTGCCCCCTTGCACAGGTGAGGCATAAAGGCAATTTCATGGTGTGCAGTGTGTGCTTTGTCACAATGACTGGGAGTTGGGTGTTTCCCAGATGGACTTTCACTTTCACTTCAAACTCCACCCAGAAAGGTCCCAGACCAAGGTCTGGAGCCTGCCACCTCCTTGCTGTGAGGCAACAGTGCTAACTCAGGAGAAATCTTTGATTTTATTTTAAAAGTCCATAAAACATAAAGACATTGAAGCAAAACGTGACGAGACGCTCTCTCTCACCGTGGGGGCTGATGTTTGCTCGTCTCTGGATCCGAACCTCGGCGACGGCGCTGATGATGGAGCTGTTGGCGCTCCGCTTGCTGACCACGTCCATGATCCTGTCCGTGACGTCCTTGACGAAGGTCGTGCCTTTCCGCTGGTCGTCTGTCGACTGGAACGTTCAGTGGAAAATCAGCATCAGTCATCCCAGTCTGATTAAACGATCAGTCTAAGTTAATCCTCAGTCTGAAAATCTTCACTCTGAGAAACTCTGTCACAGAAAGTTCCGTCACAACCACGACACGTTAAAATCAGAGCGACATGACTTACGATGGACATGTGGATCTCGTTGCTGGCGCTGAGCGACGGCTCGCAGGTCATGGAGACGGAGGACATGGAGGAGACCGAGGAGGACAGGTTCTTCAACATGTACAGGCTCCTGAGCTCACGACAGACCTGCTCCACCGTCACACCCTGAAACAGCAGCAGAGGATGGATTATAAATAATTAACTCTTCTCATTATGAGTAGCAAGCACCAAAATGTCACATAAGTGATGTTATGTTGTTGTCATGGTTACCATGGTTTTTACGTGGTATTTAAAGGCCAAATAAAGGGTTGAACGTGTTTGACTCCATCAGACCGACCTTTGCCATGACGTCCTTGTTGAACGTGAAGGTGACGTTGGCGCAGCTGCTCTCTGGGTGACACCCGGCCGTGGGCGGGGCCTGGTGGGCGGGGCTCCAGCACTCGCCCTGGCTGGGACACGGTTTGACGAAGCAGCTCTCGTCCCGGACGGCAACACAGGTCTGACCGGGCGGACACTCCGAGCCGCGGTGGCCGTGCAGCTTACAGGCTCTGGGCCCACACCACAGCTGACATCACAGTGACATCACAAAGGGTCAGCGCCGGACGCCACATGCAAGACGTTTACACATTTTCTGCAGCGTGCTGACTGGCTGTTTCCTACCTTTGAGCAGGAGACTCTGCCGTTGTGACAGCGGCAGACGTTACAGTCGTCGTCCCATCTGCTTCCGTCCAGAGCCACAAACCCAGCGACCAGACAAGGCCGACCGGACACTGCAGCACAACAACAACAACAACAACAACAACAACAACAACAACATCAACATCAACATGCTGCTCACTGACTCAACCATTAGTTTAGAAAAGTCTCTCTAGTCAACAGACTCTATGTAGTAAACAGCACAGCAGAGGTCACAGGTTGAAGGTTACAGGGTACAAGTTGAAGATCGTAAGTTGCGGGTTACAGGTTGAAGGTTACAAGTTACCGGTTGAAGGTTTCAAGTTATAGGTTGAAGGTTAAAGGTTACAGGTTGAAGGTTACAAGTTATAGGTTGAAGGTTACAGGTTACCGGTTGAAGGTTAAAGGTTACAGGTTAATGGTTGAAGGTTGAATTGTTACAAGGTACAGGTTGAAGGTTACAGGTTAACGCTTGAAGGTTTCAAGTTAAAGGTTGAAGGTTACAGGTTAAAGGTTGAAGGTTAAAGGTTGAAGGTTACAGGTTAAAGGTTGAAGGTTAAAGGTTATAGGTTAAAGGTTACCAGTTGAAGATTGAAGGTTATAGGTTGAAGGTTACACGTTACAAGTTGAATTGTTACAAGGTACAGGTTGAAGGTTTCAAGTTATAGGTTGAAGGTTACAGGTTAAAGGTTGAAGGTTAAAGGTTACAGGTTACAAGTTAACGGTTGAAGGTTGAATTGTTACTAGTTACAGGTTAAAGGTTACAGGTTACAGGTACCAGGTGTACCTTGCTGGCAGCGGGGTCCAGTCCTTCCTGGCAGACACAGGCAGCTGAAACCGTTGATGTGGTCGATGCAGGTGGAGCCGAAGCTGCAGGGAGACGAGTGGCACTCGTTGATGTCTGAAAACACAGCGGCGGGACAGTTTCAGCCTCGTTTTACTTGAAGAAGACTGGGATTTATCACAGCTTTAAGGACCTGTTGTTGTTATTTACATCAAGTCTGTAATGATCAGTTGTTATTTACATCATCTGGCGTGTTTGGTCGGTAATAATTACGGATAATAAAATATGTATGTTGTGATGTAGCCACTCACTGATCCTGCAGTCTGGACCAGCGAAGCCCGGAGCACATTCACACCGGTACCAGTTGTCTCCATCAACACACGTCCCACCGTTATAACTACAGCAAACAATCAATAAGTAATAATCATTATAACCTGATCAGTTCACACACAAGAGGAGGAGAAAAATATGAAGATTTAAAAAATAAATCTGTCTAAAGCAGGACATGTTTAATACATCATATTATATAATATATAATAACATCAGAAACACTGAGATAAAGAGACACTAATATTTTTTTTATTCTTTTTACACATGTGTTTTCCTGGACGTCTGAAGAATCAGTTTTATTGATCAGTTTGACTCACCAGGGATGGGAGCTGCAGTCGTTGGCGTCTGAAAACGAAGGAAACAAAACATCACGTCAGAAAAGTTCAGTTCAGATTAAATGTTGTATTTCTTGTGTTTCTTTTTTTACTTTTTTCAAAACATTACTTCTTACTTTTTACTTAGATAATTTCCCGCTAATTTCCAAATCCAACAGACTGAACCTTCAATTAATTATGATAATTTATAGCTTTTAGTGCAGAAACTTTTATTTTGGTGGGTAGAGATCAGTGGTAGCTTTTAGTAGAGAAACTATTTTTTCTTCTGTACTAAATGCTACCACTGAACAATTCCTACCAAAATAAAAGCTTCTATAGTAAAAGCTACCACTGAACAATTCCTACCAAAATAAAAGTTTCTATAGTAAAAGCTACCACTGAACAATTCCTACCAAAATAAAAGTTTCTCTGTTAAACACTACTACTCACCTCTTCCTACCAAAATAAACTTTTCTATACCAAAATCTACCACTGAACTTTTATTTTGGTAGGTAGAGATCAGTGGTAGCTTTTAGTAGAGAAACTATTTTTTTTATTTCCTCCTGATTTCAATTTCAATTTTCCTATTTTTTCTGAATTTTATTTTTTATCATCCTTTTTTTCATCATTTATGGTGCTAGATGCATTTTATTGCTGCTTCCTGGTGTAAGTGCAGTGACTCACTGAGGCTGCAGGTGGCGCCCTCCCAGCCGTCCTTGCAGACGCAGCTGAAGCCGTCTGCGCTGCCCAGGCAGGTTCCTCCGTTCTGGCAGGGACTGGACAGGCAGCTGCTGTTCTGGCCTGGAGACACAAACGGCATCAGGGTTAACTGCAGCACCTCCTCATCTTCTCCTCATCGCCTCCTCATCTCCTGGTTTTAAAGCTGTACTGACCCACGCTGCAGGTGGCGCCCTCCCAGCCCGCCGCACACACACACATGAAGGCGTCTCCTCGGTCGTAGCAGGTGCCTCCGTTGTTGCAGGTGTCCTCGTCGCACTGGCTGTCCCCTGGACGACAGAGACACGTCCTCACGTCAACAAACTCTGACAGAGTCGGCTTCATTTGAGAAGTTAAGAGTTGACACCTGTTCTACACTTTGGACACTCTGTGGACACTCTGGACATTCAGGCGCTTTGTGGACATTTTACAGACACTCTATGGACACTATGGACACTCTGTGGACACTGTGGACACTCTGTGGAGACTCTGTGGAGACTCTGTGGAGACTCTGTGGTCACTCTGTGGACACTCTATAGACACTCTATAGACACACTGTGGACACTCTATGAACACTCTATGGACACTGTGTAGACACTCTATGGACACTGTGTAGACACTCTATGGACACTGTGGACACTGTGTAGACCCTATGGACACTATGGACACTCTGTGGACACTGTGGACACACTGTGGTCACTCTATGGACACTCTATAGACACTCTATGGACACACTGTGGACACTCTATGGACACTCTATGGACACTGTGGACACTCTGTGGACACTGTGGACAGCGTGTACACTTTGTAGACACTCTAATTGACACTATGGACACTCTGTGGACATTCAGACACTCTATGGACACTCTGCGGACACGCTCATCACTTTGTGGACACTAGACACTGTGGACACTGTGTGGACACCAGGGACAGTGTTGATACTTTATGGACATGATGTGGAAATTCAGACACTTTGTGGACACTTTATAGACATCTATGGACACTAAAGGGACATTGTGGACACTCTCTTCACTCTGTTGACACTCTACGGACACTATGGACACTGTGGACCCTCTTGTCAATTTGTGCACACTTGACACTCTATGCAAATTATGTCAAGTCAAGTCAATTTTATTTTTATAGCCCAAAATCACGAATCACAGATTCATCCCAATGGTTGTTACAGTTTGTACAACACAACATCCCCTGTCCTTAGACCCCCACATCCTACAAGAAATAAACCTTTAACAGGAAAAAAAACAAACTACGGACACTCAAGACACATTAGTTAAAAAATAAAGAACTGGAGACACTGGTGTGATTGTTTGTTTTTCAACAATAAAAACCTTGACCCAATAGGAAAACTCCAACATTTGGAGCCTCTATTAATTGTAAAGGACAAAGGGGGCGGGGCTTACTTGAGTGACAGGTCTTTCCCTTCCAGCCGTCTCTGCATTCACAGTAAAAGTCGCTGATCAGATCTCGACAGACGCCGCCGTTCTGACATGGAGACGAACTGCAGTCATCAATGTCTGCAACAAACACCGGGTTAAAGAGAGGAGCAGGACGACGAGGAGCAGGAGGAGGAGCAGGAGGAGCAGGAGGAGGAGCAGGAGGAGGACGAGGAGCAGGAGGAGGAGGAGCAGGAGGAGGAGCAGGAGGAGGAGGAGGAGGAGCAGGAGGAGGAGGAGGAGCTTACTGTTGAGACAGGTAGGATGGTCCCAGCCTATAGCACAGATGCACTGATACTGACTGACTTTATCAATACAGGTTCCTCCGTTCAGACAGGGGGCGCTCTCACAGTCATTTATATCTGAAACACGACAAACAGGATTTAAACAAACAAACAAACAAACTTAGGATATAGGCAAAGAATAAACAAACAAGGATATAAACAAAAAGACAAACAAACAGAATATAAACCATGGAAAAACAAACAGGATATGTACAAAGAACAAAAAACACAAGATATAAACAACAAGTGAACAAACAAAGACCATGAACCATGAATAAACAAACAGACAGAATATAGATAAAGAATAAACAAACAGGACATAAAGAACATAAATAAAAATAAATATAAACAAAGACTAAACAAACACAGGATATAAATAAACAAACAGTAGATAAAGAACAAAGACACAGGAGGTAACCAAAGAATAAACAAACAAAAAACAAACAAAAACAGCCAGGACACAAACAAACAAACAGGACATAAACAAACAAACAACGGTGAACTCACTCTCGTGGCAGTACGTTCCGGTGAATCCCTCCTCACACTCACAGCTGAACTGTCCTCCCTGGTGGCTGTGGCACCGCCCGTGGGGGCCGCACACGTTGGACGAAATCAAACGCACCCCGCCTGGTGTGCTGTTGGACGCCACCGCCACGGTGCAGCTGTCAATCACTGAGGGAGAGAAGCCGTTAGTACAGGAACTTTTACTTTGGTAGGAAGAGAATCAGCAGTAGCTTTTAGTACAGAATCTTTTATTTTGATAGGAAGAGGTCAGTGGTAGTTTTTTAGCACAGATGCTTTTATTTTGACAGACAGAGGTTAGTGTCGAGGGGCGGGGCCGAGGGGTTGAAGGGGGCGGACCTTTGCACGGCGAGCTGCGGCAGTGGTCCTTCAGGCGGGAGCAGTTCTTGCCCTCGTAGTCTTCGGGACATTCACAGACGTAGTCGGCCTCCACGTTGAAACACCGGCCGCCATTACGACACGGGCTGCTGAGGCAGTAGTCCACGTCCGACTGGAGGAGGAAAGAGCAAAGTTGATCAGCGGCGGCTAGCAACGCCTCCACTGTAAACGCCCATAAGCTGCATGTCTTCATAACAACCAGATACAGGCCAGCAGCCCACCTCTGGCGGGAGAAACCCATGGATGTATTATAGACCTGGATATGGTCCCAATTTTTCCCAGTGGCCACATGTGGTACTGCAACAAAAACAGTACCACTGCAACTGTTGATTACTGATTTTTGTATTCTATAATTTTATTCTTGAAACCTCTATAACAGCCAGAAAAGCTGTGAAAATATCGTATGCTGTGTCTCGGGAGCCGTTTCATTTATTTTATTTATTTGTTTTTCTTCAAACAGGTTTAAATGTGTAAATGTCTCTATGGGTCAGTTTTTCAGCGTATGCACCAGTCGAGCAGCAAACATTGAAATGATTGGCGGCCATTTTTCAGTCAGGTATCCAGTTCCATAATACATCCATGGAGGAAAAGGCGGTTTCACGGAAAAGCACGACTTCCTGTTTGCGTCCGTCGCTTGGCGATGGCTCACCTGACAGCGGCGTCCAGAGAAGCCAGGCGGACACAGGCAGTGGAAGCCATTGACTTCGTCACGGCAACGGCCGCCGTTGAGGCACGGCGAGCTGGCGCAGTCGTCAACGTCCACGTCACAGAGCTCACCGCCAAAACCAGGAGGACAAGAACATTCAAATGCATTCACCAGGTCCTGAAGGAACGAGACAAAATTACCTGATAAAATATATGTAAAATATTGCAGTATTATGAGTCAATGTTATAAAGTATTGCAGTAGTATGAGTAGATGTAGTAAAGTTTTGCAGTATTATGAGTAGATGTAGTAAAGTTTTGCAGTATTATGAGTCAATGTTTTAAAGTATTGCAGTATTATGAGTATATGTAGTAAAATATTGCAGTAGTATGAGTAGATGTAGTAAAGTTTTGCACTATTATGAGTAGATGTAGTTCTGACTCATCAGAATTTGAAACAGAACAGACAGACAGAACAGATCTGTTGAGAAATGTGAATGTTTGGAGTAATCTGATCTGCTGTTGTCATGGAAACCACACACACACAAACACACACACACATACACACATTCTCTGTCCGACTACTTGCTCAGCATTTTCTGCTTACGGCTCATGAGGGTAGAAATTGCTTTGCAGGAATCAAAGTGTAAATGGGCCTAGGCGAAGTGGGCGGATCCTCACCTTGCATGTGGCTCCGTTCTGACACTGACCTCGACAGTCGTTGATATCTGCAGAAACAAGTCATAACCACAGGTTTCTAGCGAGTCCTCGTCCCTTCAAAATAAAAGCCTTTTCTGTAAATATACATATTGTGATCACCGCTGGTTGAGTCACACTCACTTTCGTCACAGTTCTGGCCCGTCCAGCCCGGTAGGCAGTCGCAAAAGTATCCTCCAATCAGATTCCGGCAGGAGTTGGCATTGACGCAGGGGTTGCCCGCACACTCGTTGGCGTCTGAAATGAGAACAAACACCAAATCAGAGGGAACGTGGCGTCCTGCAGACGCAGCAGGAGTCAAAACTACCACGGACCTCTTGCTACCAAAATAAAAGCTTCTGTACTAAATGCTACCACTGACCAATTCTTACCAAAATAAAAGTTTCTGTAGTAAAATCTACCACTGATTACTTTCTACCAAAATAAAAGTTTCTGGACTAAAAGTTACCACTTATCTCTTCCTACCAAAATAAAAGCTTCTGTACTAAAATCCACCACTTATCTCTTCCTACTAAAATAAAAGTTTCTATACCAAAATTTACCACTGACCTCTTTCTACCAAAATAAAAGTTTCTGTATAAAAGCAACCACTGAGTCCTCCTACCAAAATATTTTTTTGTGCTAAAACCTACCACTACCTCTTCCTACCAAAATAAAAGCATCTGTGCTAAAAGCTACCACTTATCTCTTCCTACCAAAATAAAAGTTTCTGTACTAAATGCCGCCACTAACCTCTACCTACCAAAATAAAAGCATCTGTGCTAAAAGCTACCACTGACCTCTTCCTACCAAAATAAATGTTTCTGTATGAAAGCTACCACTGACCTCTTCCTATCAAAATAAAAGCATCTGCACTAAAAGCTACCACTGATCTCTTCCTACCAAAATAAAAGTATTGTGTTATTGGCCCAAACGATTTACCAAAAAAAACGGCCCCAATTTATCCGATATCACCCTATTTAATGAAGTGTTCGCTTCACTTAGATTATTTAATGCAGCCTTTTTGTATTTTTTAAATTAAAAACAACACATTAAACTTAAATTTTAATTTAAATTTCAAAGAGCGGGGACACTGACCGATGAGGCAGGTCTTGCCCGTCCACTGGGGGGGACAGGTGCACCTGAACCCGTTGACCCCGTCCTGGCAGGTCCCCCCGTGGCTGCAGGGGTTCCCCAGACACTCGTCCACGTCTGGAAGACGACAAACAAGCTGATAAAACAACAACGATAAACAACAAACAGGAAGTAGAAGAAGGCGGGGCGGCGTCTCACTGATGGAGCAGGACGGTCCCGTCCACCCGGACACGCACACACACTCGAAGCCCTGGCTGGTCTCCACACACACGCCGCCGTTCAGGCAGGGGTCAGACAGGCAGGCGTGGTCCGCTGAGGGGGACAGGATATGTAATTACATCAGTGATATAAACAAATTACGGGTATGGTCGTTACAGAAAGACCAATTCAGATCAAGATCACCATCAAAATAAAGGTTTCTGTACTAAGGACCCTACTAGTAACCTCTTCCTACCGAAATACCTATCAAAATAAAAGTTTCTGTATTAAAGACTAAACCCTTCCGATCAAAATAAAAGTTTCTGTATTAAAGACTAAACCCTTCCGATCAAAATAAAAGTTTCTGTATTAAAGACTAAACTCTTCCTATCAAAATAAAAGTTTCTGTATTAAAAGCTAACCTATTCATATACAAAAAAGCTTCAGTATTAAAGACTTAACCTCTTCCTATCAAAATAAAAGTTTATGTATTAAAGACTAAACTCTTCCTATCAAAATAAAAGTTTCTGTATTAAAAGTTTCTGTATTAAAGACTAAACTCTTCCTATCAAAATAAAAGTTTCTGTATTAAAGACTAAACCCTTCCGATCAAAATAAAAGTTTCTGTATTAAAGACTAAACCCTTCCTATCAAAATAAAAGTTTCTGTATTAAAGACTAAACTCTTCCTATCAAAATAAAAGTTTCTGAATTAAAAGCTAACCTATTCATATACAAAAAAGCTTCAGTATTAAAGACTTAACCTCTTCCTATCAAAATAAAAGTTTATGTATTAAAGACTAAACTCTTCCTACCAAAATAAGAGTTTCTGTACTAAATACTAACCCTGCTTCAACCAAAGTAAAAGTTTCTGTATTGTAGGCTGCTACTACCACTTCTAAAATAAAATAAAATAAAAGCTTCAGTATTAAAGACTTAACCACTGCCTATCAAAATAAAGGTTTCTGTATTAAAGACTAAGCTCTTCCTATCAAAATAAAAGTTTCTGTACTAAAGACTAACCTATTCCTATCAAAATAAGAACAAATCAATACTAATACAAAATTAACTAATTTAATTGAATTGAAAAAATATAGTATTTTTTATAAATGTTTATTATGGTTTCTAAATATTCTGGTGCAAATTATTTTTAGTTCTATTTAATTACTGAAAATTAAAATTATCATTTTAATAATTATTAAATTATTATTATTATTATGTTTTTAAATCAATGGATATTTTGAGAAAACTAAACATTCTAATTAATCCATTAAACCAACAAACGGCCCAGTTTTAGTGCCTTTATTTTATCCCTGGTGTTTTGTTGTATTGTTTATTCAGGTGTTGATTGGCTGATGCGGGAATCAAACCGCCGACCCTTGACCTCACCTCTCTCACAGTTGACCCCAGAGAAGCCGTCTGGACAGGAGCAGTGGTATTTATCAGGTCCCGTGTTGCTGCAGGTTCCTCCGTTCAAACATGGCTGCCGCGTCCTGCACGTGTTCAAATCTAAAAAAAAAATAAAAAAACAGCGAAACTCAACATTGACGATGATAAAACCACTTATTACAGATTTTAAATCATTTCTCTCTAACCTTTATCCAGTCCAATCCACCAAAATAAAAGACTAAATGCTTTCTATCAAAATAAAAGTTACTGTATTAAAGACTAACCTCTTCCTACAAAACTAAATGTTCCTGTATAAAAAACTAACCTCTTTCTACCAAAATAAAAGTTTACATATTAAAGACTATCCTCTTCTTACCAAAATAAAAGTTTCTATACAAAAGACTAACCTCCTCCTACCAAAGTAAAAGTGTCTTCACAAAAGACTAACTGTTTCTACCAAAATAAAAGTTACTGTATTACCAATAACTGCTTCTTACCAAAATAAAAGTTTCTATACAGAAGTCACACCTATTCCTATCAAAATAAAAATTTCTGCATTAAAGGCCACCACTAACCTCTTCCTTCCAAAATAAAAGTTTCTATATTAAAGACTAACCTCCTCTTACCAAAGTAAAAGTTTCTGTATTAAAGACTAACCTCTTCCTACCAAAATAAAAGTCTCCATATAGAAGTCACGTGTATTTCTAGCAAAATAAAAATTTCTATACAAAAGACTAACCTCCGCCTACCCAAATAAAAGTTTCTGTACTAAAGACCACCATGTGGGTTGGGGGTCAGGGGTCAGGGGTCAGAGGTCAACATGTACCTTTGTCACACAGCTGGCCTCCATAGTTGGTGTCACAGAGACACTGCCAGGGCTCCACACAGCTGCCGTGAACACAGCCGGGATGAGAGATGCACTGATCACAGTATTCACCCTGCCAGCCATACAGACACCTGACACACACACACACACACACACACTAAATCAACGTGTCAATAATTTTGTTAAAGTAGTTGATTTGTCTAAAAAGTACATGAATATACATAAAATAATTCAACATGTTTGGTTTAAAAATGAGTAAAATGAGTGTGTGCACACATGCGTGTGTGCATTTTACGTGTGTGTGTGTGTGCATGCGTTGTGTGTGTATGTGTGTGCCTGTTTGCGTGTGTGTTTGCATGTGTGTGTGTGTGTGCTCACCTGCACTCTCCAGGAAGTTTACAGGATCCGTGCTCCAGGCTGCAGCCCTGTCTGCAGATCGCTGCAACACACACACACACACACACACACACACACACACACACACACACACACACACACACACACACACACACACACACACACACACACACACACACACACAAAGGATGGAGATAAATGAAGTGAAACCTTCAGCTGAAAGAAGAATAAAATCTAGTAAAATTTTTAAAAATTAAAATCCAGTGTGTCTCCAACATGTCTCCAGTGTGTCTTTAGCAATTTTCCAACATGCCTCCAGCCTGTTCTCAGCACGTCTGCAGCATGTCTTTAGCGTGTCTCCAGCATATCTCCAATGTGTCTCCAATGTGTCTCCAACATGTCTCCAACATGTCTCCAGTGTGTCTCTACCATGTCTCTACCATGTCTCCAGCGTGTCTCTACCATGTCTCCAGCATGTCTCCAGCGTGTCTCCAGCATGTCTCTACCATGTCTCCAGCGTGTCTCTACCATGTCTCCAGCATGTCTCCAGCGTGTCTCCAGCATGTCTCCAGCATGTCTCCAGCATGTCTCCAGCGTGTCTCTACCATGTCTCTACCATGTCTCCACCATGTCTCCAGCGTGTCTCTACCATGTCTCTACCATGTCTCCACCATGTCTCCAGCGTGTTTCTACCATGTCTCCAGCGTGTCTCCATCGTGTCTCCAGCGTGTCTCTACCATGTTTCTACCATGTCTCCACCATGTCTCCACCATGTGTCCAGCATGTCTCCAGCGTGTCTCCAGCATGTCTCTACCATGTCTCCAGCATGTCTCTACCATGTCTCCAGCGTGTCTCTACCATGTCTCCAGTGTGTCTCTACCATGTCTCCAGCATGTCTCTACCATGTCTCCAGCATGTCTCCAGCGTGTCTCCAGCATGTCTCTACCATGTCTCCAGCGTGTCTCTACCATGTCTCCAGTGTGTCTCTACCATGTCTCCAGCATGTCTCTACCATGTCTCCAGTGTGTCTCTACCATGTCTCCAGCATGTCTCCAGCGTGTCTCTACCATGTCTCCAGCGTGTCTCTACCATGTCTCCAGCATGTCTCCAACATGTCTCCAGCGTGTCTCTACCATGTCTCCAGCATGTCTCCAACATGTCTCCAGCGTGTCTCTACCATGTCTCCAGCGTTTCTCTACCATGTCTCCAGCGTGTCTCTACCATGTCTCCAGCGTGTCTCCAGCGTGTTTCTACCATGTCTCCAGCGTGTTTCTACCATGTCTCCAGCGTGTCTCTACCATGTCTCCAGCGTGTTTCTACCATGTCTCCAGCGTGTCTCTACCATGTCTCTACCATGTCTCCAGCATATCTCCAGCGTGTCTCTACCATGTCTCCAGCATGTCTCCAGCGTGTCTCTACCATGTCTCCAGCGTGTCTCTACCATGTCTCCAGCATGTCTCCAGCGTGTCTCCAGCATGTCTCCAGCATGTCTCCAGCATGTCTCCAGCGTGTCTCTACCATGTCTCTACCATGTCTCCACCATGTCTCCAGCGTGTCTCTACCATGTCTCTACCATGTCTCCACCATGTCTCCAGCGTGTTTCTACCATGTCTCCACCATGTCTCCAGCGTGTCTCTACCATGTCTCTACCATGTCTCCACCATGTCTCCAGCATGTTTCTACCATGTCTCCACCATGTCTCCAGCGTGTTTCTACCATGTCTCCAGCGTGTCTCCATCGTGTCTCCAGCGTGTCCACTGTGTCTCGAGGATGTCCCTGTGAACAGGTAAAGTTTCCGTGTAACAACGTGGTCTAAAGAACTCACCTGTGTTACAGTCCGGTCCCGTCCAGCCCTCCAGACACGTCTTGTTGCCGTTGGGGTCGCACTCGTAGTGGCCGAAGAAGTCGTCCCTCGGGCGGCAGAACCTGTTGCAGCCGAAGCCGTAGTAGTGCTCGTCGCAGCTGAGTCGGACCTGGAAGTGGAACTGGGCCACGGGGCCGTGGTGCTTCAGGTTCTGCCACCGCCGGCTCGGGTTGATCATCCCGGAGTGGACGGCCTTCTCAATCACAGCCGCACTGCTGCCTGAGACGAGACACAGGGAGACACAATGAGACTCTCAGTCAGAGGAGACCATGTCCAACAGTCCACAACCCAAAGACCATCAGTTTACTATTATAGAGACTAAAGAAAATAATCAGAGAAGCTGGAACCAGAGAATTTGGACATTTTCTTCTTATAAAACGACTCAAATCGATTAAACAGTTCCAAAAATAGTTGGTGATTAATGTATTTTACACCATTTTATGAACCAAACAACTAATCTATAAATTGCTTCAAAAACTGATATATTAATTAAATATAAGAATAGTCAATAGGTAAAATAGCTTGTTTCTGGTAAAAAATAGTCCAATATTAAGCAGATTAATCTTGGATTTTTCTTGATAAAAAGGCAAACAATTTAACCTTGATTTAAGAAAATAAGATGAAATTGACCAACATCAAGAATAAGATAATTCATGATAATCATACTATTGGACTAATTGAACTAAAAACAACCAAAGATCATCAATTTACTATCATAGAAGACTAAAGAAACCAGAAAATAATCAGAGAAGAGAAGCTGGAACCAGAGAATTTAGACATTTTCTTCTTGAAAATGACTCAAACCTATTTATTGATTATTAAAATAGTTGGTAATTAACGTATCACAGATTATCATCACAGAAAGCTGAAAAAAAAGAGAAGAAGTTGAAGTTAAAAAGTCAGAAAACGCAGAGCTGTGGTATTTCAGCAGCGGGTGGAAAGTGTGGTCGGGCTGAGGTGACGCCGCCCGTTTAACCGGCTGAAATCTCTGAAAACGGAGGCAGCAAACTGTGATGCTTCACAGCAGCACGGCAGCTTTAAAAAAAGGTGCTGGAAACGTCACCGCGGCAGCAGGTTTAAAAACACAGGAACCTCAGAAGAAGCTGGATCTGTTCCTTCCCTGAATATTTGAGCAAATATTCAAACCTGCCACTTCGCCGCTGAATTCAGGCCGAGCTGCTGAGACCGCACCAGCCCGACAAACCCCAACGGCTCAGCTTTACCCACCGATTCATACCGAGTCCATTCCTGTGTGTTTTATTTACTGACGTATCTGTGATTATTGAACATCTTCGACATATCTATTGCGTAGTGTTTCTACTGTATCTTACTTTTCTATCTTCATCATTTTTCTGAAAAAGCTGTGATATAAAATCTATGTTTTTACAGTTAGGTGCGAAAAGGGGGCTTTTATTGTTAAAGGATATACAATTTATGAGGTGCGACATGGTGGAGCAGGGGTTAGCGCTGTTGCCTCACAGCAAGAAGGTCACAGGTTCAAGACCTCCTTGGTCCTGGGTCTGGGACCTTTCTGTGTGGAGTTTGCATGTTCTCCCCGTGTCTGCGTGGGTTTTCACCAGGTACTCCGGCTTCCTCCCACAGTCCAAAAACATGCTGAGGTTAATTGGAGACTCTAAATTGCCTGTAGGTGTGAGTGTGTGAGTGAATGGTGGTGTCCAATCCTGGTCCTGGAGGTCCGGTGTGGGTGCAGGTTTTTGTTCCTACCAAGCAGTTACACACCTGATTCTACTAATGAAGGTCCTTAGCAGGGCTCCTGATTAGTAGAATCAGGTGTGTAACTGCTTGGTTAGAACAAAAACCTGCACCCACACCGGACCTCCAGGACCAGGATTGGACACCCCTGATTTATGAGGTCTCATGACCAAGATATCCTATCCTAAGTCACGATAGCTGGTTTTAAGGCTGAGTTTGTGAATATGGGCTCAAAAATGTATTCATAGAACAACTAGACCAGTGGTTCCTAACCTGTGTGTAGGTTCTAAAAGAAGATAAAGCTATTGATTAATGGAAGAATTCATTCAAAACTTCCAAAATGAGTCGTGGCTGTGTCTGGAGAACAACCTGGAGTCTCATATCACAGAAACTTAGAGGAGAGCAGAGGAGACGCACTACTTTCATGAATGAATGAAGTCAAAGTCAAGTAGACCTAGACCACCTCTTTTCAGGAGGCGATTTAGCGACTGATGCTTTCAAATCAATGAAAACAAACCAAACCAATTGCCTTTGGCTGGATTGGACCGTTGGGTTCAGTTGGTGTAAAAACACCTTCAGATTACTCAGAGTGAAGCAGGTGCACGTTACAGCACACATGCTCGGGAGGGGGGGATCGACTCATTGACACTAAACCGAGATGGTCAATATTTGCTCTGTCCTCGTTTGGCTTGGACGGCGTTTTTTTTTTTCAGCTTTGACCTTTCAGCTCCGTTCAGCAAACTCCTCCACGTCTCACGTCTCATATCTCACATTGGCGAAAAGCTTTGTAGCTGAACTGGCAGGCGGCGCATTTCTGGTTTCATGTTCGGCCTAAAAGCCGGAGGATCCCGGCAGATCCCTGCTCCGTCGTTCCACTTCACACCGGGCCTATAATGGTTCCCTGTGGGACGCCAAATACAGCACTGAGCCAACACTCTCGCTCCAACCCGCCTCGTTGACCGCTGGCGAGTAAACAGAAGCTCTCTCTCTCTCACTGGCTCTCTCTGCACACAACGTCTTCACAACCAGTTTTCTGAATGAGGCTCATCCAGGCCATGTAAACACCTCCACAGCCTGGTGTCACAGTTTATTTTATCGCAGCGGTGAGGAAAAGTCGTAGAGGAGGTCAGGAACAGCTCAGGCTGAACGGTCTTTAAATGTCTTTAACCCATTAAAGCCTATGAGCCTTTAGGTCTATGACTGTCATTTATACTCTAAGTCTAAATGTTCCTCATATGTTTTTTTTTCTAATGACATGATAGTAGAGAACTTAGACACAAGATTTTAGCAAAAACAAAAAAAAAATGAAGTTATCAAGTACTTTCTGTCAAAGGATGTTATCGACTTCTTCCTGAGAACATGGACAAGACAAAGCAAAGAGTACAAAATGAAAAAAATACATACAGAACATAATTTTTTAGTGATACATCTGATATATTTATATGCATGAAATCATATATATATATATATATATATATATATATATATATATATATATACTGATCCATTATTTTGTGTTGATGATGATGAAGATGATGATGATGATAGTGTTGATGATATAGTGTTGATGATGAAGATGATGATGATGATGATAGAAATAATAGAAATAATGATGATGATGATGATGATAAAAATGATGATAATAATAATGGGGATGATAATGATGATGATGATAGTGTTGATGATGAAGATGATGATGATGATGATGATGATAATGATAGTGATGATGGTGATAATGATGATGATAATGATAGTGTTGATGATGAAGATGATGATGATGATAATGATAGTGTTGATGATGAAGATGATGATAATAATAATGATGATGATGATAGTGTTGATGATGATGATGATGAAGATGATGATAGTGTTTATGATGATGATGAAGATGATGATAGTGTTTATGATGATGATGAAGATGATGATAATAATGATGATGATAGTGTTTATGATGATGATGATGATAGTGTTTATGATGATGATGATGATGAAGATGAGGATACTCACTGCCAGAAGACGAGTCGTTGTTGAAGTCCAAAGCTTCCACGATCAACGTGTACGACCTCTGCACAGAGAAGGAGACAGAGAGTTAATCATGAGGATAAAATCATCATTATTCATCATCTCTATGGTTTTTTTAAACGTGCTTTTATTGGTTTTGATTATTTCTGGACTGTCGGACGATGTCGATTCAATTTGGATTCAATTCGATTAACTTTAGCATGTAAAAAAAGGTTAAAACAGCAATAAAAGTCACGACTATATATAAAACATATAGTTGTGACTTTTATTGCTGTTGCTATTACTGACTGATTTTAAAAGGTCTAGTGTCACTTCTCCTGGCTTCAAAGTTGTGATGTCACTAAATCTTTCACAACCTCCATTTATCAGATTTACAGCTGCAGCTCAGATTATTAAAATATTGTAAAAAAAAATGTTTTTTGCCATTTATTTCATGAATTCACGTTAAATCACAGGTTTAAAACACAAAGCACATAACACATCATTTAAGAAAAAGAAAATAAAAGAACAATTTAAATCTTAAAGCAACAGATCAAAGACATTTTTAGACTGAAACATCCTGAGGCACTTTTTTAATCTTCTGCTTCGTTTCTTCTGCAACAATTCAGAGGTTTTGTGTTTGTGTGTGTGTGTGTGTGTGTGTGTGTGTGTGTGTGTGTGTGTGTGTGTGTGTGTGTATGTATGTGTGTGTGTGTGTCAGTCCCATTATTTTGTCTCCACTTTGAAACTCTTTGTCTCTCTTAAAGCCACTGTCGCTCTCACCACTATCAAATAACACACAGAGCAGAGCCTCTGTGTGTGTGTGTGTGTGTGTGTGTGTGTGTGTGTGTGTGTGTGTGTGTGTGTGTGTGTGTGTGTGTGTGTGTGTGTGTGTGTGTGTTTTGAGGCCTCCCTCTCTGTAGTGACACTCGCTCTCCAACATTCACACCATCTAAACTCAGAGCTCGACGTCAACCAGACTCCAAAATAAGAGCAGAGGAACACTGAACACTGTGTGTGTGTGTGTATGTGTGTGTGTGTGTGTGTGTGTGTGTACAAAGTGAGGGCTGTTTGAGGTTGAAATGACTCTGAGGAACTTTTAACTGGTTATGAAACAGTCCCATGATGCCTCTGTGTGACCTGGATATTTCTGGAGGGAACAACGTGACAACAGCGAGTCAGAGAAATAAAACCTGATTTTCTGATTGTTTCACAGCCGTTATGCTCTAAAGCAAAAACAAACAACTCCACACACACACACACACACAACCTGCAGGAAGCTGCTGCCCTGTAAATGCAGCTGGCATTTTAGGAAGCTTTATACTGAGTTTTGGCTTAATCTTTCACTGTTAAAGCTTAATTTTCAGGAAAAAAGCTATAAAAAGCCACTGAATATATTATCTTTTGATTGATTATGATATTGATGTGGAAATAAAAAAAACTGCTTGCTAACATGTTAACTACTATAAACTGATAATATGCCAGTTGTGTTTTCAGAACAAAAAACATCAGACAACTTCAAGAAGATTTAACCAAATTAAAATGGACCAAGACTAGAACCCTGAGGAGCTTCACTCTGCAAATTAAATATTAACAGGTGAATCTTTTTTTGTGACAATTAGTCCAATATTGAGTAGAATTATTTTGAATTACATTCCATTTGGAAATAGTTTTGCTACCTTTTCTTGATTTTCTTCAATTGTATCTTGTTTTAAGAAGACAAAATGAAATTATTTCACTTTTTATAACATTTTGTCTATTTATCTAATATTTTTGAGTTTTTAATCACATTTTGGGAGGTTTTACCTCACATTTTTGTCTTTGTTATCTAATAATTTAGACTTTTTTTTCTCTTATTTCTGAAGAATTAAAACATAAGTGAAATTAAATAATAATAATAAAAATAAAAAATAAATAAAATCAAGAAATAACTAATAAGAAATAATAAGAATAATAAGAAATTTTGAGATAATTCTACTCAATATTGGACTAATTTTTTGCAGTGCAATGGTTATTTTTGACATTATCAATAAAGGATCTTGTTGCTGTGTAACTGCTTGATGTGGAAAAGGGGAACTAACATGTCAATTTAGAGACTTTTTTTAGTTTTTCCTTGTCATTTCCTTGTTATTATTTTTTTCCTTTTCACTAGCAATGAACAACAAATTAACTAATAATCTCCAATCAGCCCTTTAGCATTAGAGGCTGATGGTCTGAGAACATAAATGTGAACATTTCAGCTTTTTTTTTATGTTTTGAAAGCAAGTTAGCTTTGCTGCCGCCTGAACATCACCCTGTGTGGTCTGACATCATCCCGCCACATCTATCAGAGCGGCCTGGCGTTGGCGTAGATCCACAGCAGCTAGATAAACTCTGTGGATGTGCCGCTCTGCAGGAAACCACAGTCATGTACAGATTAGTGGTCAGCGGGCACCGATGTGGGGTTACAGAGCTGCTGACAGCAGGATTGGACAAAACCAGCCGGAACAGGGGACGAATCCATGGCGTTACTGAGGGTTGGGTGGGTTTCCACACAGGCCGATGACAGGTAACGTGCGTCATATCTAGTTTTGGTTTGTTTCGAGCTTGTTTCTCTGTTTACTCATCACTTTGACCGACTTGTAAATCAGAGCCTGAGTCAGGGCTTTTGTTTGAGACGATGAGAGTTTGTTTTTCTTTATTTGGGCCAAACTGTCTCCGGAGTAGAGCTGCAGCTACGGGAAGATTAGTCGATCGCTCGACTCATTGAAAATATCTGTTGGTTTCAGCTCCTTGGACTTGGTGGCTTGTCAACCACAACAAGACGGTTAAGATTTACAGACAAAGCAAATAAACGTAGAAAAGAAGTTTCCGATAATAACGCTGCACATGATGAAACTCAATGTACTCGTCTGTATTTCTGTTCTGTGATAGTCGGTGGAGTTTTATTTACATAAATCCAACTTATGTATATTATAACCTATATATATAGTTGTTTTCTTGACATTGAATGCATCACAATGCTCTGAACTAACAGTGAATGCATCACGATGCACTGAATGGACAGTCGATGCACCACAGCAATCTGAACTGAATGCATCACAATGCTTTGAATGGACAACACCGCAACACCCTGAACTGACAGTGAATGCATCACAACATTCTAAACTGACAGTGAATGCATCACAATACACTGAGTTTAGAGTGTTGTGATGCATTCACTATTGGTTAAACCAATAGTGAATGCATCACAACATTCTAAACTGACTGAATGCATCACAATACTCTGAACTGACAGTGAATGCATCACAACACTCAAGGTTTAGAGTGTTGTGATGCATTCACTATTGTTTAAACCAATAGTGAATGTATCACAACATTCTAAACTGACAGTGAATGCATCACAATACTCTGAACTGACAGTGAATGCATCACAATACTCTGAACTGACAGTGAATGCATCACAATACTCTGAACTGACAGTGAATGCATCACAACACTGTAAAGTTTAGAGTGTTGTGATGCATTCACTATTGGTTTAACCAATAGTGAATGTATCATCTGAACAGCAGCTGTTCAGATGGTCCTCAGACAACAAACACCTGAAGATCTGCTCTGTCATTCTTTTCTACTTCTAACACTTTTTATTTCTGGAGTCAGAGCAAAGTAAAAATAAGAAGCTGAAACAGTGACGTCAACGCTGACTCGTCCTCGGACCCTAAACCCTCCTGGTCGCTGGTCAGTCGCAGCACGTCTCCAGTCACTGTTTCCACGGAGACGTTTACTTCAACGCCACATAACGCTCACTAATGCAGAACGAGGTAATGGGCCGAGTCCGGGACTGAAAAGCCTCCAGAGGAACCTTCGTCCAACGCGAGTACGTCACCTCTCTGGCTGAAACGCAATCTGGTGTCGCACTGATGCGTCCTGAAAAAATAAACGTGTTGCCCGTCACTCTCGGTGGGGATTCCACCGCTAGTTCACTTTTTCAGAAGAAAGCAGGAATGAAAACATCCAATAGCGCCACTGAGTAGTGTCCCATCACTCCCTGTCATGCAGGAACACCCAGGAACACTCAGAGAAACTCAGAGAAACTCAGGAACGTTCACGAACATTTGAAACACTCTGGAACACTCAGAGAAGAAGAAACAAGATTCAGAGAAACTCAGAAACACTCAGGAACGTTCAAGAACCCTTAGGAACAATCAGGAACTCTTAGGACACTCAGGACCACTCTGAAAGACTCTAGAACATTTATGAAGACTTGGGAATACTTAAGAACATACAGAAATGTTCAGGAAAACTCAGGAACACTCAAGAATACTTGCAAACACTGCAGAACATTCAGGAAAATCAAGGAACACTCAAAGAAACTTGGGAACACTCAAGAACATTCAAAACATTCAGAAAGACTCAAGAACAATTAGGAACACTCAAAAAAGACTCAGGAACATTCAGGATCATTCAGGAAAACTCAAGAACATTCACTAACACTCAAGAAAGGAGTGAAGAATTCAAGATCCTTCCTCCGTCAGAAGGGTCAGCATGATCAGGAGGATTCGTGTGAGGGTTCTGGACTCACCGGCCACGCGAAGCTGAACGGCAGCACGATCCCGGCTCCGTCAGTCCTCTTGGCGTTGCGTAAGGAGAAGGTGTTCCCGCCCAGGACGGGCGTGGAGGCGGCGCCGAAGCTGCAGGGCCCGGCCGAGGACACCTTGAGCTGGTACTCCTTCAGGCAGACGCGGAAGTAGGTGTCGCACTCGTCCTCGGCGCTGCACCGGCGCTCCGGGGACCGGTCCCCGGACCCGTCACAGCAGGCGCCGCTCAGCAGCTGCCCGTTGGCGTTCTGCATCGACAGGATTTGGAGCTCAAAGTGTCCCGAAGCTGAAGAGACCTGCAGAGACGGAGGAGGGAGCAGGGTCAACCGGAGGTTCAGGCTTTTTTGGAGGATTTTTTTTTGTGTACCGAGATTTTTTAATCATTAATTTTACTGTTACTGAAGTGAGGATTAGTCAATGAGTTGCCACTTATTCCATTAATCACATTGTGATAATTGGGGCGACACGGTGGTGCAGGGGTTAGCGCTGTTGCCTCACAGCAAGAAGGTCGCAGGTTCAAGACCTCCTTGGTCCTGGGTCTGGGACCTTTCTGTGTGGAGTTTGCATGTTCTCCCCGTGTCTGCGTGGGTTTTCACCAGGTACTCCGGCTTCCTCCCACAGTCCAAAAACATGCTGAGGTTAATTGGAGACTCTAAATTGCCCGTAAGTGTGAGTGTGTGAGTGAATGGTGTGTGTGCCCCACGATTGGCTGGAGACCATCTGGGGTGTATCCCTGCCTCTAACGTGCTGGGATTGGCTCCAGCAGACCATGTGACCCTAATGAGGAATAAGCAGGTATAGAAAATGACTGACTGACATTGTGAATTGATTTGAGTCGTTTCAAAGAAGAAAATGTCCAAATTCTCTGGTTCCAGCTTCTCTTCTCTGATTATTCTCTGGTTTCTTTAGTCTCTATAATAATAAACTGATGATCTTTGAGTTGTCGACTGTTGATCTGGACAAAAAAGACATTTTAGGATCACAACAAGACAAAGAAAATAAAGAGAAAAGACATCTGATAATAACACTGCACTCATCTGTATCTATGTACTGTGATAGTACTATTAGCAGTACTAGTACTATTTAAATATCAAACTTATGTATATTATAACTCATCTATAGGTGTGTTCTTGTCAGTGAATGCATCACAACACTTTAGGTTGAATCTTCAGTTCAGTTTCTTATTCGACCTGATTTTTTTATCTATTTTGTTAATATATTTTCTTGATTTTGGTCAATAATTAATTAATTAAGGAAACAGTGATTTTTTTATTATAATGTTGACATTATGTCTCATATTCTTTACTTTTTATTCTCTTGTTTTTCTCTAAGTGACTAATTCAATGGGGGAAAAAAGCTGATTAATCAAAGAATTTTCAACTATTAATAATCTCCAACTATTTGGATGTGTTTTTAATGTATGAGTCACTTTTTTAAGAAGAAAATGTCCAAATTCTCTGGTTGCAGCTTCTCTTCTCTGATTATTTCCTGGTTCCTTTATTCTTCTATAATAATAAACTGCTGATCTTTGGGTTGTGGACAAAAAAAGACATTTTAGGTTGAATCTTCAGCTTTGGGAAACAGTCATTGGCATTTTACAATATTTTAGTCATAGAATAGTCATTAGTTGCAGGTCTAACATTTAAAAACAACATCAACAGATGAATCTCCACAGGTCAAGAGTTCAACAGCTTCACCAAGTGTGTGTGTGTGTGTGTGTGTGTGTGTGTGTGTGTGAGAGAGAGAGAGAGAGAATTCTACTCTGCTCAGTACACTTTTTTCTGTCTTTACAACTTTAACAGCTTTGTAAATCTTTAAAGGGACAGTTCAAACATTATGAAAATTCACTCATCTTCATGATTCACTGATGAACTATCCCTTTAAATAAAGAGTAAACAACAACAACAACAACAACAACACTCATGTGATCAGAACCTGACTGACACCACGGACCAGAATCACATTAACGTCTCTAACGTTGCAGCTGCAGCAACGTTTAGTTTAAAAGGTATAAAACTCTAAGTTTGAACTTCTTCGTGTATTAATTACCACTAATGATCAATAAAGATTATTCAAAAGTTCATATTATTATATTATTTACTGTGTTTGGCTGTTGGTGATGAAGGTGATGAAGTACTTGGATACTTTCCTGGAGTAAAAGTAGAACTAATGTCAAAATAATACTGTAATAATACAGTACTTGGATGTAGTAAACTGTATAAATAAGACAAATAAAAAGATAAAAATAAATAAAGATAAAGCTTTAGATAAATGTAGTGAAGTATAAAGTATCATCACATGGAAATACTCCAAGTAAAGTACAAGTACCTATATAATGTACTCGAGTACCTGAGTAAAAGTACTTTTACTTTCCACTTCTGGCTCAGACTGAAGAGTCTTATAGAAATTAATTATTTATCTTTAAAGCAGATGTTTGTTTAAATGCATGTTTCAGCTCATCCGTCTACTTTACAGCAGCTCAGTGGATACAGATGTGTGCGGGGTGTTGTGGTTGTGCGGGTTGTGCGGGTCTGGTACCTGGCTGCGGCTCAGCAGCAGCAGCAGCAGCAGCAGCGGCGGCGGCAGCAGGAGGACCGGGCTCCGGCCGAGGCTCATGCCGGCGGCGGGCTGCTGCCTGGCGGCCGTGGGGCTCAGCGGGTGTCGGTGCGACCCTCCGGTCTAGGGTTCACGTCCACCGGATGGGTCATGCACCAGCTATTTCCCAACAACAACAACAAAAGAACCACAACAAAGATCCACGAAGCGCTGCTCCTCCCGCACCGAGCTTTGTTCCAGCGGATCCGCGGAGCTCTGGAGCTCTGACACCGAGAAATTGCGCCTGGAACCCGGACAACACTCGCGCTGAGCCCCGGGAGGCTGGGTAATATCCACCGACCGGGGGGCGGGGCAACGCGGGGGCAACGCCCACTCATTAATATTCATGAGGCCGTTTATTTACAGTCAGTTCACAGGAAGGTGGAGAAGTGCCTTCACACATGGAGACTAAAACACTTTAACATGGGACTGATAATTATATATTAACACAAGGAGGAGGAGGAGGAGGAAGAAATACAATAAAATAAATAAAATAAAAACACAAGTAATAGAATATAAGTATAAACTATAAGTAGGCAGATTACAGATGTACAGATATTTACAAATAATGTGAATAGAATAATCTGTGTATATAGTATAAATACACTAATGTATTTTACTGCATTGCTACTACATTACATAAGGTTTGTTACAAAGAAAAATAAAGATTGAAATAAAAGAAAAACATTTTTTTAAGTATGTTGAGTAGATTTTAGTTCTTAATCCTTAGTGACATCACATCTATTAGTAAAACCCAGGAGATATGAACGATGTGAGACTTTTAAATTGACGATGTGTCATTTTCCGTCAATAAAATAAAGTGTTGATGACATCATAAACACATGAAGAACAACATGAGAGAAGAAGTATTATTTAACAGCATTAATATATAGGTTCTATCAAATACAGTGGTTTATTACTAAATGTATTTATTTTATTTATTAATTAGACATTAAGATGAGAAGTTTGTATAAATATCCCTGAGATAAGTAAGTTATTCTGTTTTCTTTCTTCAGAAAACAGTGAGGAACTTTCAAAATAAAAGCCCTTGCTCTGATGTAACAAGTCGATCACAGATTCCTGCAGCTGATGATGTCACAGCTCCACCACCATCTTTACTGCTTTTCTTCTTCTGCTTCTTCTTCTTCTTTTTCCAGATTTGTTACTTTCACATCACGTTTATCACGTTTTTTTTTAATCTTTTTTAATTATCTCTTAGTTTCTCAGTCTGGACTCTGCACCAGTTTATTGTCACTTTAAGTTCTCACTTATTTGTTTGAGCAGCAACAATAAAATAAGCTTCATGGATTAAAAAGAAATGTTCTTCCTTTAAAGTGTAGAATGTAATAATGAGATTATGATAATAATATGAGAGTCTGACAAATTGATTATGTATATTTGGTACGAAATAATTGGATGTGTGAATTGTGGGCGAGTGGAGGAATGAAAGGAGGCAGTGTGTGTGTGTGTGTGTGTGTGTGTGTGTGTGTGTGTTGGGGGGGGGATGTTTCTTCATGAAATGGAGCCTGAGTGACAGAACAAAGCTTCACCTCCTCTTTATTCTCAAATTAGAGCAGCTGGGCCCTTTTTTCCCTCCAGGAGCCTCATGAATAGATTATTGGTCTGTTGTCATTAAAGAGACAAAACACTAGCCCCGCCCCCCCAAACACTAGCCCCGCCCCCCTAGATCCTGAAAACACAACCAGCCTGAACCAGAAAGGCTGCACTCTTAAAACCGTCTGTGAAACTGTGATGTCACAACCACACAGTCATCAAATCGGCCAATCGGAGGAAAGGCTCGTCAATGCTAAGGAGACACAGAGCTGCAGAGAATTTGGACGTTTTCTTCTTAAAAATGACTCAAATCCATTGATGATTGATTAGCTAAACATTGTCCAGTTGTGCTGATTGGCACATTTTGAGCATTTTTCACAATAAAACAAATATCTATTAATATATATCCATTATTAGAACAGGACTCAGGCATCACATCATCAGCTCCTGTAATTACAGAGGAAGAATAATAATAACCTTGGTTTTAGTGAAATAAATTCAATATTGAGTAGAATTATCTTAATTGGACTGATAGTTGGCAACTGATTGATTAGAGTCATTGTCGTTATTCTCCAGTTATAATGTTTGCTCACTCCCTCTGCAGCGCTATCGCTGCTGTGACCTTTGACCCCGGCCAGGGTCGGAGTTATCTCCGCGGAACTTTAATCGACCACAGAGGCTCACGAGCGTCTCCGCCACACCGAATCGTCTGTTTTCCTGCGGCTGCAGGCGGTGAAGCAGCTAAAAACCTGACCCTGGTGCAGCGGGTCACATGACAGACTGATCCTCCAACCAGGACCATCCTCCTCCGCCGCTGAAAGTAGTCCCTGAAAACCACTCCGCCAAATCCCTGCAGAATGAGCATTAACCCTCTATTGCATGAAATATTACTTAGACATGGTAAAAGATATAGTAGACATAGTTTCATACTATGTAAGTCAATGGGACTCCATTAGGTTGTACACACTAGGAATTTTCCATATCTAATATGTATATTCCGTCCTCCCATCCCCTAGTTGCTGTTGCTATGGTAACTTACATCGTTAGAGCTCGTTAACGATCATTATGTCTCTCTATCTGAGCAGACTGCTAAAAAAAGAAGCTGATTTTGGACAAATTCTTAACCAGTGGTGTGATAAATGACCTACTGACCTTTACATGCTAGTTTGATTGGTTTCTTCCATGTAGCTAGCTACTAGCTAACTGTCAAAATTAGCCGTTAGCCTACTAGTGGCTACTTTACACCTATGCAGCGAATATTAGTAATTTCCTTTATTTTACTTTATATTTGGAGAGTGGAGCTCCACTGTAATAGGATGTAGGTCACCTAAAGATTTTTGGCAGTTGGTTAATGAGTTAGCTAGTTAGCAAAGCTTCAACTAACATGAGCTAAGTAGCTTCTCTTTAGCTTTAGCTAACTCAGGCTCTCGATCTGAGGTGAAATGGAGGCGTTATCGCTGCATTTAAAAGATAACAACATCCATGCTGCTGTATTCCAGGATAAAGATGAAGATGTGGGATGCTAACTGCGTTTAGGAAGCGTTTCCCCCCATTTTTATCAGGGAATCTGTGTGAGTTTCTTCAGCAGAAGCGTGAAAATGAGCCGGAACCGACGGTGGAGCTTCGCCAGGTTTTTACACGAGAAAATTCTCCATCAAACCGTGAGAGCCTACGTCAGCTGATCAGAAAACGCTGGCGAAGGAAAGGGAACCGCTTTTCACACACACTCACACACACACACACACACACACACACACACACACACGCTCTTTGTGTGCAGCTAATGCCAGTTTACACAAGACGTCCCGGCAGGTGATCCACATCAAGATATATGTTTGTTTACCACTCGCCTCATAAGTCTCCATGTCCTGCAGAGATAAAGAATCTCCTCATAGCAGAAAACGATGAAACATTCACCAACTGCAGCGTTACAGCACGGTTTAACCTCCTGGAACCAAGAACCGTGACTCAAACACGTTAAACTGTGTCTGAATCTGAAGGAAAAACACTGGTGATAATGAATTAATATTATTATTGTTACAAATGATAGAAAGACTGATAATAAAGTATAAAGTATAGCATGAGTTGAAAAGTATTGCAGTATTATGAGTAGATGTAGTAAATTATTGCAGTATTATGAGTTTATGTAATAAAGTATTGCAGTATTATGAGTAGATGTAGTAAAGTATTGCAGTATTATGAGTAGATGTAATAAAGTATTGCAGTATTATAAGTATATGTAGTAAATTATTGTAGTAATATGAGTAGATATAGTAAAGTATTGCAGTATTATGACTAGATGTAGTAAAGTATTGTAGTATTATGAGTAGATGTAGTTAAAGTATTGCAGTATTATGAGTAGATGTAGTAAAGTATTGCAGTATTATAAGTATATGTAGTAAGGTATTGCAGTAATATGAGTAGATGTAATAAAGTATTGTAGTAATATGAGTAGATGTAGTAAAGGTTTGCAGTATTATGAGTAGATGTAATAAAGTATTGTAGTAATATGAGTAGATGTAGTAAAGGTTTGCAGTAATATGAGTAGATGTAGTAAAGGTTTGCAGTACTCTAAGTTCTCTGAAATGTTGAGTGTGAATCAATGAGTGTAATCACTGCGGATGTGAAGGAGACTTTTATTTTGAAAGTCTGAGCTGAGTCACATTAACATCAATAAATCCAGTGAAGCCGCTGCTGTTTACTGAGCTGCTTCATGTCACAAAGCAAAGAGCAGCTTCATCTAATTGTATCTTCCTCAAATAGAGTGGAACAGTAAGGCATCTGTCAGTCAACAGAGGAGGAGGAGGAGGAGGAGGAGGAGGAGGAGGAGCAGCAGGAGTCATCAGGATCACAGATCTGGTTTCAGAGTTTTATGAGATATGAGACATTTTTCACAATAAAACAGCTGATCACTGACAGACTCCAACTTTCTACAGTTGAAACAGCTTTTAAAAGAAAGAAAAAGAAAGATTAGAATAGAAAACTGAGTAAAATAGAATACAGTACAATAGAATAAAGTAGAATAGAATACAATAAAATAGAATGTGGACAACTAACATGTAACTACTAATCTAATATTTGCAGTAAATCATTGACAACTCTGTGGAAAAATAAACACTAAACCTTGAAAATGTCCATTTATATTGATCATAACGTTGTTGTAGTAGAAGTAAAACCTTTAAAGATTCTTTATTTTTAATGTTAAGTCTGGTCTGTTTAGGCCCCGCCTCCAAGTAGACCCGCTCTGCTCTGATTGGTCAGCGTGAATCGGGGGCGGAGTCAGGGCCTTTTCCTTAGTTGCAGCTTGGCTCAGAATAGAATAGAATAGAAAAATCCTTGATGATGATCCCTGATGATGATCCCTGATTATGATCCTTGATGATGATCCCTGATGATGATCCTTGATGATGATCCCTGATTATGATCCCTGATTATGATCCCTGATGATGATCCCTGAGGATGATCCCCGATGATGATCCCCGATGATGATCCCCGATGATGATCCCCGAGGATGATCCCTGAGGATGATCCCCGATGATGATCCCCGATGATGATCCTTGATGATGATCCCTGAGGATGATCCTTGATGATGATCCCTGATGATGATCCCCGATGATGATCCTTGATGATGATCCTTGATGATGATCCCTGATGATGATCCCTGAGGATGATCCCTGATGATGATCCCCGATGATGATCTCTGATGATGATCCCTGATGATGATCCCTGATGATGATCCCCGATGATGATCCTTGATGATGATCCTTGATGATGATCCCTGATGATGATCCCTGATGATGATCCCCGATGATGATCTCTGATGATGATCCCTGATGATGATCCCTGATGATGATCCCCGATGATGATCCTTGATGATGATCCCTGAGGATGATCCCTGATGATGATCCCCGATGATGATCCTTGATGATGATCCTTGATGATGATCCCTGATGATGATCCCTGATGATGATCCCCGATGATGATCTCTGATGATGATCCCTGATGATGATCCCTGATGATGATCCCCGATGATGATCCCCGATGATGATCCCTGAGGATGATCCTTGATGATGATCCCCGATGATGATCCCTGAGGATGATCCCTGATGATGATCCCTGATGATGATCCCTGAGGATGATCCCTGATGATGATCCTTGATGATGATCCCTGATGATGATCCCTGAGGATGATCCCTGATGATGATCCTTGATGATGATCCCTGATGATGATCCCTGATGATGATCCCTGAGGATGATCCCTGATGATGATCCCTGATGATGATCCCTGATGATGATCCTTGATGATGATCCCTGATGATGATCCCTGATGATGATCCCCGATGATGATCCCCGATGATGATCCCCGAGGATGATCCCTGATGATGATCCCTGGTGATGATCCCTGAGGATGATCCCTGAGGATGATCCCTGATGATGATCCCCGATGATGATCCCCGATGATGATCCCTGAGGATGATCCCTGATGATGATCCCTGATGATGATCCCTGATGATGATCCCTGATGATCAGGTGATTGACAGCAGGTGAACTGAGGTGGACAGGATTTATTCTGCTAACACACACACCAGAGAGAAACTCATCAGGCCGACTTTAAGGTTCCCACAGGCCACACACACACCACACACACACACACACACACACACACACTCATAGTAAGAAATGTTAAGTTAATAAGAGGAGAATCGACCTTCTGTCCTCCCTAAAGATGCGTATCCTTCCCAGAATGCCGTGCGGCTGCAGACAGCCTCCTCTCTGTGCCGGCGTTCCCACCGTCAAGGAATCACATGATGGACAGACGGCTGCGTGGGAACCCAACAGATCATGGCTCAGCGCTGCTGCCGCGGTGCCCTCCAGCAAGGCAGCGCCGACACTGCCGCCATTATCACTGCTGTCACTATCGCTGCCATCGCCGCTACAGGAAGCGGTCCGACGCTGAGGAGAGAAACTCTTCCTCCAGGGTGAAACAGCTCCCTGTAGGAAACAGTTCCGTGTTTCCTACGTTTCCCAGAAGCCCCGTGGCCTCAGAGAGGAGTCAGAGACATCAGCTGTTCAGGATTCATCCTCTGGGCAGATTACACCTAAATACATAAAATACACTTTAATACAAAAATACACCTAAATACATAAAATACACTTTAATACAAAGTAAACATAAAAACACAAAATACACTTTGATACAAAAATACACCTAAATACACAAAATACACTTTAATACAAAGTACACCTAAAAATACAAAATACACCTAAATACACAAAATACACCTAAATACACAAAATACACTTTAATACAAAGTACACCTAAAAATACAAAATACACCTAAAAACACAAAACTTTAATACACTTTAATACAAAAATACACCTAAATACACAAAATACATTTTGATACAAAAATACACCTAAAAACACTGAATACACCTAAATACACAAAATACACATTAATACAAAAATACACCTAAATACACAAAATACATTTTGATACAAAAATACACCTAAATACACAAAATACAATTTAATACAAAAATACACCTAAATACACAAAATACACTTTAATACAAAAATACACCTAAATACACAAAATACACTTTAATACAAAAATACACCTAAATACACAAAATACACTTTAATACAAAAATACACCTAAATACATAAAATACACTTTAATACAAAAATACACCCAAATACACAAAATACAATTTAATACAAAAATACACCTAAATACATAAAATACACTTTAATACAAAAATACACCTAAAAACACAAAATACACTTTAATACAAAAATGCACCTAAATACACAAAATACATTTTGATTCAAAATACACCTAAATACACAAAATACACTTTAATACAAAAATACACCTAAATACATAAAATACACTTTAATACAAAAATATACATAAAATACACTTTAATACAAAAATACACCTAAAAACACAAAATACACTTTAATACAAAAATACACCTAAATACACAAAATACAATTTAATACAAAAATACACCTAAATACATAAAATACACTTTAATACAAAAATACACCTAAATACATAAAATACACTTTAATACAAAAATACACCCAAATACACAAAATACAATTTAATACAAAAATACACCTAAATACATAAAATACACTTTAATACAAAAATACACCTAAAAACACAAAATACACTTTAATACAAAAATGCACCTAAATACACAAAATACACTTTAATACAAAAATACACCTAAATACACAAAATACACTTTAATACAAAAATACACCTAAATACATAAAATACACTTTAATACAAAAATATACATAAAATACACTTTAATACAAAAATACACCTAAAAACACAAAATACACTTTAATACAAAAATACACCTAAATACACAAAATACACTTTAATACAAAAATGCACCTAAATACATAAAATACACCTAAATACATAAAATACACTTTAATACAAAAATACACCTAAAAACACAAAATACACCTAAATACATAAAATACACTTTAATACAAAAATGCACCTAAATACACAAAATACATTTTGATACAAAATACACCTAAATACATAAAATACACTTTAATACAAAAATACACCTAAATACATAAAATACACTTTAATACAAAAATGCACCCAAATACACAAAATACAATTTAATACAAAAATACACCTAAATACATAAAATACACTTTAATACAAAAATACACCTAAATGCACAAAATACACTTTAATACAAAAATACACCTAAATACACAAAATACATTTTAATACAAAAATACACCTAAATACACAAAATACACTTTAATACAAAAATACACCTAAATACACAATACAAAAATACACCTAAATACACAAAATACACCTTGTATCAGTGTTGCTTATTTAGTTGTTTATTTATTTGTTGTTTATTTAGTTGTTTATTTATTTGTTGTTTATTTTGTTGTTTATGTATTTGTTGTTTATTTAGTTGTTTATTTATTTGTTGTTTATTTATTTGTTGTTTATTTAGTTGTTTATGTATTTGTTGTTTATTTAGTTGTTTATTTATTTGTTGTTTATTTATTTGTTGTTTATTTAGTTGTTGCTTATTTAGTTGTTCATGTATTTGTTGCTTATTTAGTTGTTTATTTATTTGTTGTTTGTTTAGTTGTTTATTTATTTGTTTGTGTTCGTGTTCCTGAAGCAGAGCGTCGTTGAGGTTTTATCATCCTGATCATGTGACCTTCATGTTTTTAACTCCAAGAATTTTCCTCATTTAAAAACAAGAATTTCATCATATTTTAAGCCGTTTGATGCTAAAAAAGGACAAAAGGTGATTTACTGGGCTGCATCAACCGCCTTCACATTTCTGGAAATTAGTCTTTTTGATCTTATTTCAATTGAATTTGTCTTAAAATAAGTCCGAGTCTATTTGAGTCTATTTCCACTGATGCTGCGTTTATTTTAAGGTCAAATTTAATTAAAGACGTGATTCAATCGGCAGCGTTTGGCCTCCAATTTCACTTCCCTCCAAGAGAAACTCAAACATCTGCTCCACATGTTTTAAAAGGCTTTGATGCTTCTCCTGGTTTATGTGTAGTTGTGATGTCACTAAGACGTGGTGGAAAGTAACAAAGTACTTTTAGTAGTACTATTGTACTTTATTACAGGTACTTGATTATTTCCATGTGATGTTACTTTATACTTTACTACATTTTATTTCACATTTTAGATTTTTTAATCTTACTTTTTAAACATTTTTGTTACATTTATCTCCATTTATCTCAGATTTTTGATATTTTATAGCACATTTTTGACTTTTTATCTCAGATTTCTTTTATTTTATACCACCTGTCCTTTTTGTCAAATACTTTATAGTTTTGTAAAAATATATATATATATTATTTATGATTTTTTAGCTCCAGACATGTCTTAAAAGGCTCCGGTTTGATGCTTACGTGTAGTTGTGATGTCACTAAGGCAGACTTTTAGTCAACTACTCTACTTTAGTACAGTTTCGAGGTACTTGTACTTTACTAGAGTATTTTCATATGATGCTACTTTATATTTACTACATTTATGACATTTTATTTCACATTTTAGATTTTTTTGTCACATTTTCTTCACATTTATCTCCATTTATTTCCTATTTTTTGATATTTTATGGGAAATATTTTACTTTTACTCCACTACATTTATTTACTGGTTACTTTCATATAAAAATATTTATGAGATTATATATAAATATTCTAATGATGTTTAAATTATAATGCATTATGATTGAAAGTTAAATGTGTATTATTATTATTACTATTATTATAGTATATTATTATCTATATAATGAGTACTTTTACTTATACTTTAAGTATAAGTAGTATAATATACTATAATAATATAATGAGTACTTTTACTTATACTTTAAGTGTATGTAAAATATATTGAAATAACATGGTTTGGTAGTAAATGAGTATTTTTTGCAGTACTTTTACTTTGACTAAAGTAAACATGATAAATTAACAGGTATTTTTATCATGAGTCGAAACATCTTTGCTGTTTTCTACAGAACGGCTGCAGCAACTTCTGCTAATTACCAGCAGATGTTTGGCTTCTAAAACACACACACACACACACACACACACACACACACACACACACACACACACACACACACACACACACACACACACACACTAATGCAGGTCACAGACAGTCACTTAGTTTCCAGTGAAGTGAGAGAAGCAGCTTTCACACGTTCAGGATGAAAATCAACGGTAAATTTACACCAATGGATGAAACTCGTGATGAATCCCAGCTGCCGAGTGGCGGCTAATTAGCGCCCAGGCTAATGCTAACGCTAATTTGGTTAGCGTTAGCAGCAGCTACGATTCCATCACTTTAAACTTTAAAGCCTTTTTTTTTAGTTTTAGCTCAGATTATTTAACTTTTTATCTCATATTACTCACATTTTTGTTATTTCATGTCACATTTTTTACTTTTTATTTCACTACCTTTTTGTCACATTCTTCACATTTATTTCACATTTTTGACATTTTATTTACATTATATATATTTTTTTTATTTTTTTACACCACCTTCCATTTTTGTCTCATACTTTAGTTTTTAATATTTTTTACTTTTTTAATGTTAAAATTTTACATCACATTTTTACATTTTATCTCTCATTTATCTCATATTTTATACATTTTATGGCACATTTTTGACATTTATCTCACATTTGTAATGTAATGTAAGGTCATATTTATATATTTATCTCACATTTTTGCCATTTATTTTAATTAATCTCACATTTTTTACATTTTTGATGTTTTATGTAACGTATCAGATTTTTCATCTCACATTCTTCACATACATTTTGACATTTATCTTACATTTTAATCATTTTATTTCACATTTTTGCCTTTTTGACGAACCCCCCTCCTAACTCAGGCCCTGTGTGACCTCCTGAGGACTTTTCTGGCCGAGGAGAAGAAGGTGGCGACGGCGCTCTGCTCCGTGTCCGGTGACGTCAGACAGGAAGTGAAGATCTGGGCGATGTGTTGTTGGACGTCGGCTTCCTCTAAGATCATTGAGAGCAGGACGCAGTCGACGCAGCACCACCTGGCCTTCAGCTCCCTGAGCGCCGCCTTGTTGATGCTCCGACGCTGATCCCGGCTGATTTGGACGTTCCTATCCGGGACTTGGGCCAATGTCGCCTGGAAAAGACTCTGGACGACGTCGTCTTTCTGCGTCGCCGTCACGTTCCTCCTCCCCTTCTCCAACAGCTGAGAAACCAGATTCTCCACCAGCAGCAGGACGTCCGTCTCGCCGTCCTCCTGTGGAATCGGCGTCGTCCTCCTTGGCTCGTCGTCCGGCGGGCGGCGGACGTCCAGCGTGACTCTGTAGGCGCGGCTGACGGCGCGGGTTTCCTGCCACCAGTTGGTCAAGGCCAGGAATCGTCCGGCTTCGTCCCGGACGGCGCCGCACAGGGCGGCGTCGTCGTCCTCGCCCGTCGCCTCCCTCCCGATGTAGCGTTGGACCAGGCCGGCGAGTTCCTCCACGACGGAGGCCTCGTCTTCCTGCTCGTAACCGAACAGCAGCAGCGCGTTGACGCTGTCGACGAGCAGCTTCATCGCCCCGCGGCCTCTGACCCCGACGCTGAACCTCGCCTTCAGCTTGGCGACGGCGCGGTGGAGGAGCGCCCTGTTGATGCCTTTCTCCACGACGACGGTCACCGGGCCTCCGCTACTCGATCGCTCCGTGACGACCGCGTTGGCGCTCTGCCTGATGTCGTACACCAAGTCGTCGACGTCCAGCGACCACTCGGACGCCGGCAGCGGGTCCTCCGCGCCGTTCACATCTCGCAGGAGCGCCTCAACCATATCGGTCGACTCCTTCTGGACGACCTCCTGGATCATTTGCGCCACTTTGGCTGCGAGTTCGTCCTCGTCGTCTTGTCCTGAATCCGGCACCAGCAGCACGGGCGGCTGCTCGATGGCTGCGTTGGCGACGGCGTCCTGGCTCGCTCTCTGCGTCCTGAGCATTTCGGCGGCGTAGGACACCATGAGGTCCAGTCTACGTGGCGGCGTGAGGCGCCGGCCGGTCCTGGACCCGTCTGAAACATCGGCGGCCAGCAGATCCGTCAGCTGCTGGAATTCCGGCCGCTCGTTGAGGGTTTCCACGCCGAAACCCCGAGCGAGGGCGTCGCCCAGGTCCACGTCTTCCAGGAAGTTGTCAGCCACCGCCTGCTTGATACTCAGCAGCAGCTCAGCCAGTAGGACCTGGGCGGCATCGTCGGGGCAACCGGACGCCAGCAGCGTCTGCCCATCCTCCCAGGTGAGCACCCTGAAGGGGGCGGAGCCAAGGAGATCCTCCGAGCGGCCACTTCCTGTCGCGTTCATCCTGCCAGACGCCTGCTTGGTTTCTGCTGGATATAAAACCCCGCAGGGCAAGAGAAGCCCTAGATGTGATTGGCTGTGAGGCTGATGACATCATCAGCAAAGGAATATGGTATTATGATGTCATACAAACAATGATGTCGTCATGGCGACAGCTGCCCGACTGGAGAGAGAGAATATTCTAAAAAATGATGGATGAATTATGGTTTATTTTATTATTTTAACGTAATGCATAAAAATAAAAGTTTGACAATAATAGAAGAAAATAATAAAAACAACTTTTTGTCACGTGTCACATTAATATTGAATTTATGAATTTAATATATGAATTTTTATCAAACAGTTTGATCTAATTTGCATTTATTTCACATTTTGTCATTTTATTTAACATTTGTGTCTTCTCTGGTTGTTCACCACTCACTTTTTTTTTTATTTTTTTGTCACATTCTTCACATTTATCTCACATTTTTTAACATTTTATTTCACATTTTTGATTCTTTAGGTCACTTTTCTTACTTTTTGTCAAGTTTTCAACATTTATCTCATAGTTTTGTCATTTTATCTCACACATTTCACATATTTTTTGACATTTATGTCACATTTTTGTCATTTTAAGTCACGTTTTTGACCTTTTATTACAATTTTTTTTACTGTTTGGGTCACTTTTTAACTTTTTTTGTCACATTATCTCACTTTTTTGACATTTTATGTCACATTCTTTACATACTTTGAGCCTCACATATCATTATTATTCTGATCTGATGAGTAGGATTCTTTAGTTTTAATTTATTTATATCTATCATTTATATTAGGACTATAAAGTGCTAAAATAAACAGGCAATAAACCATAAAATTCATTGAAATCACAAAAAAAAAACTGGTGACAAAAAGTTGAAGTTTAAAGTTTCTTCTCGTGTTTTTTTTAAGGTGAAAAATATAAAAGTGTAGTTTCCTGTGACTCGTGTCGTCTCGGTTCGGTTTCAGTTTAAAACCGTTAAATCCGCGTCGCTAACGGGATTAAAAACCACCGTCGGCATTCAGACCTCACAACAATGGCCGCCGCCAGCGGACAGCTGTTCGGCCTCATGAAGAGCTGTCGAACCGAGAAAAACACGAACTAAAGACTCGTTTGTTGCCACTTTGGATAAAAGCATAAAGGGATTGTGGGTTAATTGACTGAGCTAATTGACAGGATGTGAATGAGCTGAATGAGCTGAATGAGCCGAGGGCAGATGTGATGTCACAACCCCCGGTCCTTCTCTAAAGAACCAGACCAGACAGATGGTTCCAGACTCAGAGAAGCAGCAGAAGCTACAGATTCTTTTCTGATTCCGTTCTGAAGATTTTCTGCTGATTTTCTGCCGATTCTCTTCAGGCTTTTTATCAACGATTCACCACAAACAGGAAACAATGAGACAATGGAGCAGAGCTGCCATGAATCCTAATGAGAGGAGGAGGAACTGATGCCTTTTTATTGAAATATATGATCTGATGAAGAAAAGAAAAGCACAAAACCTGCTGATAAATCTGCATCTTTAAGATAATTCATGTTTTATATGAAGTATCTGGTATAAGGATGAAAATCTATAAAAATAATTAAACACTAATCATAACATATCTTATTAAAATAAAATAAAAATATAAATAAAATAATAACAATATTTTTTATCAACATAAATTAAGTATCTTTAATGAATGAAAACTATATATATCGATTAATGAAAAGTCATTTTATTGAAAAATACACACTAACAATTAAATAATAAAATAATAAAAATAAATCAAATGAGGAGAAAGATGGTGGAGAAATTGATTAATTTTTTTTTTTTAATTATACACTACTGATTAAAAGATAAACACCAAATCCTGCATCTTCAAGCTAATCTTCTGTTTTATAAATATATATTTTTATTATATATGTTTTATTTATTGTATAAATTTCTGGTGTGTGAGGCCAAAACACAAAGAAAATCACTGAAAAGTGGGAAGAAAAAAAATTAAATCATGAAATATTTTTTATCAAGATAAAACAAGAATCGGAAATGAATAAAAACTGAATTTAAATTAAATTAAATGATGAGGAATTGATGAAACAAAATATATATATATATATATATATATATATATATATATATATATATATATATATATATATATATATATATATATATA